>OY787626.1:8031033-8431251 GCA_963678935.1 Umbilicus rupestris | reverse complement strand
TTGAAGGCCAAGAAACTAGCAAAGCCATAATGGGTGGAAGCAGTAACTTTTGTAGTATTCTTGTTGAACCGATGTCCTACCAATAAAAAGATACCACATGAGGCTTGAAGTGGTGTGAAACTAGATGTATCTTGTCTGCGAGTATTTGAGTGTGTCGCATATCCCCATATACCAAATTAGCAATGGAGGATGCTAGATGACAAGAGCAGATAATGTATTTCATCGGTACAATGCTGATACAAAGAGTTACAAGTTGTATGACCCAAACATCAAAGAATTGACTATCGGCCGTGATGTACATTTCGCTGAAACGAGGCTTGGGATTGTCTCAAAAGGATACTACACTACCGAGTGCTGTGATTGAGGAGGAGTTTGTGGAAGGCAGACCTGCACCGGCTGATTCACCTAAATAATCAACTGATCCGAAGTCCAATATTCATCATGAATGACGAAGATTGCCACCAGATCGGAAAGTAACTCTGGGATATTCTCAAGTAATAAAATAATCATGAACTAAGTTAGAGATATTTTCAAGAAGTTCAAGTTTGAGAGAATGAAGACAATCCAAACACCAGTTGTAAAGAGGATATATTTGATGATAGAAGGTATTGGAGAGTTACTGAATCCCACTTATTTCAAGAGCATAGTTGGAAGTCTTTGCTATTTGACTTCAATTGGACGATATATTATATACGGAGTTGGACTCATCAGTCGGTTCATGGAGCAACCACAACAGTCACATTTGCTAGTAGCAAATCGTATTCTTCGATATAACAGTTGTAAACATGATTATGGTATTATATATTCTCATATAGACAAATTTTATCTAACAGGTTATTCAGACAATGATTGAGTCGGTGATGTTGAAACTCGAAAGAGAACAAAGAGTTCTGCTTTCAATCTCGGAGATGGAGTGATTTCATTTAATGAAGCAACACGTGTTGCGTCTTTCCTAAAGCTAAAGCGGAGTACATCACAGTAACTACCGCAGCTTGTCAAGTAGTTTTTTTTCCAATAGATAGCGGAAGACTGATGGAGCGTATTTATACGCACCATTGAGTTGTGTATTTCCATAGTTTTAATACATTTTGTGTGAGATCGATTACTCTTTTTTAGTGTTTTCGTATCGTAGGTGTGTTCGAGATTGCATTGGAATTTATTGCATAATTGGAGCATTGTCACTCATTCATTCAAGATCAAGAAGAAGTCTAGGTCATCAGCAGTCAAGTCAACAGGGCCGATTCAACCAAAGTCGGTTCAACCAGAGTTGGTTCAACCCCCAAACCCTAAATGCATAACACTTTGGACAAACACTTTACACACCAGACTTGGGGACTTTGGGAGGCAGAACCAGGGGCGGCGGCTTAGAGAGAGAAGCAACCGGCAGCTGCTCACGGAGGTCGTCGGAATTTACTATTCATCCGGTTTACTGTTCATCGTAGTTATTGTTCACTATTACTATTCACTGCCGGAAAACACTATTCATGCCGTTTTTCATTCTAGTTCAGTTTCATGTTCTTTAATTTTTGTAGTGTACTGAACTGAGTTACGTTGCATTCAATGGATGTTATGAGTAGCTTAGCCCAAACTCAGTTTGGGGATTTATGTTGCAACATTTGGTTTGAGGTCAATGAACACCTGATTTGAGCTATTGATTTACTGCCTCCTGACTTGTATGAACTGAATGCTTGATTATCAATTTAGTATAGCTTAGCAGTCATGCTAGGTTGATACCCATTGCATTATACTTGACTGAATTGCATTGTAGCTAAGCCTAGCGGTGGAACTAATTTGTGGTGTTAGTCAAGTAAATATTGAACCTGTTAGAGAACCTAGCGGTTAAGAATAGGTAGAACACTAATTGGGACAATATTTGTTAGTTGATACATGTTGCTTGATCGATGATAACTAGTTGCAGTGTATTTTCCCAGACTGATATTCTCTGAATTGACATCCTTACTATTGTTCATTTCTCTGTGACTAGCATTAGAACTCTTGCTCACTTGCTCTCATTGGGTTCGACCCTGCTTACCGCTGTCTAGTGTTAACAGGAGTTATAAATACAAATTTGAGGCGCACGACGATGCGCTGTCAAAGACATGAAACTCAAGCAGGAGCGCCACACTAGGATTATGTGTGATAACAAGTCTCTATTGCATTAGCTAAGAATTCAATGTTTTATGAAAGAAGCAAGCATATTGGATCACGTATCATTACATCAGAGAGTTAGTAAAAGATGACAAAATTAAATTGGATTTCTGGAGAACTTAGGAGCAAGTCGAAGACATCTTTAACAAGGATTTCTCAATTATCAAGTTTGAACTTTTTCGTCAAGTGGTTGGAATTTCAAGATCTTGTAACATGGAGGAGTGTTGATAGTTGACACAAGAAGACAAGGAGTAGGGGAACTACTCCTTATCTCATCACTATCATCACCTGAAATTCTGATGCGATGCTGATGCCGAGTTACAGCCTCTGGAGTTACAAGTTCTGGTATAACACTCTCTGTATCTTTCTATGAAATTTATTCTACTAACGTAATTAGAAAGACACAATTAATTTGTTTACCCAGTTCGGCAACTCTCCTACGTCTGGGGAGGATCACACTCTGATCCTTAAGATTCCACTATCACGGTTTAAAGTACAAAGAACTCTAATCTCTACTTCTCACTTAGCCAAAATCTTTTGCTCAGTCTAACCCCCTAGACTAGCTAGCAGTCTGATCACACAGACTCTCTTCGTGCTACCTACACACTTCTAGTAAAGAATAGCTACAGACCTCACACTCAGACTTAGCCTACCCTATTACAATGTGTAGCACACTGAATGCTTAATCACACACTTCACCAGGGTTGGTGTATATTCAGTAAACAACTATTCTAGCTCTCCCTCCAACAGTCGGACACCATGAGTTTTGCAAACTCAATCTCTGCTCCTTCTCAATCAATGACACACTCTGTCACTATTGGGTAGCCTCGATCAGCTCTAACTCAGCCTGTGACAAACCTGTCCATAGCTGCTCTCGGAGCTTTGATTGATCCTTCAACGAGCAGCGCTCTAGTTGAATTCCGGGGATCAATGCTGAACCAAACTCCACGAGCTCTAATTCCCTCTACGCGCAACACAATTCTTTAAATCAGTGCGTATACCCTGCTACCATACTGTAGGTTGATCTCTGTGTGTTTTCTCTCGCGCTCTCTATCTGTGTGTGCTTCAGTGTATGTCTCTCTGAATGCTGCCTCAACATTCGTTTTGTATCAATCAGCCCTCTATTCTTTTGCCAACCGCGTTTGATTATGAATTACCCGGGCATCACATAATATTTTCCTGGATTCTTGCACGGTTATTGAAAATTCTGTTGCCTAATATAGATTTTTGAAGCCTTGTCTCTTCCAAAAGCTTCCGCGTATTGCTGACGTTCTGGATAACGTTTACACAACTCCCTGAGCTTCCGCGATGCCTGCCGCACCATGCACACAATGCCGGAGCCTCTCCGTGCATTTCCAGGTTGATCAGGCATTCTGCTCTAGCTTTGGGTCATCACGGAGTGCTTATGCAAAATCGTTCTTCTATCCAAAACTGTCTTATGTCGGTTGCCCAGTTTGCCATAGCTCTTGAGATCTACATAGTGTTGTAGCAGACTCTGGTTCTTTGTTGCTGTTGCTTGTTGCTGTTTTGTCAGTCTTCAGATTGTGCTCCAGCCACCAATCTTCAGGGAGAGCCTCAACAGTCTCTTGAGCAGCTTTGTCAAGGATGTCATTCCTCAACAATCTCCCCCTTGGCATTTTGACAAAACAAAAACTACACCAACAACAACACTACTGATCCAGATTATCTTGTAAGAACTAGACCTAAGCTAATTGCTCTAACTAGTACATTTGAGTTTAGAGTTCCTAAATTACTAAACATCAAAAAGGATCTAACAGTTCTATGAGCAATTCACAGTTCATCGATAATAATGTCAGTCATTAACATCCTTCTCCCCCTTTTTGTCACAAATGACAGGGGCTGCTGAGAGAGAGACTCATTTAAGAACTACACACAATCCCAAGGAACATCTGAGCTCCTCAAACCGAGCTCCATCCAAAGGTTTTGTGAAGATGTCAGCTAGCTGCTTCTCTGTAACTACATGTTTGAGGACAATAGTCTGACTCTCTACCAAGTCTCTGATAAAGTGGTGTTTGATGCCAATGTGTTTAGTCCGAAAATGCTGCACCGGGTTCTTGCCAATACTGATAGCACTCATGTGGTCACAGTAAATATTCATAGTCCCTTGTTGATCTCATATTCTCCCAGCATTTGCTTCATCCATAACACTTGTGCACAACAACTTCCAGCACCAATATACTCAGCTTCTGCAGTTGACCGAGAAATGTTGTTCTGCCTGAATCAGGACACCAGGTTGTTTCCAAGGAAGAAACATCCTCCAGATGTACTCTTCCTATCTTCTACACAGGCTGCCCAGACAGCATCACAATATCCTACCAGTTGTGCACTTGTGTCCCTCGTGTACCATAAACCATAGTTGGTGGTTCCTCCAACATATCTAATTATTCTTTTTACAAGCTGCATTGTGACTCTCCTTTGGGCAGGATTGATATCCGGCGCAAACACCCACGGCAAAGGATATATCTGACCAGCTAGCAATAGATAAAGAAGACTTCCAATCATGCTTCTGTATAATCTCTGATCAACGGGAATTCCAGCTTCATCCTTGATGGCTTTAGTATAAGTTGCTACGAAGAAAGTTTGTGACTGGCCGAGTCCATCCCAAACTTTTTTACCAAGTTTTCCAATACTTGCTTTTCGAGATGAAAATTCCTTCTTCTTTTTGTGAGATTTGCAGACCTATAAAGTAGGTTAATTCCCCCACCATACTCATCTAGAACTCCATTTGCATATGTTCTAGAAACTGCTTCACCATTCTCTGTGAACTGGAGCCAAACACAATATCACCCATATATATCTGCGCAGTAATAAAATCTGACCTGTTTCTGTGCACGAAAAGAGTCTTGTCCACTCCTCCTCGATCATATCCATGCTTGATCAAAAATTCAGTCAATCTTTCATACCAAGCTCTTGGGGCTTGCTTCAAAACGTAAAGAGCCTTCTTTAGCTCGTAGACATGGTTTGGATGATGAGGATCCTCGAATCCCTTAGGTTGAGCAACATAGACTTCTTTAGTTAGGATTCCATTCAGAAAAGCACTTTTGACGTCCATTTGATATGGCTTGAACTTTAGGTGACAGTTCAGTGCAAGGAGTAGCTTGATTGCTTCCAGACGAGCAACATGAGCGAAGGTTTCATCAAAGTCTACTCCCTCAATCAGAGTGTACCCTTGAGCTACCAATCTGACTTTATTTCTTGTGATATTCCCTATTTCATCAGACTTGTTCTTGTATATCCATTTGGTGCCAATAACATTCATGTTTTCTAGACGAGTGACCAAGTCTCATACCTTGTTTCTTTCGAACTCACCAAGTTCTTCTTGCATTGCAGCTATCCAGTGTTCATCTCCTAGAGCCTCTTTGATATTCTTTGGCTCAGTTCTGGACAGGAAACACGAGTTATTAATCATATCACAAAGATTAATGTTGGATGTACCTCGAGTTTGTCTTCCTTTGGTCAAGCTTCCGATAATGTTAGTGGTTAGATGATCCTTCTGGATTTTTCTAGATGGAAGTCTAGTTGTGCCTGATGTAGTTGGTGAGTTCTCAGCTGGTACAACAGAATCTGGTTCAGACTCCTCGTCTGAATTTTGGTGATCATCAGGTTCTGCTAAAGCATTCTCTGGTGCTTCCTCTTGGTTAGCTTCATTTCTAGTTCGTGGCTGAGATTGATTTTGATCTTCTGTGTCAGAATCCTCTTTATTGTAAGAGTGTTTGCACTTCTCTCTTGGGTCATTAACAACTACATTGATGGACTCGATCATAGTTCCTGTTATGTTGTTGAAAACACGATATGCTCTGCTGTTTGCTGAGTAGCCCAAAAATATAACTGAATCACTCTTTGGATCAAGCTTTGTTATGTACTCGCGGTCTCTTAGAATGTAACATTCACTTCCGAAGATGTGAAAGTACTTCTTCACGGTAGGTTTCTTTTCCTTCCATAGTTCATAACATATTTTATCCGTCCCTCTCCTGTTCATAGCTTCAGCCTAGAACTTCAATGGGACTTTTCTTGCATGGATAATAACCCGAGCCATTTCCTGCATAGTATCGTTCTTACATTCAAGTCCCTTCTTGCTTTTTCTACTGGGCTTTTTCTTTAAAACCTGTTTTTGCTGTCATCTGGTGTCTGCTTGCTTTGTAACTTTGGTTTAGAACTTTCTGTCATCGTGGTTTTAACAAATGCGGTTCTTCCAGTACCATCCTTTCTAGTGTATCCCAGTCCTGTCTTATCTACTCCATTTCTCTGAGATGTCAACAATCTATCCAAGTTGTTCGATTCTGTGTTGAGCATTTTTGCTGTCTTTCGGTACAAATGCACTTCTTCCATTAATTCATTGTATTTCCTTTATTTTTAATGAGCCTTTCTTCCATACTTGAGATAGCCCTCAGGAGTTCCTCTTTATCGTCATTCGCTTTGGACACTTTGGTGATCAACCCCTCATTCACCTTCACTACTTCCAGACACTTGTCAATCATTTGTGTGTAGTGTTGAGCTAGGTACTCCTTGATGATTCTACCACTACTGTCATATTCACGATCATGCCCTTTCTAAGGCTGGTTTAAACTTTTTCTATTCAACAAATTGACCTTAGTATTCAGCAACGTTCTCCCGAATCACACTCTGCGTGTTGAGTGATCGGCTCTGATACCAATTGAAATTCTGATGTGCTGCTGATGTCGAGTTACAGCCTCTGAAGTTACACCTTCTGCTGTAGCACTCTCTGTATCTTTTTGCGGAATTTACTCTACTAACAGAATAAGAAAGCCACAAGTAATTTGTTCACCCAAATCGGTAACTCGCCTAAGTTTGGGGAGGATCACACTCCGATCCTCAAGATTCCACTATCACGGTTTAAAGTACAAAAGACTCTAACCTCTACTTCTCACCTAGCCGAAATCTCTTGTTTAGTCTAACCCCATAGACTAGCTAGCGGTATGATCATACAGACTCTCTTCAAGCTACCTATACACTTCTAGTAAAGAATAGCTATAGACCTGCACTTAGACTTAGCCTACCCTATTATAATGTGTAGCACAGTGAATGCTTAATCACACACTTCACCAGAGTTGTTGTATCTTTAGTCAAAAACTATTCTAGCTCTCCCGCCAACAGCCGGACACCATGAGTTTTACAAACTCAATCTCTGCTCCCCCTCAATCAATGACACACTCTGTCACTATTGGGTAGCCTCGATCAGTTCTCACTTAGCCTGCGACAAACCTGTCCACAGCTGTTCTTCGAGCTTTGATTGATCCTTCAACGAGCAGCGCTCCAGTTGAATTCCGGGGATCAATGCTGAACCAAACTCCACGAGTTCTGATTCCCCCTGCACACAAGTGTTCAACTCAGTGTGTATACCCTTCTACCGTAGGTTGATCTCTGTGTGTTTTCTCTCGCACTCTCTATAAGTGTGTGCTTCTGTGTATGTCTCTCTGAACGCTGCCTCTGCATTCCATTTGTATCAAAACCCTTTGTTCTTTTGCATCCGCGTTTGCCTACGAATTTTCCGGGCAACACATAATCTTTTCCTGAATTCTTGCATGGTTGTTGAAGATTTTGTTGCCTAATATGGAATTTTGAAGCCTTACCTCTTTCGGAAGCTTCCTCCCATTGCTGACGTTCCGGATGACGTTTTCACAAGTCCCTGAGCTTCCGCGATGCCTGCCGCACCATGCCGGAGCCTCTACATGCATCTCCAGGTTGATCGAGCATTCTGCTGTAGCTTTGGGTCATCAGGGAGTGCTGAAGCAGAATCATTCTTCTGTCCAAAACTGTCTTCTGTCGGTTGCCCAGTTTGCCTCAACTCTTAAGATTCTTAGAGTGCTGTAGCAGACTCTAGTATTTGTTGTTGTTGCTTGTTATTGTTTTGTCAGTCTTCAGATTGTGCTTCAGCCACCAATCTTCAAGAAGAACTTCATCAAGTCTCTTGAACAGTTTTGCCAAGAATGACATTCCTCAACTCACCTAACCATTCTATCTCTTGCAAGTTTATCACCTACAACATTTATCTGCTACTGCAACTCGCAATATTTAGGCATTTACTTGTTTGACTACAAAAGGAGTTGTAGGCAACAAGGAAATGCATCTCCTTAACCATTCTCTTTCTATCTACAACAAGCAACCTCCCTTATTATTTTAGTTTGATTTCATTCACTTTGTTTTAGTTTGATTTCATTCAGTTTGATTGATTTGACTTTCCTAACTTATTTGTACAAGTATTTTCAGTTCAAATAATAAATAAATGGTTTCTTCCATCCAACTCCATCAACATTACTGTTGTATATTATATTGATCACCAGAGATTAGATTTTTCCTCCAATCTCATCCTTCAAACAAAATATTTATTTGAATCCAAATATCTTATAAAATTATCTCTAACATGACTCATTACTTTGACGGTTTTATGCTTTAACTCGAGTTCAGAGTATTCATATCATTAGTACATTACTTGAAAATAACATTTTTTGTTTGTTTACAGGATTGACTTTACACCGCCTTGAAAATAGTCCTCGCCATCACCAAGCAAACTATCATATCATAATTGCCTATCAAGTGATTATATAATTTTCAATGTGACAACGCGGTGTTTCCCTAACCTCCTCTTGCTCTTTTTTTATTTTTATTTTTATTTTTCAAAAACAAAAAGAGAAAGAAGAGGTTAGGGTCTGATCAAACTTGCTCTTTAATCTGCATAATTAAGCACCGATCAATCACATGCATGAAAACAAGAGTTCACACTCTCAAACTTTATTAATTAATTAGAAGGAACCCCAAAGTACAAGATGATCCAATCATGAAGAAAAAATACCTCATTTAGAGGATGCGCGCGGGCTTATCAGATGTGGCATTTCAAATAACTCAGTTGGGTTGGAAATGTTTTTCCGAGACCATGTGTATTTATGATGAATAAATGCTTGGTCGTACAAGAACGTACACTGCTGATGAAATGCAGTCAAAAGAAAGGAGTATGAAGGTTCAGACGAGTGTAGTGGCAAAGCCGGTGAGTTGAGGATTGGGTCCCAACCCAAATAACTTCTCCGCGGTCTCAAGTCTGCTCACGATGCTCTACGCGACATGTTTCATTGAATGCATTATCAGTCAATCATCATAACGCCTTAATATTTTATAGCTCAAAACAACTGTCACTCAGAACTCCTTTCACATTTTTATATAAACCAATACAAATCTCTCATCAAGTAATTACTCCCAATCATCCAAATTCCAAGCACACACCACAGAGCTGATCAATCACATTGTCATCCTCGATCAATTACTCGATGGGGGCTGGGTTTGTGAAGAGATTGGTGTCGTGTGGGACGAAGAGCTTCAGGAGCAGAAACAGAGTTTTTGACAATGACGAGGCAGGGGATGGGCGCATCAGAGTGCACGTTCAGGGCAAAGATAGTAACAACAACGATGCTATTTGTGTGGAGTTGCCGACGCATTACTTGAGCCATCCAGTGTTTGAGAAGCTGTTGAAGGATTCCGGGGATGAGTTTGGGTACAGATATGATGGTGCACTGAGGATAGCCTGCGATGTGGAAGTGTTCTTGAGTTTCGTTCGGCTGTTGAATGCTGGAGATCCCTCTGCTCATTATTTTCAGCTTCCACAATGAGAGATTATTATTATTATTACTATTCTTTTCATTGAAGCAGAGCTCTTTTATATGATGAAGGTGTAAGAATATGGATATGCTCCGATTCTTGTTACCATGTAATTTGAAATGGTGACCAAACAAATTCATTCCTGACTCGTTTTTTTTGTTTCAGCTTCATCTTCAGTTCGGATAATCTTCCAGTTGCATCTCAACTCATTGAATTCTATGTAGATTGGGTAAAAAGATTAATTAAACAAATAATTGACCATCAAGTTCTGCTTGGTTAAATTTGGTTCTTCTTTTTTATGACAATCAATAGGAATCCGGAAAACTGAGATTTTTAGAATTACAGCGAAAGTAAAGAAAAGTGGTTCCAAGTAATAAATTCCCCTATCAACACCTTGTAAACAAGGTTGAAAGCAGCCCCACCGTATCCCCCAACTAAAATGAAGATATCTAAGATAAATCTAGTGAGGCGAGCCGCTCTTAACTAGCCCATGGCGAATCGCCTGCCAAATGTGTTTGAAATCAAAATATGAGATTGAGACGTGGTAGAGGTCTTCTTTTATGTCCCTCTCCATGGCTGATTGGTTCATGGATCTTCAATAAGCCACTAGATCTAGATTTTGGTCAAATGTTATTCCAATGTACATGTTGAATGTCTCTCCTTGTTCTTCTGTTTTGGTTATGTGGTCAATATCATCTTTAAGGTTCTCCTCTCTCTTTGACCCATGTGTTATTGATGTGCCACATATTTGGCTGACTTGGCGAGGGGTGCTGACTATGCTTATCTTTCTGACAAGACGAATCTTGTTGGGCTGACTCTTGGGGTCATGTCGGGCCAATAGTGTGGGCTTCCTTGCCGTGCGCTGGCCTATATAAGCAAAGAACCTCAGGCTATTCCCTTGGCTCCTTATTCTAGACTTACCAAGCCCTTCACATGTCTCTCGTCCTGGGCCATTATCAAGGTCCCTCGGCCTTGGGTGCAAGCCTCCTCGGCAGTTCTTGGTCATCTTCAGAGATCCTTGGCTTCCCTCACTGATGTTTCCTAGGCCTCGTTGTTCCTCTCCTTGGCCCTAGTGGAATTCCTTGAGTCTTATTGGGAATCCTTACCTTTCCTCGGATAATGTCTTCTAAGGACCGAGCCTCTTCGGGCTTTTGGGTCAGACTCGGGCCTTCACTTCCGAGGTTCCATCACTATCACCCCACTTTAAGTCTGATTTTGTCATTAATGTCATCGTCTCTTGGTGCTAGTGGAGTGCCTTCTATCATCCGTGAAAGAGCATCTGCAGCTCGATTCTCCAAACCAGGTTTGTAATGGATTTCAAAGTCGTATCCCAAGAACTTTGTCAGCCACTTTTGGTGCTCTTTGGCCGCCAACCTCTGTTCAAGTAAGAATAGGCTCATCCGGTCAATCTGTTCTATGAAGATTTTATTGAGCAAGTTTGGTCTTCATATGATGATGGCTAATGCTAAATCCATTAGTTCCCGCTTGTAGATTGACATCTGCCGCCCCTGAGCGAAGAGGCCTGACTGTAGTAAGTTATAGGCTTCTTGTTTTGCATTAGGACTACACCATGTCCATACCTGAATGCGCCAGTTTCCACCACGAAAAGTCGCTTGAAATCAGTTAATGCTAAGAGGAGCACTTGAGTCATGGCGTCTTTGAGTTTCTGGATTGCCTCAGTCGCTTGGCCGTTTTAGTTGGAGGCATCTGCTCGGTCAATGGCCATGCTATCTTCTCATAGTCTTTACGAAGTTACGGTTGTATACAGTGAGGCCCAAGGATCCTCGTATTACTCGAATGTTTTTGGTTTGAGCCACCCTTGCATAGCTTGAATCTTGAGTTTGTTCGCCGAGACCCCTTTGTTTGACACGACATGTCCCAAGTACTCGATGCTTTTCTTGCCAAAGAGGTACTTCTTAAAGATAACGAAGAGCTGGTACTATTTGAGTTTGCCTAGGAATCATCAAGCACACTGCATGTTCATCTTCTGTTTGATTGTACACTAAGATATCTTCAAAGAAAACTAGCACAAACTTTCTGAGCAGTGGCTTAAATACCTGATTCATCAGTGATTGAAAGTTGTTGGTGCATTTGAGAGTCCGAAGGGCATCACCAAGAACTCATATTACCCTTTGTGTGTTCAAAAAGTTGTCTTATGTTCTTCTCATTCGAACGTTCAAATTTAGTGGTACCTGGAAGCACGTCGTCATGCGCCTCAAATTTGTATTTATAACTCCTGTTAATACTAGATAACGGTAAGCAGGGTCGAACCCAAAGAGAGCAAGTGAATTAGAGTTCTAATGATAGTCACAGGGAATGTTCAATACTCAGGATATCAATTCAGAGAATATCAGTCGGGGGAAATACACTGCAATTAGTTATCCGTGATCAAATAACATGCATCAACCAATGAATATACTGCACTCCAAGTTCTACTTGCTCTTAACCGCTAAGTTCTCGAACAAGTTCAATAATCACTCGACTAACACTACAAATCAGTTCAACCATTAGGTTCTCGCCAACAATGCAGTTCGGTCTAATTTAATGCAGTTGATATCAACCTAGCTACATTGCTAAGTTACACTAAATTGATAATCAAAACATTCAGTTCATACAAGCACAATAAATCAATAGCTCAAATCATGTGTTCATTGACCTCAAAACAAATGTTGCAATGTAAATCCCCAAACTGAGTTTAGACTTAGCTACTCATAGAATTCATTGAAAATAACATAAATATTGAGTTTCTTACACTACGCGAAATTGAACGAATACGAAAAACGACACTGAACAGTGATAGTGAACAGTAACCCCTGGTGAATAGTAACTTCCGATGACCTCCACGATCAGCAACAACAGCTTCTCTCTCTACCCAGCCGCCGCCCAGAAGTCCCTGCTTTAATCTCGTGTGTCATCCCTTTCTCCAAAGTGTAAAACTTTTAGGGTTTGGACTTGAATGAAGCGGTTCTGGTTGACTGCTGACATCTGTTAAATTGCTGACCTCTGTTGACTTCTGTTGACTGCTGTTGACTTCTTGATCTTTAATGAATGTTCCAAATATACAATAAAATCCAATACGATCTTGAATACAACTGCGATACGAAAACACTACAAAAGAGTAATCGATCTCACGCAAAATGTAATAAACTATGGGAATAAACAACTCAATGGAGCGTATAAATACGCTCCATCAAACTACCCCACACTTATTCTTGTTCGTCCCCAAACAATAACAAGATACACAAGCACTCAAATCATTTCTATCAAAGAATAAACACTGAATTCACTCGAGAAGTCATCCCCAATCAGTTCATCAACACATGCTCACATTCATTGTCTAATAATGATCAACAAGAACTAGAATGACACATGTTACATTTAAGACTGAGATGGGATTTAATGGATGGCTGGGAGCTAGTCCTTTTTAGACTCATGACTCCAATCTTTGATTCAACTTCATAGCCACGCCTTCACACTGAATTTTTTTCTCTAGCACGTGATGAATCCGAGTTATGAGGAGGTCAACTTGTTCTTCTTTTTTTGTAGGACAACTCTTAATTGCTTTTTGGTTCTCGATTGCTCTCCTTTTTTCACATCTTTTAAATCTGAATTTTTTTTCTTTTTCCGAGCTTTTCATTATGAATGCTTGTCCTTTTTGAGCTTTGCTCTCCAATTTGAACCGTTCCAATCATAGCCTTCGAATGGCACCATAAGGAACGCGTCCCGCTCTTTCTCATCATTGCCCTTTCAACGCGAGGCAAGATAGGGGTTACCCACCCATTTCTAGTTACTCGGACTAGAGATAGAATGGTTTGTTTTCCCGTCCCACCACTGCATAACACTGCAACGATGGAGTCACCCCTCATAACTCGAATTGCCAACCTCCACAAATTCAGCATTCAACGCAACTAATCCCTTGAACCTCCGAATGAATGTCAAGTCCCTCTAGAACATTTCTATTAACTCCACACCCTGAAATAGCTCAGCTCAAAAGAATATATAACAATAAAGCGCAAGCATCACAATATTCCAGAAACAATGCGAAGCATACATGTCAGCAATTCAGCAGCAATGCATTTACATCGCGGCAATGACTCATAAACTCGGCAGCAATTCAGCAGCAAATCAGCAGGATATCATTTATAAGCATCACAACATATACTCACGAACTCAACTGCTATATCGCATGATATAAATCTCAAAAAGCAACGGTAACTCAGCAAGATATACGCACAAAAATAGCAGCAACTCAGCAACTCGGCAGCTCATCACAAAAAAAAAAATGCTCTAAATACTAACTAATGCAAGCTAACGCGAAGGAAACATGATGAACATAGCTAACTAACTTCCCACCCCACACTTGAATCGAACCGTGTCCTTATGGTGAAATCTAAGGGAAGGAAGCTCATGCAAGATTCAAAACAAAAGAAACAAGGACAAAAGAGACAAGGAAGAACTCTAACTGATTTTTCCGCGCCACCAAGCATACATTAACTATAGTGCCCCAGGAGAACATTAGTGCATAATGTATGAAGCCGCGAGGCACCTAATGTTGCCTAGGGGCACCAAACCTACTGAATTGGACACACTAAGAATGAAAATAAAAACACCGGGTTGCCTCCAGCAAAGCGCCTTTTTTTACGTCTTTAGCTCGACGATACCTCGCATTTAAGCACATGCCGGGTCAACCAAATTAAACTCCTCATCAGCCGGGATCTCCTCTCCATGGTAGTGTTTGACGCGCTGCCCATTCACAACAAACTTCTCGCCGGTACTTGGTTTCTCAATCTCTAGAGCTCCATGGTTGAAAACCTTCACAACGGTGTAAGGACCTGTCCAACGGGAACGCAACTTATCAGGCATTAGTTTAAGTCTAGATGAAAATAATAATACTTTCTGGCCAATGTCGAATGAGCGTCTGAGAATAAACTTGTCATGATAAAGCTTGGTGCGCGCTTTGTATTCTGATTGGCTCTCATAAGCCTCTAAACGCAGCTCCTCCAACTCATTAGTTGCAGCCTCCTCTCACTACTTGCACTAGCCAAGTCAAAGTTACAAGATTTAATCGCTCAATAGGCTTTGTGCTCTACCTCAACCGGGAAGTGGCAGGCTTTTCCATAAACAAGTCTGAAAGGAGAGGTCCCAATAGGTGCCTTGTAGGCTGTCCGGTAAGCCCACAATGCCTCATCCAACCGTGTGGACTAGTCTTCCCTTGAAGGCTTCACCATCTTCTCGAGAATGGATTTAATCTCCCTGTTGGATATCTCAGTTTGGCCATTTGTCTGTGGGTGGTAGGCTATGGAAACCTTGTGATGCACCTCAAAATGTTTAAAAACAGCGCACCCCATTTATTGCAAAAGTGAGATCCTTGATTACTAATCACCGCTTTTGGGACTCCATATCTGCAAAAGATGTCCACAATAGTTTTCCATCATCAATTCTAGTGGCCTGAGCCTCTACCTACTTTGAGACGTAATCAACAACAACCAATATATATAGATAACCAAAAGAGGAAGGAAATGGTCCCATAAAGTCTATGCCCTAACTATCAAACACCTCATCAAGAACTATTGGGGTTTGGGGCATTTGACTTCTAGCCAAAATATTCCCTACTCTTTGGCACCTATCACAATTCTTACAATGGTTATGAGCATCTTTAAATAAATGGGGCCAAAAGAATCCATTGTCAAGCAATTTCCTAGCAGTTCTCTTAGAACCAAAATGTCCACCACAAGCATGTTCATGACAAAAATAAAGAACAGATGAGATCTCAATATCTGGTACACAACGTCTAACAATCTGATCAGCCCCTATCTTCCACAAACAAGGATCATCCCAAATGTAATACTTAGAATCATGCTTGAGTTTAAATCTTTGAGCTCTAGTGAAGGATGGAGGAAATTTACCTCCCACTAGGTAGTTAACAATGTTGGCATACCATGGTGTCTTCTCATTGACAGCGAACAAATGCTCATCAGGGAATGTCTCAATTATAGAAAGCGCCTCTTCCTCATGGACTATTCAATCAAATGGTCAGCCACCGTACTTTCGAACCCCTTCTTGTCTTTGATTTCCACGTCAAACTCTTTAAGAAGGAGGATCAATCTAATCAGTCGTGGCTTGCATTCCTTCTTGGTCATTAAATACCTAATAGCTGCATGATCAGAAAAAACAATAACTTTAGAGCCATGTATGTAAGACCAAAAATTTTCAAGTGCAAAGACAACGGTTAAAAGCTCCTTCTCAGTGGTGGAATAATTTTGCTGGGCGACGTCTAGAGTCCTAGACGCATAATGGATGACCACTGGTTTCTTCTCACTCCATTGCCCAAGCACCGCACCCACAGCATAGTTGCTAGCATCACACATGATCTCAAACGGTTGTGTCCAATCCGGTGCTTGCATAATTGGGGCGCTGGTCAAGGCTTCCCTGAGCTCCTCAAAAGCTCTCTTGCATTGATCAAATGGGACATCTTTTTGCAGCAGCCGAGACAATGGAAATGCAATCTTCGAAAAGTCTTTGACAAACCTGCGATAAAAGCCTGCATGTCCTAGAAAAGACTTGATTCCACGCTGGTCAGTAGGAAAAGGCAATCCACGAATAATATCAATTTTAGCTCTATCTACTTGTAGGCCCTCCTCAGAAACAATGTGTTCTAGGAAAATGCCATGTGTGACCATAAAATGACACTGAAATTTTACAGCGCTGTTGAGATGCAGATTGTGTACACACAGTTGCTATAGCACACTCTTGTACCGATCGGTCTTGTGCAGCAAGAATAATGAACAAACAATTTGTTCACCCAGTTGGGCCAACTGCCTACGTCTGGGAAGGACTGAACTTCAGCCCTTAATCCACTAGTCTTAAGGTCCCGAGTACAACATGGTACAACGCACGCAACCTATGCTACTCGACCTTTACTAGTACCACAATCAGAACAAGCTTTGGCTTGTGTATCACACACATACACACTTGATTTAATTCAGAATAGCTACACCACTATTTTCACAGACTGAGCCTTTTCTAATTAAAGCAATGTTATCGTAGGTTGCTATAGCACACCCTTGTGCCACTAGCTTGTGCTGAATCTTTCGTCGCTCCAAGCCTTCCGCTGAGCCGATCGAACCTCTCCACGAGCGTTGCACACTCTGGAAGGTTCCCCCACTCAGTGACCACCTCTCACTAGCGAGACCTAGCCTCCTACCAATTGCCCGAATACCTCCACTCGACAATTGCTCCGCGGCCTCCCTTGATCAACCAACAAGCAATTGCTTCTCTGAATTGGCTTCCCAGATCAAGCACTGATCAGACTCTACAAGTCTCGATCACACTCAGCTTTAATCACCTCAGCTCTACGCTCACGCTCTGCTCTTGGTGATGATCGAAGCAGGGCTCACACACAATCTCCCTCCGCGGTATTCTGTGTATGCTCTTGGTGTTTTCACTCTTTGAGCTTCGATACCTTTGACGCTCTGCTTAGCCTCCTTTAAATAGAAACCCCAAGTTCCGTCAATATCAGTTTTTTGGGAATTTCCCCCAATCGTTAATATCTGCTAATTTGTAGGAGATTATATTTGATTTGAAAATCTAATCTTCCATGAAATTCAAGGCGCCTCTGAGTTGCAGGTTGTGAACAAGTAGTTGCTACAGCACACGCTTGTTCACCCGATTCTAAAGCAGTAAGCAACGATAAAGAACAAATGTTTGTTCACCCAGTTAGGCCAATTACCTACGTCTGGGGAGGACTATCCTCCAGTCCTCAATCTACTAAACTCCAAGGTCTCAAAGTACACACGGTTATAACTCCACGCAACCTATGCTACTTAACTTCAAGTGGAAACTAGTACACAATCAGAATACGCTCTGACTTGTGACTACACAACCTCTACTGATATTAATCTAGAATAGCTACTGTTATCTCAAACTTAGCCTATTCTAATTAATACTCAGACTCTGCAGGGTTGCTATAGCATCTGCTGTAGCACACAGCTGATGCACAAATTGTCCGCGTCGCTCCGAAGCCTTCCGCTGAACCATTCGAACGATTCCACGAGCGCAGCACACTCTGGAATACTCCCCCTCACTCAGTGACCTCCTGTCACTAGCAAGAACTGCCGTCCAGATGCTTGACTGAGTCTCTCTCGTCAATTCTTTCGCGGCTACCCTTGATCAACCAACAAGCACTCTCTGCTATGAATTGGCTTCCAGATCAAGCTTGGATCAGACTACGCAAGTCCTGATCACCCTTTGCTTCAGTCACCACAGCTCTGCGCTCACGCTCTGCTCTCGGTGATGATCGAAGATCTCTTCGCACACCAAAAATTACTCTCTCGATATTTTGTGTGTGTTCTTTAAATAGGAACACCCAATTCCCTCATTATCAGATTTTAGCAATTTCCTAGCAACATCAACATCTCCTAATTTTTAGGAGATTAGATTGGATTTGAGATTCAAATCTCCCACAATCAAATCTCCAATCCGGGACGGGATCTTCTCAAGAATATTCTCTACTGCGAACTTAGAAATACCTCGAACCTTGATGATGAACTGCAAAGCCCTTAATCCGACGGTTTCAATATGTGCTGTAGACCAGAAGCTACAATGCTATAGTTTTTCTTGATACAGCTCCAGTTATAACACGTTCCAGCTATAGCAGCAGCTTGTTTCACTTGTGCCGGTTTTGTCAAGGACTGCCATACTGCATCGTCAATCTCTCCCTTGGCATTTTGACAAAACCCTTTTGAATGTTTCAATTCAAATTCTCCGATATCCCCCTACCCTCTTTCTCCCCCTTTTTGGAACAAGTGACAAGGGAAAGTTCCTGACCGCCTCAGGGAGGCGAACACAGAGCCCCAGAGAGGATCTCAGGTCTTCGAACCGGACTGCATCCAGAGGTTTCATGAAGATATCAGCAAGCTGTTTGGCCGATACAACATGCTGAAGAGCAATGATTTTCTTTTCCACCAGATCGCGGATGAAGAGATGTTGAATATCAATGTGTTTGGTTCTACTGTGCTGAACAGATTTCTTGGAGATGCTGATAGCACTCATGTCACAGTAGAGAATCATTTCGCCTTGATCGAGTCCATACTCACCCAGCATTTTCTTCATCCATATCATCTGTGCACAGCAGCTTCCGGTAGCTATGTACTCAGCCTCAGCCGTAGATAACGAGATGCTGTTTTATTTTCTACTAAACCAGGACACCAGGTTGTTTTCAGGAAGAATCAGCCTCCAGAAGTGCTCTTCCTATCCTCAGAGCATCCTGCCCAGTCTGCATCACTATATCCTACCAGGTTTGCATTTGTATCCTTAGTATACCATAAACCATAGTGCACAGTACCTCCAACATACCGAATGATTCGCTTGACAAGCTGCAAGTGACTATCTTTGGGGTAGGCTTGAAATCTAGCACATACTCTTACTGCAAAGGAGATGTCGGGACGGCTGGCAGTCAGGTACAGTAAGCTCCCAATCATACTTCTGTAGATAGCCTGGCTCACTTCCACCCCATGTTCATCTTTGATGGCTTTGACATGTGTGGCAGCGGGTGTTTGTTTGTGACTAGCTTTATCCAGCTAAAATTTCTGCATAAGATTCTTGCTGTATTTGCTTTGTGGGATAAAAATTCCATCCTCTTTCTGGGTGATTTCCAGACCAAGAAAATAAGACAGCTCTCCGACCATGCTCATTTTGAATTTCTTCTGCATGTGATCCACAAACTACTTTACCAGGTGCTGAGACTTCGATCCAAAGACAATGTTATCCACGTATATCTGTGCAATGATTACGTCTGACTTGGTTCTTTTCATAAATAAAGTTTTGTCAGCTCCCCCTCTTTTGTAACCATGATTTTCAAGAAAGACTGTCAGCCGCTTGTACCATGCTCGAGGAGCCTGTTTAAGCCCATACAGAGCTTTTTTCAGTTTGTACACATGCTCCGGGTGATGAGGATCTTCAAAACCTTTTGGCTCCGGGCAACATACACTTCTTCAGAGAGATCTTCGTTCAGGAAAGCAGTTTTGACACCCATTTGATATAGTTTAAATCCTAGGAAACAGGACTTAGCTAGGAGCAGTCTGATGGCTTCCAGTCGAGCAACTGAAGCAAAAGCTTCTTCGAAATCCAGCCCTTCAATTTTAGTGTATACTTAAACAACAAGTCTGGCTTTATGTCTTGTGATGTTTCCCTTTTCATCAGTTTTGTTTTTGAAGATCCACTTGGTGCCTATAATGTTTACTCCTTTAGGTCTGGCCACCAAGTCCCGAACATCGTGTCTTTCGAACTCTGCTAGTTCTTCCTGCATAGCTATCATCCAGAATTCGTCACTCATAGCTTCTTTGATGTTTTTCGGTTCCGTATTGGATAGGAAGCAGGTATTGAGGTGAGCGGTGCTTCTGGTTCTCCTTCCTTCTGTCGGGTCCTCAATCACATTGATCAGGGGATGATTCTTCTGAATCTTCTTTGGAGGCTGCCTCGATGGTGGATCATGAGCCTCATTATTCTGTCCTTCATGCAAGCTATCTAATTGTTCATCTGGACTTTCTGCTTCAACTCTTGCTGTAGCATCTTCTAGAGCCGAAGCTTGTTCACTTCTACTCTGACTGGCAGGTGCATCTTCAGTGCCAGAGTCTTCGTCATCAAGGGCAGTGGAAGAGACTTCTTCCTACTACATTTATGGATTTCATTACCGTCCTTGTCCTCTGGTTGTACACTCGATATGCCCTACTGTTCATTGAATATCCCAAGAACAATCCAGCATCACTCTTTGGGTCAAGCTTCTTTCTATACTCCCGATCTCTTAGAATGAAATAGTCACTTCCAAAGATGTGGAAGTATTTAACTGTGGGCTTCTTTTGATTTCTGCTGAGGAGTGATGGGAGACGAGTACTGATGAGTGATACCCCTTTGTCGGCAGAACTCATCAACTGCTTCGTTTTCAAATTCCCTACCATGATCACTTCGGATGTTGGAAATTCTGGGATTTTTCTCTTGCTCTATTCGTGACCCCAGAGAGACTATAACTTTTGCAGTATCCGATTTCTCCCTAAAAAAATCAATCCAAGTGAACCGGGTATAGTCATCAACACAAACGAATGCATATCTTTTCCTGCCCACACTCTCGACTTCCATAGGTCCCATCAGGTCCATGTGTATCAACTGGAGAGGCCTGGTTGTATTCGTATCTTTGACTTTTGGGTGTGAAGCCTTCTTCTGTTTCCCAATATGACAATCTCCACAGATGGAGCTTGGCTCACCTTTAATCAGCGGTATTCCTCTCACTAACCCTTCCGTTGCAATTTTCTTCAGAGTTCTCAGGTTGACATGACCCATCCTTCTGTGGCAGAGATTCATTTCTTCAGTATTAGTCAGCATGCACCTTGGTGAAAGAGAGTTTGTAGCCACTTTGAGAAGATAGCAGTTGCTTTTTGATCTGCCCCCCTCCATTATACATTCTCAAGTTTTGTTGAAGACTTTGCATGAATCTTTGGTAAACCTTACCTATTGAGTGCCATCACACAGCTGGCTAATGCTTATGAGGTTTGCCTTTAGTCCTTCCACCAGCATGACATTTCTTAGTTTGGGCATTCCTTCAACGTTAGTGTTCCTTTACCCAGAACTCTTCCCCTCAGGTCATTTCCAAACTTCACCCGTTGTTCCGAGCAAGGAGTTATGTTCTTCAAGAATGATCTTTCTCCCGTCATATGCCCCGAGGAGCTTGCTGTGCTGACAAGTGCGAGATGCTGAGTTCTCTCACATTTCTGCTTAGTTGGTTCTCTGGTTGAACCCTTCCTGGTGTGTGCTAAAAGACAGTTGATGCACGCATCGTTGTGCGCGTCAAATTAATCCTTCCTTCTCCACTATGTATAGCGGCTAAGTCAGGGTCGATTCCACAGGGAGCAAGCAGATTAGCTCTAACTAGTTACCTGCACTTACAAAAATTGGGGGTGTGAGTGATTGGTTTGCGCAAGTGCGCGAATAAACAATAGTTAACGCAGGAATTGCACTAGACGTGCGCAGGAAGTAGAGATTAAGTACTATGACTATGAAAAGTATCGGCGCAGACAATCCTCTATGAATGTATTCCTTATCATCGACTCTAAACGTCTATAGTTCGGTTTACTGGTGTTAGTGTTTCGATCAAGGCTTCCTAACATGTGCGCATGTTCCGATCAAAGTTCATGAGCTATTAATTCTTAAGACTAGTCTAAGCAGCTACGAATCCTGTCACAGTAGCAACTGATTATCCTAGCGCGTTACTCCTAGTTGTCACCGTCAAAATACCAACTAGTTTAACATATAACAAACAAGTAGCAAAAGTAAGATTGCGGTTCAAGGCTTCCCCTACTCATGCAACTAGCTGTCAACCGTGTGCACAGAATTAATACAAGCAAACAAACTATGCATTAAGCACAAGTCTCAAAGGAAATACTCATAGAATCATGCCCAACCGATACAAAGCGTTTAGCTAGACATGCTAGTAGTAAACATCATAGAAATAGTAAATAATAGCTAAAGTATCCAAGAAAACAGTAACAAGCAGGTGCGTGCAGGTTGCAGTGTCTCGGCTGGCGCAGTCGGCTAGCGCAGGTCCTCTCAGTAGCTCGTGTGTTTTTCAGTTCTGCCTCTCTCTCATGTGCTGTGGTCCTCTAAGATTGTCTGATTCTCTTTTCAAACCCTAGCCTTCCTCTCTTTATATACTACTCATGAGGCCCAACCTTGGCAACTTCCAAATCTGATGGTGTCAAGATTTTGAAACACCACTATTCTGCGCATGGCGGACGGCACATATTGGTTCGCGCAATCGGTCTGCGCACCGTAGTCGACTCTGCCACTATCTGTTTGCGCTGCTAGCTCCACAAGCTGTGTGTTGCGCTCCTTAAACGCTGCCTGTTAGCGCGTATCCGACTTAGGCCCTCGTTTTGCCCTGGAATACAAAAACACTGCAAACCAGTAATCTTGTACACAAAATAATACAAGCAAGCATAGTGTTAGGATCTAAATAGCGCGTATAAATAGGCTCTATTAAACCCCCCACACTTGCCCCTTGTTCGTCCCAAACAAGCACTCAAGCACGGATACAATTACCTCTCTGGAGTCTAGCGCACAGTCTTGCACTCTGGCGCGATCTGCACTACTATTCACCTTGCGCTGCTCTACTGATAGAGCCTATTTATACACACTATTTAGATCCTAATCCTATGCTTATTTGCATTATTTTGTGTACAAGATTACTGGTTTCCAGTGTTTTTGTATTTCAGGGCTAAACGAGGGCCTAGGTCGGATACGCGCTAACAGGCAGCGTTTAAGATGCGCATCACACAGCCTGCGGAGCTAGCAGCGCAAACGGAGGGGTTGGCAGACTTAGCTACGGTGCGCAGACCGATTGCGCTAACCAAGGTGCAGTGCGCCATGCGTAGATAGTGGTGTTTCCAAATCTTGACACCACAAGATTTGGAAGTTGCCAAGGTTGGGACTCATGAGCAGTATATAAAGAGAGGAAGGCTAGGGTTTGAGAGGAATCGAATCATCGAAAGAGAGGACCACGGCACACGAGAGAGCGGCAAAACAGAAAACACACGAGCTACTGCGAGGACCTGCGCTAGCCGACTGCGCCAACCGAGACACTGCAACCTGCACGCACCTGCTCGTTGCTATTTCCTTGGATACTTTAGATATTATTTACTGTTCTATGATGTTTACTACTAGCATGTCTAGCTAAACGCTTGGTATCGGTTGGGCATGATTCTATGAGTATTTCCTTTGAGACTTGTGCTTAATGCATAGCTTGTTTGCTTATATTAATTCTGTGCACACTGTTGACAGCTAGTTGCATGAGTAGGGGAAGCCTTGAACTGCAATCTTACTCTTGTTGCTTGTTTGTTATATGTTAAACTAGTTGAATAGCTTGACGGTGACAACTAGGAGTAACGCGCTAGGATAATCAACTGCTACTGTGACAGGATTCGTAGCTGCTTAGGCTAGTCTTAAGAATTAATAGCTCATGAACTTTGATCGGAACATGCGCACATGTTAGGAAGCCTTGATCGGACACTAACATCAGTAACCCGAACTATAGACGTTTAGAGTCGATGATAAGGAATACACTCATAGAGGATTGTCTGCGCCGATACTTTTCATAGTCATAGTACTTAATCTCTACTGCCTGCGCACGTCTAGTGCAATTCCTGCGTTTACTACTGTTTACTCGCACATTGCGCAACCCAATCACTCACACCCCCAGTTTTCGTAAGTGCAGGTTACTAGTTAAAGCTAATCTACTTGCTCCCTGTGGATTCGACCCTGACTTAACCGTTGTACTAAGTGGAAGAGGAAGGAATTAATTTGATACGCGCTCAACGACGCCTGCACATCAAATTCCCAAGTTCCACGGGATGAACAACGGGAATCCGATCAAGCATATGCGAGAATTCCTAGTCATTTGCGAGAACATGAAGGCCGAAGGGGAGAGCGACGAAGCGTTGAAGATGAAAGCGTTCCCATTTTCATTGTGTGACACGGCCAGGCATTGGCTAATGAACTTACCAGCAGGATCAATTCACACATGGGAGCAGCTGCAGAAGAAGTTCTTGGACAAGTTCTACCCCGCAGCAAAGATCGCGCTACTCAGGAGGGAGCTGGCCGCATCTAGGCAGAGCGCAGGAGAATCGCTGTCAGAGTATTACGAGCGTTTCAGGGAGCTAGAGGCCAACTGCTATAATCACGGCCTGCCCCTGAATGTGCTGATAGAGAATTTCCTGAATGGATTGCTACCCATGGAGCTAAGATTATTGAATGCATGCGCAGGAGGCGACATTTGCAACATGTACCCAGAAGACGCGTGGCAGCTGATAGAAGACTCCGCTGGGCAGGTAAGACATTAGCTAACACTTGAAAATAGTCGTGCTCGTTCTGTGCATCAGGTAGAAACAAGCGCTGAAATAAAGGAAATGAAGGCCATGCTGCAGAAGTTGATGAGTGCGCAAGGCGCACAACCAGTTGCGCCAAAGGCATGCGAATTCTGCAATTCCACTAAGCACAAAACCGATGCATGTCCCACACTTTTCGAGGAATCAGGAGATGTCAATGCTCTTGGAGGATGGGATAAAAGAGGGCTGCAGAGGCAGAATCAGCCGCGTTTTGGACTAGCTGCAAATGGGTTCAGATGGAAGGAGGAAAACAATTTCCAGAGGCAATCCACGGATCAGCGCGCACCACAGCAGACACAACAAGCTGCGCCCTACAATCCACCGCATCGCCGCACTGACGCACCAGCGCAGAACAACCAGCAACCAAGGCGATCCTTAGAAGACATCGTGGGGCAGCTAGCAGACACAGTGCGCAAAAATGATGAGAAGTATGACAAGAGGTTCGAGTCCATTGAGAAGCAGCTATCACAAATTGCTACCACGGTGTATGAGCTAAAAAAGAGCGATGGCAACCTGCCTTCGCAAGTGATCCAGAACCCCTAGAGAGGAGTCAACGCCGTGACACTGAGGACTGGGCGCACGGTAGGAACAGAGCAGACCACGAAGGCGCCCGCGCAACCAGTTGCGCAAGCCCCAGATCCAACAGAGCAGAATGCGCAACCAGAGCAAGATGTACAACCAGAAGCGCCAGCCAAAAGCCAGCAGAGCGAAGCGCCAGGTATGACACAATCAAAAGACAAAGGCATGAATCGTACTAACATACCTGCACCTTTTCCTGTACAGGCACCATCGGCTAGGAAGGAAGTGCTTGATAAGGAGCTCTACGAATTATTCAGCAAGGTGGAAATAAACATTCCTCTTATTAAAGCAGTTCGGCAGATCCCTTGGTACGCCAAGTTTCTAAAGGAGCTGTGCACAAACAAGAGAAGGAAAGGCGAGTGCGCACAGATAATGCTAAATGCGCAGGCCTCAGCAATCGTGCAACATAAGGTACCACCTAAATGCCGAGACCCAGGTACGTTTACCATCCCATGCACTTTAGGTAAGACCACAGTTAGCAATTGCATGATTGACTTAGGCGCATCTATAAATGTGCTACCCTATTCCCTATATGCGTCATTGCGCCTTGGACCACTAAAGCTTGCAGGTCTCTGTTTCATCTCTATCCTGCATTAGTTTTGATGATAACAATGATTAACAATATTGAAACGATATTAAGTAATTTTGTTGAAACTGGAATCTCATTAGCAATGTAGACTACATACTGAATCCAGATGTAGGCTACATAAAGTTACATTGTTAACTGCTTGTGCTAATGGAGACTTCATATGGAAATCTGTATGTAGACTACATCACAGTGATAGTTCATATACTTGGACAAATTCAGTTGTCTGGTATTGCATGTGGACTACATGTAACTATCATATGTAGGCTACATGTCGGTTAAACAGTTTCCACACTTAGCAGTTTCTTGACAGTTCAGGACAGTCTCGTTATTTGAATCAAAGCTTATCCTTTAGAAGTTAAAAGGTGCAAGCGGTTGTTGAATTCAAATTACAAACCGACACAACCGTTCATCTCTTTTCCTATATCTATACCTTACAATCTTGAGAAGAAACCACTTTTTCTTTTCTTTGAAATTTATACAAGCGCACAAAAAGCAAACTCAACTCTCGCAGATTCTCTACTTTCAATCTTTCCCGAGAGTTCCCTTCTCCTTCAAAGCAAAGTTTCCCGCTGCCATATACTCTGATGCTTTGAAGTATTCTGCACAGATTCATCAGTTGAATCCAACTCTTGTGCAGAAAGAGACGTGTTCCCACAACAAAGAATCTACACCGTCAAGGTTGTTGCTTAGCCTGCAAAAGCAAAGTTGTGAGTTTCTTTTGTTGATCTGAAAACAAAGGGGTTTCTGGTTTAGCCCACTGAAAACCATTGTACAGGTTCTTTGGCAGATCCTATTGAAAAGCCATCGTTAATAAGAAAAGCCTCAAGTGGTTACTTGGGGAGTGGAGTAGGTTATTTGCAGTAATAACCGAACCACTTTAAAAGACTTGTGTTCTTTACTTTTCTGCTATTCTATTGATTGTCCATTCAATTCAAATATTGGACAAACGCGAAGTTTAGAAAGCCACGATTCCAACAATTGGTATCAGAGCAGGTTGATTCACTTTGGTTTTGCTTCAAAACGGTGAATCACTCGCTATGGCAAACTTCGCTAATCCAGTAGAAGGACTTTCAATATCCAGACCTCCATTCTTTAATGGAGACAATTACTCCTTATGGAAAACACGTATGGAAGTGTATTTCCAGAGTATAGACGTAGATCTATGGAAAGTAATAAAACAAGGTCCTTTTGCTCCCGTCAAAGATGCTGGTACAAAGGAGGAACCAAATTGGAGACCTAAGAAAGATTCCGAACTCACTGAGGATGACAAAAGAAAACTTACCTTGAATGCCAAGGCTAAGACAATACTCTTTTGTGCACTCTGTGATGTTGAACTCCAGCGTATTCTAACTTGTGAAAACGCAAAGGAGATATGGGAAAACTTAGAAGTCATCCATGAAGGAACCTCTCAAGTTAAGCAGCAGAAAATTGATAGACTTGTAAGAGCATATGAACTCTTCAAGATGGAAAAGGATGAGAACATAACAAGCATGTTCACAAGATTTACATTCATTACCAACTCTCTTCAATCTCTCGGGAAGACCTACGCAAACCATGAAAAAGTCAGAAAGGTTTTGCGAAGTCTCCCTAGAACATGGCAACCAAAAGTTACTGCCATCGTTGAGAGTAAAGATCTGAATGTGTTAAGTCTACAGGATCTACTTGGATCACTTTTGACTCATGAGATTGATTTGGAAGGTTTTGAACCAGAACCTATCAAACCAAAGACAATAGCATTCAAATCCGAAAAGATAGAATTTGACAGTGATGATGATGATGATGATATCGCATTAATCACTAGACAATTCAAGCAATTCCTGAGAAAGAGATCAGGAAAGAAAACTGATCCATCACAAGTTGTATGTCACAACTGTGGTAAAAAGGGTCATTATAAAAGTACATGCACTTTAAAGAAGAAGAACTTTGAAAAAGGAGAAAAATCTTTCAAAGTCACCACTTGGGATGAATCAAGTGAAGATGAAGAAGCAACTTCAACGGATGAAGTAAACCTATGTCTTATGGCAAATAAAGACGATCAAGTAAGTAATGATCCCTCAAATTTCTCATTTGATGAAGTATCCAATGCATATTTTAATTTATATTATAGATACAAGGAATTATATAAGGAAGTAAAATCACTCCGTAGTGAAAAAAGTATCCTTGTTAAAGAAAATACGAAATGGAAAGATACAATTTCAAATCTTAACAAAGGTACTTGTGATTTAAATGATCTCTTGGATGTCCAACGATCTGTCGACAACAAACATGGGATTGGTTATGATCACTCCATCAAAAAGGGTGGAAATATCACTCCCATTAAGTTTGTAAGATCTACTGACACAAGAGAACAACTTCCTGAACAAACCTCTGTTCACCATACTATTCCTAAAATAGCTAAGGAATCAGGTCATCAAGTTGAGAAAACCCGTGTATCAACAACTATTGATACTAGACAAAGGATCAGTAAGACTCATACAAATGATCGATCCAAGTACAATCAGATTAGCCCACGTAGACGTAGGCAATCAGATTATACCTGTCATGAGATTCACAATACATGTAGGAAACAAAATGATCACGCATGTAACCTCCATGTGATAGATAGGCCAAGTCAAACTTTGCATAAACGTCATAACAATGCTGCATGTAGGCAACATGCCACTCGTTCATGTAGGCTACATGTCAGGAATGGACGAAAGCAAAGTCTGCACAAATCACGCATCACTGATACATGTAGGCAACATGAGAATAACTTATGTAGGCCACATGTTAGGAAAAGGCAGAAGCCTGTCAATAAAATAAGAAACTCCTCTAGGATGTCACACTCTAGACATGTTTCTAAGATCATACCTAGGATACATAGGGTATGGATTCCTAAAGAATACCTACCAGACATTCTTATAAAGTCAAGAGAACCCATGTTAGTTAGGGTTCCTTAAATGCATCTCCTCACCTATTGCAGGATGTCAATACCAAAAGTTGGTATTTGGACAGTGGATGTTCACGCCATATGACATGGGATAAAACCATGTTTTCATCTTTCAAGTCCTACAATGGTGGGACCGTATCTTTTGGTAATGATAAGAAAGGAAAGATCATTGGGATTGGTAACATAACTGGTGAAAATTCATTACTAATTGAGGATGTGCTGTTAGTCTCTCATCTAAAGCATAATCTCATTAGCGTTAGCCAGCTATGTGACAAAGGATACAAAGTAACCTTCACTCCTAATAACTGTATTATTCATGATTCAGTTAAAGGACAAACCATTGAAGGGTTACGGATAGGAAATGTTTATAAATTAGATATGAACATATCCTCATCCAATGTATGCCTATCAGCCACTACCGAAAGCACATGTCAATTGTGGCATAAGCGTCTTGGTCATGTCAACTATGATCTCCTGAAGTTCCTCCAAAAGAATAAGTTAGTGAGAGGACTTCCTGAGACAAGTTTCAAAAAGGAAGGATTGTGTGGTCCATGCCAGAAGGGTAAACAACACAAAACCTCCTTTAAAAGCAAGAAAGACATAACCACGTCTAAGCCACTTGACTTAATCCACATGGACCTGTTTGGACCAGTGGATGTCAAAAGTATAAGTGGAAAATCCTATGCTTTCGTTCTTGTTGATGATTATTCTAGATATACTTGGGTATATTTTCTTGCACATAAGAATGAAGCCTTGGAATGTTTCAAGGAGTTCTATAATCTTGTATGCAATGAAAAGAATGATAAAATCATCAAAATAAGAAGTGACCAAGGTGGAGAGTTCAATAGTGAAGTGTTTGAAGAATTCTGTAAAGAAAAAGGAATTCAACATCACTTTTCTAATCCTAGAACACCACAACAAAATGGAGTGGTGGAAAGGAAAAATCGAACTCTTCAAGAGATGACAAGATGTATGATTCTCGGAAATAACTTGCCTAAATATTTATGGGCTGAGGCTGTGAACACCTCATGTTATATTATCAACCGAGTACATCTTAGAAATCATCTACAAAAGACTCCATATGAACTATATCATGGGAAGAAACCTAGAATTTCCTATTTTAAAGTTTTTGGAGCAAGATGCTTCATCTTAAATGAAAAGGATCATCTTGGAAAATTTGATTCTAAAAGTGATGAAGGTATCTTCATAGGTTATTCCACAAATTCTAAGGCTTATAGAGTTTATAACCTGAGAACATTTAAAGTGGAACAATCTATGCATGTCGCTTTTGATGAATCCATCATTGGTCTTCCAAAAGATGGAAATGATGAAGGTTTGACACCCTGCACTACACCTTCAACACTTGATGACAATCATGTTGTTGATGATGGTATAAATCTCCCAAAAGTTTGGAAGGAACACCGTGATCACCCTATGGAGCAGATCATTGGTCCAGCAGACCTTCCTGTAAGGACAAGAAGGAATGTCCTTGATGAAACATGTCAATGGACAGCCTTCATCTCAAACATTGAACCAAAGAACTTCAAAGAAGCAGAACCACATCCTGATTGGATATTGGCCATGCAAGAAGAATTGGATCAATTTGTCCGAAATAATGTATGGGAACTTGTTCCTCCTCCCATTAATTATCCTATTGTGGGTACAAAGTGGGTATTTAGGAACAAGTTAAATGAAGATGGAGATGTTATAAGAAATAAGGCTAGATTAGTAGCACAAGGCTACAATCAACAAGAAGGCATAGACTATGATGAAACTTATGCTCCTGTTGCTAGACTTGAATCTATTCGTATGATATGTGCCTTAGCAAGTCATATGAATATGAAACTCTATCAAATGGATGTCAAAAGTGCCTTCCTAAATGGAGTCATTAAGGAAGAAGTCTATGTTAAACAGCCTCCTGGATTTGAGGATCCTAGTAATCCTGAATATGTTTATAGACTAAAGAAAGCTCTTTATGGTCTAAAACAAGCTCCTAGAGCATGGTATGAAAGATTGACAACTTTTCTTCTTAAGAAAGGTTACAAAAGAGGAGCAATTGATCATACTCTATTTACCAAACATGATGGTAAAGAAATGATCATAGTCCAAATTTATGTGGACGACATCATTTTTGGTGCTACAATCTTGAAATTGTGCGCTGAATTTGAGAAACTCATGCAAGAGGAATTTGAGATGTCTTCTATGGGAGAATTGAATTTCTTCCTAGGACTTCAAGTTAAACAAATTGAAGAAGGCATTCTATTGAGTCAAACTAAGTATACTAAAGAGTTACTTAGAAAATTTGACAAGGATAGTCAAAAGACATATCCTACTCCTATGAGCACTAGCATAAGTCTTTGTAAAGATGAAGAAGGCGCATCAGTAGACATCAAACTTTATCGAAGTATTATCGGGAGTCTACTATACCTTACCTCATCTAGACCAGACATTATGTTTAGCGTATGCTTGTGTGCTAGATATCAATCTGATCCTAAGCAATCACACATGCGTGCTCTAAAGAGAATACTTGGATATCTAAGATATACCCCATCTCTTGGTATATGGTATCCAAAAGGATCAACTATTGATCTAATAGCATATTCAGATGCTGATTTTGCTGGATACAAGGTTGATAGAAAAAGTACAAGTGGGAACTGCTTTTTCTTAGGATCATCCTTAGTATCATGGAACAACAAGAAACAAAATTCAGTTGCTTTGTCAACTGCTGAAGCTGAGTATGTTTCAGCAGCTAGTGCGTGCGCCCAAGTCCTTTGGATGAAACAGACATTAAAAGATGTTGGGCTATGTTATTCACAAATTCCTATATTTTGTGATAACACAAGTGCAATAAGTATTTCAGAAAATCCTGTTCTTCATTCAAGAACTAAGCACATTGATCTAAGGCATCATTTCCTTAGAGATCATGTTGCGAAAGGAGATATATGTGTCAAGTTTGTTTGTACTGAAAAACAACTTGCTGACATCTTTACTAAGCCTCTTGATAAAGACAGATTTTCATTCTTACGGAGAGAACTTGGAATGGTTGATCTTGAAGAAGTCTAAAGGTAACTTATGATCAATTTCCTATACTCTATAGTTACAATGTAGACTTCATTCGGAATATTTGATGAAGCCCACAACCTGTCCAACGATTGGAAATGTTACTGGCATTCAACAGTCACTCTGACAGCCTCCAACGGTTAAAAATGGGGTGGTCAAACGGTTAGAAATTAGTGGGATAAAATCAGATCAAGTTACATCTTAACCTCCCACTACTTTCTTGCTCAAACCTCCTTGGCCCACTCTCTGCTAAACCGCCTCTAAACTCCCCGCAACCTCCTTTTACTTCCTTTTAAAAGGACTTTCATTCCTCACCCTTACTCCCTTCATCACAAAATGACTCAAAAGGGATCTAGGTCAGGAAAGACTCGCGGCGCCAGTCGTCAGACTAAGGCGACGTATATGTCTCAGGAAGATCATACCGGCAGAGTTGAAGAACCTGTGGAGGTTGAGCCTCCTCGTCATGCTCAGAAGCGCCCTGGAAAGGAAATCCTTTCTACTGGGTCCAAGAAAGCGAGAGTTGATGAGGAAGAATCTTCAATTCATCCTGACAACTTCCTCAGCACTACTCACCTTCAGCTCTTCAACCACAAGTTCAAAGATCGTCAAGTCCAACATGGATACGCCTACGACCTGGACTCGTTCCCAACACTCAATTTGAAAAGGAAGTTTTGCTCTTGGAACTCTGTTGTTGCTAATCCTCGCAACTGTTACCAAGATTTGGTTCGAATCTTCTTTGCAAACTTGAGGGTTGATGATCAGGGGATGATCCAGTCAATGGTAAAGGGGGTCTCCATCAAATTGAATCCCCAGATTATTGCTGAGATCTTGGACTTGGACAGATCTGACTGTCGTGACTTCTGCTTCCCAGAATGGGACCCTGAAACCTCCATGTCTCCATCTGAGGCACTAAAGGTTGTCATGGACGGCTTGGATCTTGGCGGCGAACGGATTACTCTATCCAGGCCCACTATGCTAGGAAGGTTAGTACTTCACATATTAATGTACAATTTCCTTCCTCGAGGTGGTCGGTTGCAGTTTGAACCATACTATAATCTGTTGGTTGCGGCTAAGATCATTCAAGGGGATGAACAGTTAATCGATCTTCCGTATGTCATGTATCGGTTGATTATTAAAATTTGGGCGGAACCCAAGGTCATGGGTCAGAAACAGAGAAACACTGATCTACCATTTGGTAATGTGTTCACTATCTTCTTTGAGAAGTTTGGAGTTCCCTTGTCCGGAGAACGGCCTCTGGTGCCTACATCTGCGTATGGCTATGACAACTTCATCAACACTGGATGGCAATTCTGTGATGAAGTGGACTGTTACTTCAATGACAAGTCTGCCAAAACATCCAAGTACTTGGAAGGTGTCCCCATACCAGCCCCTGTGATTAATCTGGTCCCATGCTCAGCTATCTTCAAGAGCAAGGCTGCCTCTGGACAGTTGCCTAAGTCCTCTGATTATGGGACTTTAGGGTTACAACACTCGTCTAATGCAGTTGATCTTGCTCATGTTATGGATATGCTCCGGGACATGGAGAGATCTTATACTGATCTGGTACTCCAAGTCAGCAATGATTCCAGGCCTCCTCCAACTCCTCAGACTGCTAGCTCATCTTCACAAGTAGATCTTCAACCCTTGTTGGAAAGGCTTGATAGGATCGAAGCTGAGAACAAGGAACTCAAGACCCTCCTTTTGGAATCTCAGAAGAATTCTCCTGCTGGTGGCTCTACCTCATCATCTCCCTCCACAGCCTCCATACTGGCCTTGGTAAAGGCAGAACTGGATAAGTTCTATAATATCCTGTTCAAGCAGTATGATGACTTCGCTGAGCTCCATAAAATTCTAAGGAATGAGATGGATTTGGAGAAGCGAAGGGTCAAGGGCTTTGAGGAGGACTTGATGCAGAAGCTGGACACATATCAAGGGTCTCTTAAGACGTTGGACAAAGTTGTTAATAACAACTTTGTATCCATCTATGCCCTTTTGGACCACAGTAAGGATCTTATCACTAAAATCCTTAAGTCCCAAGGCAAAGAAAAGATTCCTCCTGTGTCTGTTGGTGGTATACCTATGGATAGAACTTCCAATCCAAAAACCCACCGAGCCTCTGCAAGTAGATTCACAGAAGAGCCCATGTCTCCGAGAAAGCCTTCTAGTAAGCATTCCAGTCAGCGTTCCACGAAGCGTGCCCCCAGTTGTACTTCCTCTTCCAATGTGGAAATCAGTGATTCGGACTAAGGTCACTCTTTTTCACTCTACTAAAATTCTGTCATTTTGTTCTTTCGTTTTCACAAGAAAAGCGTCTGTCCCTTGGTCGTGATGTTCCATTCCACGCCCTCATGAACTTTTGATCTTCCTATAGTCAAGTCACTTAGAATATATCCCCGCTTTAATTCAGGGGGAGTTTGATTCTTTTTGATTTTGACAAAGGGGGAGATTATTTCAATACTGATTAATCATGCTATATGGTTGTCATCATCAAAAAGGGGGAGATTGTTTCATCTCTATCCTGCATTAGTTTTGATGATAACAATGATTAACAATATTGAAACGATATTAAGTAATTTTGTTGAAACTGGAATCTCATTAGCAATGTAGACTACATACTGAATCCAGATGTAGGCTACATAAAGTTACATTGTTAACTGCTTGTGCTAATGGAGACTTCATATGGAAATCTGTATGTAGACTACATCACAGTGATAGTTCATATACTTGGACAAATTCAGTTGTCTGGTATTGCATGTGGACTACATGTAACTATCATATGTAGGTTACATGTCGGTTAAACAGTTTCCACACTTAGCAGTTTCTTGACAGTTTAGGACAGTCTCGTTATTTGAATCAAAGCTTATCCTTTAGAAGTTAAAAGGTGCAAGCGGTTGTTGAATTCAAATTACAAACCGACACAACCGTTCATCTCTTTTCCTATATCTATACCTTACAATCTTGAGAAGAAACCACTTTTTCTTTTCTTTGAAATTTATACAAGCGCACAAAAAGCAAACTCAACTCTCGCAGATTCTCTACTTTCAATCTTTCCCGAGAGTTCCCTTCTCCTTCAAAGCAAAGTTTCCCGCTGCCATATACTCTGATGCTTTGAAGTATTCTGCACAGATTCATCAGTTGAATCCAACTCTTGTGCAGAAAGAGACGTGTTCCCACAACAAAGAATCTACACCGTCAAGGTTGTTGCTTAGCCTGCAAAAGCAAAGTTGTGAGTTTCTTTTGTTGATCTGAAAACAAAGGGGTTTCTGGTTTAGCCCACTGAAAACCATTGTACAGGTTCTTTGGCAGATCCTATTGAAAAGCCATCGTTAATAAGAAAAGCCTCAAGTGGTTACTTGGGGAGTGGAGTAGGTTATTTGCAGTAATAACCGAACCACTTTAAAAGACTTGTGTTCTTTACTTTTCTGCTATTCTATTGATTGTCCATTCAATTCAAATATTGGACAAACGCGAAGTTTAGAAAGCCACGATTCCAACAGTCTCACCATTCAGCTAGCAGATCGGTCGTGCAAGCAACCTACGGGCATGATAGAGGATGTTCTTGTGCGAGTAGGAGAGCTAGTGTTCCCAGCAGATTTCTATGTCCTAGAAATGGAGGGCGAGTCGAGCAAGGGCAGTGCGCAGATCCTACTGAGCAGACCATTTCTGATGACAGCGCGCACAAAGATAGACGTGTGGAGGGGTACGCTCTCTATGGAGGTTGATTGCGAGGAAATTCATTTTAACATATTCAAAGGGATGCAGCACCCTCATGAAGACGCCACAGTGCACGCAATGGACAGCTTAGATGACTTGGTTGCAGATGCGCAATGTCCGAGCGCAACAGAAGAACCTGAAACACTGGAGGCACCCAAGGTCGAGCTGAAGCAACTCCCAGAGCACCTCAAGTACATATTCTTGGGAGATGAAAACACCCTGCCGGTGATCATAAAGAAAGGATTAGGAGAGGAGCAGGAGGCGCAATTGCAGCAGGTGCTGCGCAGGAACCAGCGCGCTATAGGATGGACACTGGCTGATCTGCGCGGAGTAAGCCCGGACGTATGCATGCATAGGATTCTATTAGAAGATGGTGCCAAACCATCCAGGGAGCCTCAGCGCAGATTGAGCCCGAACATGATGGAAGTGGTGCAGAAAGAGATCCTGAAGTTGCTTGACGCAGGAGTCATTTACCCAATCTCGGACAGTAAATGGGTAAGTCTAGTGCACGTTGTGCCGAAGAAAGAGGAATCACAGTTGAAGAAAATGCGCCGGGCGAGCTAGTTTCTAAGCGCATACAAACTGGATGGCGCATGTGCATCAACTACAGGAAGCTTAACACAGTCACGCGCAAGGACCATTTCCCACTACCCTGCACAGCCTTCCATTCCAAGGTCCCCTGAAGCCGATCCCATCATTAGTACCAGCTCAGATTCACTATGGGATCCTATCTCGGAGGACGACCTCGTGGCTCAGCCCGCCGCCATTTCTGTCGTGCCGCCAGCCTCCAGCACCGAGTATGTGACTGATTCTTCAGATGAGGAGGCGCACGTATCCGAGGCTGAGTCCAGCTCCGAGGACATCTAGGGCTGCAGGGAGTGCGCGCATTTCTTTTGGGTGGTTTCCTATTTTCTATCTTTTTAAACAAACTATTGCTATATTTTGCTATGTTTTGCTGAATATTGTGCTGAATATTTTTGTGCCCCCTTGCTATATTGTGCTGCGTTGGCTATATGTTCTTATGTTCTTCGTTTTGCTTGCATGCATGTCCACTGAAATTTCACAGTGTCTTAGTTCGACAGATTTTGTGAACAAGCAGTTGCTGCAGCACACTCTTGTTCACTCGGAAATTGTCACAGCCAACAATGAACAAGGCATAGGTTTGTTCACCCAGTTCGGCCAATCTGCCTACGTCTGGGGAGGACTATTCTCCAGTCCTCAATCCACTCAACCAAAGGTTCCAAGTACACTCGGTTACAACTCACACAACCTATGCTACTCAACCCCGCGTGGATCACTCAACACAATCAGAACAAGCTCTGACTTGTGTCTGCACACCCTCTACAATATGTCAATCTAGAATAGCTACAGTCTTCTCAAAGAACTCAGCCTATTCTAAACTACACTACTCAGCAGGGTTGCTGTAGCAACTGCTGTAACACACAGCTGAAGCACAATGTCCGCGTCGCTCCAAGGCCTTCTGCCGAGCTGATCGAACGATTCCACGAGCGCTGCACACTCTGGAATACTCCCCCTCACTCAGTGACCACCTGCCACCAGTGAGTACCACCGCACGACACTAGACCGAGCCTTCCACCCGTCAGTTCTTCCGCGGCTGCCCTTGATCAACCAACAAGCTCCACAGCTCTAAATTGGCTTCTAGATCAAGAACGAATCAGACTCTGCAAGTCCTGATTCCCTTCTGCAACACTCACCACAGCTCTGCGCTCACGCTCTGCTCACGGGTGATGATCGAAGAAAACTTCCGTCGCACACCCAAGATCTTCACTCTGAAATCTGTGTATGCACTCGTGTATCCCTCAGCTTCGATCGACCTCTCTACTTTGAACACCTTCAGCTTAAATAGCAGCACCACTTTAAGCAGTGTCCAGGTTTAGGCAATGTCCTAACAAGAACAATTATCTCCTAAAATCTAGGAGATTAGATTTGATATTTATCTTCAATTCAAATCTCCTTCTCTGATTAGTAAACCACGCTGGAATATACTCTACAGTATTTTAGAAATCCTTCTGATGCTCTCCATACAGTTTCCAGCCCTTCTAGACGAGCCCAGGTTGCTGCTGCTACTTGGACGGTTGATACAGCCAGTTGAACAAGCTCCTGCTGCAGCATCCCCTGCTGCAGCTGCTGCTAGTTCACTTCTGCTGGCCTGCTTAAATACTTGAGCTGCAGCAACTCCTTGTTCACTTATGCTGGTTTTATCAAACACTGCCATACTCGCATCATCAATCTCCCCCTTGGCATTTTGACAAAACCTTAGAACATAAGCACGCTCCGATGAACCAGAAAAACAAACACTAAATACTCAGAAAAAAACAAACACTTGAGAGTAAGTAGGTGAGGCCACACTTGGCCGTAGCACGACCACGCAGGGTCAGTAAATAAAAAACCGTGTTCATTAGTAGCAGTTAGCAAAAAACATCTTCTCTCCCCCTTTTTGTCATAGATGCTCAAGGGGCCTGCTCCTCATCTGCAGGAAACTCCAGGTCTCTGAGGAGACTTCTGATTTGTCCACGCCTAGCATCCCTCCTCTTGGCTTCGGCTTCAAGAGTGAGCAGCTCAGACCTGAGGTGACTCACAATTCTGGCACGTAGAGCTGACTGAATTGTAGCAGCAGGGGGAAGAGATTCCTCCAGGGGAGCTGGAGCTGAAGAACCAACCATTAGGAGATCCTCATAGGCAACATCCACTGCATGCTTTCCTTTGAACAACTTGTGATCTACTGTGAAGACCTGCAGCTCCTCAGATAAGCCTTCAGAAATCTCACCAAACTCCGGGTGCTGAGAGACCATGATCCCATAGATGAGAGAGGGTAGCACAATAGGCTTGCTGGAGGAGGCACTCCCGGCATGAGTAGCCAGCTGAGGAAACATAACACTGCCCAGGCTGATCCTCCTCTTCTTTCCAATAGAGTAGAGAAGGTTAGCAAAGTCTTTGTTAACCTTCCCCCTGTGAGAGCTAGGGATCCAGTTCCGAATGCCCAGATGATACAGCAGAGCATACTTGGAGGTAAGTTCAGCAGCACAGAGGTTAGGACCGCCCTAAGACAGGCACACTCCCCCTGTCAGAATCTTAGCCAAAAATTCTGGCTTAACATCAGTGGGAGCTCTTGCATTCTCATGAATCCAAAGAAATGCATCAATAATTTCAGGGGTAATAACCACTGTCTTACCCCGTACCCAGCTTTTCCCATACTCATCCGCTCCTTCCTCACCAAATTTCTCTTCCATATTCACAATAAATTCTCTAACCAGAGCAGTATTGAATCTGAGTGGAAAGGTAAGGGACTTGAGAAGATTTACCTCTGTGAGAAGCTGGATCATAGCAGCTGATTTGTACTTGTCCTGGACCAGTCTCTTCTCGGACACAATGTGTTTCCTCTCAACAGCACTCCAGGATTGAGAAGCGCTCCTATTTCTGAACCATGTACCTCCCACTGTGAGAGCAGACAAGTCTGCCACTGGAGGTTCTCTCTCAGAAGGTCCACCAAGAGAACCTTCTTCTTCTTCACTGGATGATTCTTCACTGCTGGAGACTGGGATCAGAATAGGAGCTTTTCCCTTGTCTGTAGGAGGAGAAGGATGTGCTGCAGCAGGTTCTTGTTCAGGAGACTCAGCTCCTGTTTCCTCTCCTTCACCCACAATGCCTGGGGACATGACAAGTGATCTGCACCCTTCTTCTGCAGAACCTGCCACAGCAGCCTCTGCTGCTTGTTCTTCTCCGGAGACTGCTTCAGTCACAGCCTCTTCAGATAGCACAGCGGTACTGGAAGCAGGTTCCCCGTCATGTACCAACCGCCTCCTCTTCTGAGATGTTTCTTCGTGAGGAGAGGGCTCGCTGTGTGACACAGGGAGAGGTGCTGGTTCCCATACCACCACATCCAGGCGCTGAGCAGGGTCTTCGTTGCGAGACTTGGTCCTTCTTTCAGACCTGCTCTGTTGGTCTGCTGCCAGATTCTTCTTCAAACCACGTGTCTTCACCATTGTTGCAGGGTTGGAGAAGGTTTGAGGAACGCACAGAGGATGATCGGCAGCGATTCTGGGAAGCTCTTTGCACTTTGTCTTTGCCCTAGAAAAGATTTACCCGTTATTTTCTTTTCCATTTTGAAGTTGTTAGATCACGTGCCTCCCATGTGCCTTCTCCCATCATTAGCAACCAAAACATGTGAACAAGCTTATTCTTGACCCCGTTGCTATAGCACATGCGAGCTGGTTCACCTACTCAGTTCAGACTGCAGCTTTGCTAGGAGGATCCTTGAGAGGTTCTGGTGGAGATTTCTTCACCCACACCTGAGCTAAACCAGTGTTTTCCTCTTCTGATCTTCCAGCCTCCTATCTCTTCGTTTGTCATGATTGGGTTTCCATATCTGTAAAACCTGTGGTTTACTCTTGTCTTTAGCACTCCAGTGCCCTTGTGTAACAGTCTTAGCAATCCTCCTCTGCGATTCTTTCCAGCAACGGGCTTTTCGTGGAACAACATGAAACGGAGTCTTTATGCAGCATGTGTTGGTTCTAGATTTAACTCCCCCTTTTTCAACTGAGCAGGTTCTGTGCTGCTGCTTCAGATTAGAGTTGATCTTCTGATTCCCAACACTTGTACAAGCACCCCGTTTATTCTGAGCCTTTTGTTTTGTTTGAGAAGAATGTTGTGCCCGATGCTGCAGCATCCTCGTTCACATGTCTAGTTCCAACTTTCTCTGCAATTTTTGGGGAGTCATCTGACTGATTCTTTTCATCTGTCACATTATCCGAGGCTTTAATAAAAACTGTCCCTCTGGAGCTCTCTTCACCAGTAAACCCAAGCCCTGTTCTTCCTTTTCCAAGCCTTTGGTAAGACAGAATTTCGTCCAAGATATTTTTCTGGGTATCGGCTGTCTTGGCGGTTGCTGGAGAAGAGTCAACATTGGTCTGCCTTCCAGAGTCTTCCCTTTTCAGTATGGTAACTTGATTATTGGATGGGAATAGACATTTCCTTCATTCTTCTTCCAAGAGATTGACTCTGTCAGTCAAGGCCTGATTAGTCTGAAGTACTGCCTCACATTGTTTGAGTATCTTCCTCAGAAGATCAGCAAAACTGTCAGGTGAGTCCTTGAACGCGCGTCGTTGTGCGCGTCAAATATAATCCTTCCTCTTCCACTCAGTACAGCGGTTAAGTAAGGGTCGATCTCCACAGGGAGCAAGTAGTTCAGTTTTAGTCAATGACCTACATTTACGAAGATTGGGGGGTGAGTGGTTGGTTTGCGCAGTGCGCGAGTAACAGTCGTGAAACGCAGAGAAAGGCACTAGACGTGCGCAGGCAGTAGAGATTAAGTACTATGACTATGAGAAGTATTGGGCAGACAATCCTCTATGAGTGCATTCCTTATCATCGACTCTAAACATCTATAGTTTCGGTTTACTTGGGTTAGTGTCCGGTCAAGGCTTTCTAACACGTGCGCATGTTCCGTTCAAAGTTCATGTGCTATTAATCCTTAGAACATAGACTAAAACAGCTGGGAATCCGTTCAAAGTAGCAACTGATCACCCTAGCTCGTTACTCCTAGTTGTCACCGTAAAGCTATCAACTAGTTTAACATATGACAAGCAAGCAACACAAGTAAGATTGCGTGAAATTTCAAGTGTCTCTACTTATGCAGATTTGTGAACTAGCAGTTGCTGCAGCACACTCTTGTTCACTTAAATGAAGGCACAGCAGACAATGAATAGGACACAGATTTGTTCACCCAGTTCGGCCAATCTGCCTACGTCTGGGGAGGACTATTCTCCAGTCCATAATCCACTCAACCAATGGTTCAAAGCACACTCGGTTACAACGCACGCAACCTATGCTACTTTAACCCCGTGTGGACTACTCAACACAATCAGAACAAGCTCTGATTTGTGCCAGCACACCCTCTACAATATGTCAGTCTAGAATCGCTACAATTCTCTCAAAGAACTCAGCCTATTCTATACTACACTACTCAGCAGGGTTGCTGCAGCAACAGCTGTAACACCAGCTGAAGCACTCTGTCCGCGTCGCTCCAAGGCCTCCTGCCTAGCCGATCGAACCACTCCAAGAGCGCTGCACACTCTGAGTAACTCCCCCTCACTCAGTGACCACCTGTCACTAGTGAGTTCTTCCGCACGAACCTCCACCGAGCCTTCCACCCGTCAGTTCTTCCGCGGCTGCCTTTGATCAACCAACAAGCTCCACAACTCTAAATTGGCTTCCAGATCAATGCACGAATCAGTCTCTCCAAGACCTGATTCTCTTCTGCAATACGCACCACAGCTCTGCGCTCAACGCTCTGCCCGTGTGTGTTGATCGAAGAACAACTCTCGTAGCACACCCAGAAAAATCCTCACTCTGAATTTCGTGTCTACTCTCGTGTATCACTCAGCTTCGATGCACCCTACAGCCCTCAAACCTTCTGCTTAAATACCCTCACCACTTTAAGCAATTTCCAGGTTTAGGCCATAGTCCCACAAGATCAATTATCTCCTAAAATCTAGGAGATTAGATTTGATTAATATCTTCAATGCAAATCTCCTTCTCTGACTAGCAAACCTTGCTGGAATATGCTCAACGGTATTTTAAAAATTCTTCTAAGCACTTTCACAAGGCTGCTATACCTTCAAAATGCACCCAGCACAAAACTGCTACTCGGACAGTTGAACCAGCACTTGAACCAGCACCTGCTGCAGCACCCCTGCTGTATCTGCTGCTGGCTGACCTGCTTGATAGATTGAGCTGCAGCAACTCCTTGTTCACTTATATTGGTTTTGTCAAACCTGCCATACTTGCATTATCAATCTCCCCCTTGGCATTTTGACAAAACCACTTCTTAGACTCCACTTCTCAGCCTGCTCTTTCTCCTCCCCCTTTTTGGAATAAATGACTAGGGGGTTTGTTGGCTGGGAGGACTTATGGGGGCAACACACAGAGCCCTAGAGAGGCTCTCAGATCTTCAAACCGGGCTGCATCCAGAGCTTTGGTGAAGATATCAGCAAGCTGTTTGGCGGACACAACATGTTGGAGCGAGATAACTTTCTTTTCAACAAGATCACGAATGAAGTGATGACGGATGTCAATGTGCTTAGTTCTGCTGTGCTGAACCGGGTTCTTGGATATGCTGATGGCACTCATATTGTCGCAGTAGAGAGTCATTTCATCTTGAGCAATCCCATACTCACTCAGCATTTGCTTCATCCACAACATTTGTGCACAGCAGCTCCCAGCAGCAATGTACTCAGCCTCGGCAGTGGATAGAGAAATGCTATTCTGTTTTCTGCTGAACCAAGAGACCAGGTTATTCCCCAAGAAGAAACATCCGCCCGAAGTGCTCTTTCTGTCCTCTGAGCACCCTGCCCAGTCTGCATCACTGTATCCGACCAGTTTAGCCTTTGTGTCTTTAGTGTACCACAAGCCATAGCCCACCGTCCCGCCGACATACCGAATGATACGCTTAACCAACTGCATATGACTGTCTCTGGGACAGGCCTGAAATCTGGCGCAGACTCCTACTGCATAGGAAATGTCAGGGCGGCTGGCAGTCAGATAAAGCAAGCTCCCAATCATGCTTCTGTAGACAGTCTGACTCACTTCCAAACCGTGCTCGTCTTTGATGGCTTTCACATGAGTGACAGCAGGAGTACGCTTGTGACTTGCTGAGTCGAGCTGGAATTTCTTCACAAGAGACTTGCTGTATTTACTTTGAGCAATAAAGATCCCATCCATTTTCTGAGTAATCTCCAACCCAAGAAAATATGAAAGTTCTCCCACCATGCTCATTTGAAATTCTTGCTGCATGTGTTTCACAAACTGCTTCACCAGGTGCTGGGACTTGGATCCAAAGACAATATCATCCACATATATTTGAGCAATGATCACATCAGACTGAGTTCTTTTGACAAACAAGGTTTTGTCAGCTCCCCCTCGGTTGTAGCCATGTTTTTCCAAGAAAACTGTCAACCGCTCATACCAAGCCCGAGGAGCTGGTTTTAGTCCATATAAAGCTTTCTTCAACTTGTACACCTGTTCTGGATGATGAGGATCTTCAAAGCCTTTTGGTTGAGAGACATAAACTTCTTCAGAGAGATCTCCGTTCAGGAACGCACTCTTAACATCCATTTGATATAATTTGAACCCCAGGCAGCAAGACATTGCAAGCAGCAGTCTGATAGCCTCCAGGCGAGCTACTGGAGCAAATGTTTCATCAAAGTCTAGACCTTCAATCTGAGAATATCCCTGGGCAACCAGTCTGGCTTTATTTCGTGTAATGTTGCCCTTTTCATCAGTTTTGTTTTTGAACACCCATTTTTGTGCCTATAATGTTCACCCCTATTGGTCTGTCTACCAGATCCCAAACTTCGTGTCTTTCAAACTCTGCCAATTCCTCCTGCATAGCCATAACCCAGAATTCATCACTCATGGCCTCCTTGAAATTCTTTGGTTCAATGCTGGACATGAAACATGTATTGAGGTAGGCATGACTTCTGGTTCTTCTTCTGTCTGAGGGATCCCCAATCACATTAGTCAAGGGATGATCCTTCTGTATCTTCCTTGGGGGCTGCCTTGAAGGTGGATCGGGAGCCTCAGTGTAAAAATCATCAGACAGGCTTTCTGATTGGTCATCTGGAATTTCTGCTTCAGTACTTGCTGTAGCATCTGCTGAGGCAGCGGCTTGTTCACTTCGGGACTGTCTATCAGGCATTTCTTCAGTATCGGAGTCTTCTTCATCAGTGTCAGAATCAGAGATAGATGCTTCATCTGTATCATTTACAACCACATTTATGGACTCCATGACAGTCTTTGTTCGCTGGTTGAAAACACGATATGCCCTGCTGTTTGTTGAGTAACCCAAGAACATTCCAGGATCACTCTTCGGATCAAGTTTCTTTCTATACTCCCGGTCTCTCAGAATGAAGCAGTCAATTCCAAAGATATGGAAGTACTTAACCATGGTTTTTTTCTGATTCCAGAGCTCATAGCAGGTCTGCTTGGTTCCCCTCCGCAAGGTGACTCTATTGATGATGTAGCATGCAGTATTCATGGCCTCTGCCTAGAATTTCAGAGGAATCCTCTTAGCATGGATCATCACTCTGGCCATTTCTTGTATTGTTCGATTCTTCCGCTCCACCACACCATTTTGCTGAGGCGTAATGGGAGAGGAGTACTGATGTGTTATACCCCTCTGCTTACAGAATTCATCCATGTCTTTGTTTTCAAATTCTCTGCCATGATCACTGCGAATGCTGCTGATTCTGAGATTCTTCTCTTGCTCTAGCCGAGACACCAGAGACACAATGATACTCACAGTATCTGATTTTTCTCTGATAAAATCGATCCAAGTGAATCTAGAATAGTCATCAACACAGGCAAATGCATACCTCTTCTTGCCTAGGCTCTCAACCTCCATTGGTCCCATTAGATCCATGTGAATCAGCTGAAGAGGCCTGGTGGTACCAATATCTTTGACTCGAGGATGTGAGGCCTTCTTCTGTTTTCCAATCTGACAGTCTCCACAGATGGAGTCTGTCTCTCCTTTCAGCAATGGAATTCCTGTGACCAGCCCTTCTGTGGCAATTCTCTTAAGGGTTCTCAGGTTAACATGTCCCATCCTTTTGTGCCATAAGGTCATTTCCTCGGCCTTTGTCAGCATACATTTCTGAATCCGTGAGTTTGAACTCACATTGAGAAGGTAACAATTGCTCTTGGATCTGGCTCCTTCCATTATGCACTTTCCAGATTTGTCAAGAACTTGACATGAGTCTTTTGTAAACTTGACTTGTTTGGTCCCATCACACAGCTGGCTGATGCTGATGAGATTAGCCTTTAACCCTTCCACCAAAAGCACATTGCTCAACCTTGGCATTCCTTCCACAGCCAAAGTCCCTCTTCCCAGAACTCTTCCTTTCAGACCATTACCAAACTTCACACGTTGTTCCAGACAGGGAGTAATGTTCTTCAGAAAGGATCTTTCTCCTGTCATATGACCTGAACAGCCACTATCAAAGTACCAGCTGATCTTGTCCGAGGGGCTAGCTGTGCTCACAAGAGCGAGGAGCTGAGTCTGCGCATGTTTCTGCCTGACAGATTTCCTGGGTGATGCTGTTCTGGCACGAGCTGAGAAACAGTTTCTTCGAATATGACCTTTGACACCACAGCTGTAGCATTTTTTAAACTTCGAAGCTTTCTTGTAACTGTGATGTAGAGGTTGCTGAAGCAGGTCCTGGTTCAATCTTTTGAGTCTTTTTGTGACTCTTCTAGCAGACTTGTATCTGGCCATGTTGCATTCATCTTCACTCAGCTCTTTCTCATCTTCACTTCCACTGGCAGAGAGAGCATTCTTTTTCATCCGTTTGCTGGTGCAGTTGATTTGTCGATGCCCGTATCCTGAGCAATTCCAGCATTGGACTCCTTTCTTCACTTCTTTCTTTCCGTCTTTACTCTGAGCCGGTTCCTTTCATTTCCTTTGATTTTCTCCACCTCTTCTGAATTTTCGTGAGGATGAGCTTTGTCTAGTTCTTGAGTCCATGTTTTTCAGAAGTTTTCCTAGGTTCTTGACAACCATACTCAGCTGCTCCTCTGAACCTGTCTGCTTGATTTCAGCTTCAGCTTTCAATCCAATGTTCTTATCCTTAGGAGTGATGTCTCCCTTCACCAGTTTCATCTCAAATTGTTTGAGAGACCCCATCAGCTCTTCCAACCTCATGAATCTGACATTTTGCGCTTCTTCAATGGCTGTCACTTTCATGTCGAATTTTGTGGGCAATGATCTGAGAACCTTTCGGATAAGCTTTTCTTCAGGGATGGGCTCTCCAAGAGCATGAGCTTCATTTGCCAGATCACAGAGTTTAGCATTAAACTCAGTGACTGTTTCTTCATCCAACATCCTTAGATTCTCAAAATTGGTGGCAATAATCTGTAGTCTTGATAGTTTCACTCTATCAGTTCCTTCATGGGCAGTTTGGAGAATTTCCCATGCTTGCTTGACCAAATCACAGTTTGAAATCAACCTGATATTGTTAGCATCAACTGCAGCAAAAATTGCATTCAAAGCCTTTGAATTACCAGTTGCTGCAGCACCTTCTTCAACAGTCCACTGCTCTTCAGGTTTTATTCTTGTCACTCCTTGCTCATCTATGATGATTGGGGGAGACCACTGAATCACAACAACTCTCCATGTCTTCACGTCAATGGCCCTGAGAAAGGCCTTCATCCTAGCTTTCCAATAGCCATAATTGCTCTCTTCCAATAGTGGAGGTCTACTTGTGTTCTGTCCTTCCTTCATTGTCTTGGCTACTTCGGAGACACTGTAGGACCTTTTAAACTCTGTGTGTCGAGTTCCTGCTCTGATACCAATTGAAATTTCAAGTGTCTCTACTTATGCAGATTTGTGAACTAGCAGTTGCTGCAGCACACTCTTGTTCACTTAAATGAAGGCACAGCAGACAATGAATAGAACACAGATTTGTTCACCCAGTTCGGCCAATCTGCCTACGTCTGGGGAGGACTATTCTCCAGTCCTCAATCCACTCAACCAATGGTTCAAAGCACACTCGGTTACAACGCACGCAACCTATGCTACTTTAACCCCGTGTGGACTACTCAACACAATCAGAACAAGCTCTGATTTGTGCCAGCACACCCTCTACAATATGTCAGTCTAGAATCGCTACAATTCTCTCAAAGAACTCAGCCTATTCTATACTACACTACTCAGCAGGGTTGCTGCAGCAACAGCTGTAACACCAGCTGAAGCACTCTGTCCGCGTCGCTCCAAGGCCTCCTGCCGAGCCGATCGAACCACTCCAAGAGCGCTGCACACTCTGAGTAACTCCCCCTCACTCAGTGACCACCTGTCACTAGTGAGTTCTTCCGCACGAACCTCCATCGAGCCTTCCACCCGTCAGTTCTTCCGCGGCTGCCTTTGATCAACCAACAAGCTCCACAGCTCTAAATTGGCTTCCAGATCAATGCACGAATCAGTCTCTGCAAGACCTGATTCTCTTCTGCAATACGCACCACAGCTCTGCGCTCAACGCTCTGCCCGTGTGTGTTGATCGAAGAACAACTCTCGTAGCACACCCAGAAAAATCCTCAGTCTGAATTTCGTGTCTACTCTCGTGTATCACTCAGCTTCGATGCACCCTACAGCCCTCAACCTTCTGCTTAAATACCCTCACCACTTTAAGCAATTTCCAGGTTTAGGCCATAGTCCCACAAGATCAATTATCTCCTAAAATCTAGGAGATTAGATTTGATTAATATCTTCAATGCAAATCTCCTTCTCTGACTAGCAAACCTTGCTGGAATATGCTCAACGGTATTTTAGAAATTCTTCTAAGCACTTTCACAAGGCTGCTATACCTTCAAAATGCACCCAGCACAAAACTGCTACTCGGACAGTTGAACCAGCACTTGAACCAGCACCTGCTGCAGCACCCCTGCTGTATCTGCTGCTGGCTGACCTGCTTGATAGATTGAGCTGCAGCAACTCCTTGTTCACTTATATTGGTTTTGTCAAACCTGCCATACTTGCATTATCATTGCGGTTCAAGGCTTCCCCTACTCATGCAACTGGCTGTCTCCGTATGCACAGGATTAATACAAGTAAGTAAACTACGCATTAAGCTCAAGTCTCAAAGAAAGTACATCATAGATTCATGCCCGACCAACACTTAAGCGTTTAGCTAGACATGCTAGTGATAAACATCATAGAATAGTAAATAATGACTAATGTGTCTGAGAAACAAGTAGCAAACAGTGCGTGCAGAATGTCTCTCGGCTGGCGCAGTCGGCTGGCGCAAGTCCTCTTCAACAAGTCCGTGTGTTTTCCAGTTTGTTGCTCTGTGAGCTGCTGATGATCTCAGAGTGCTGCTCTGATGATGTATATGATGCCCTCTCTCTGATGTGTGTCCAGAAAGTCTCTTGCTCTTCCTTCCGTTGCCCTAGCCTTCCTCTTGTTTATATACTGCTTGGGAAGCTCACTTTTGGCAACTTTCAAATCTGGTTACGTCACGATTAGGCAGTACTGGACTCTGCGCCTGGCGCACTGCATCGGCTAGCGCATGGGTTAGCGCACCTCTGCTGACTCTCGCCAACTTCTCTCCTGTTTGTGCTGCTAGCTTCGCAGGCGGATTTTTCACTCCTAGAACGCTGCCTGTTAGCGCGTATCCGACTCAAGGACTCGTTTTCCCCTGTAATACAAAAATACTAGAAACGAGTAATCTTGCTCATAAAATATTGCAAACAAGCATAGGGTTATGATCTAAATAATGCGTATAAATAGCCTCTATCAAACCCCCCACACTTGCCCCTTGTTCGTCCCGAACAAGCATTGAAGCGCGGATACAATTACCTCTTCTGGAGTCTAGCGCACAGTCTTGCACTCTGATGCGAATGCGCAATTGCTCAACTCGCACTGCTCTATCACCTGCGCACAACTGCACTCAACAGTTCTAATATAATAATTTTGAAATTCACTACCTCTCAGCCGGGATGAAGATTTTTTTGGATTGCTGGGAGATAGCTCTTCTTAGGCTCCAGGTTGCCAGCTCCTACTCCGAAGATAGGTATATGGTGGATAACGCAGCTTCTTCCAGTGCGTGATTCGTCCGCGCACTTCCTGGGAACCTGAGCTTTCTGATGATTTCCTTTTGGTCTTTGCGCATGTTGGTGCTTGTGCGCATGCTGATTCTTTTGTAGCGCGTATCATCTGCTGGTATTTTTCTTTTGTACAGCTTTCTCTTTAATTTCTTACATTCCCAGAGCAGTTCCAGTCTCAGCCTTCGGATAGCAGCTATGGAACTCGCCCCGCTCTCTCTCCTTTGGTCTGTCTGCGCAGGTCAGCGCACGCGTTTACATCCGCGCCTGCCTTCCTTAGCTCGATTTCCAGAGAGAAGGTGGTCTGTTTTCCCACCTCGTCACGCTATGGGTATTCTGCCTTTGGCATCTGTGTGACTGAGCGCGCTCTTTTGTTCCGAAGGTTGCGAAGCACCGGCCTCCAGTAACGCTCTCGACCATATACCTTGCCTTCGAAGCAAAAGCGACTAACCGCCTCTCTGGAGCATTTCTTTCAACTCCACATCCCCTGCATATCCCAACTAACAGGGGCCCAAAAAACGAAAAAATTATACTAAAACAGTAGATAGCAGCGCACGCAATATGGATAGCGCAAAACAAGCTGGAGCGCATGCGCATCCTGCACTCTAGCGCACTACTGCTACTATTCTCTTTAACTGAAACTAAGCTACACTAAAATGCTCAAAAAACGTGAAAAGTGAATGTAACGCCCCCCCCCCCCCCACTTGAACAGAGACGTGTCCCCACGACTCAAGCGCAAGCGCATGGAGAGCGCACACATACATGCAATGCAAAAAATAAAGAACATTAAAAAAACGTGTAAAAGTAAAACGAGTCGGGTTACCTCCCGACAAGTGCCTTTGTTTAACGTCGTTGGCTCGACTGTACCTCGTTACGTGCGAAAACGTGTGCCAGCGACCTCCCCCACCCTTGCTCCTGAGTGATCCTGCGCTTGTGCAGGCGCTGTGTCCTTCTTGGTCCTGCACAAAGGGTGAAAAGGGTAGTCAGCATGGATAATATAAGTAACGAAGGTAGGTGAAAAGGGAGAAGAAATATGAGCAACAGTCCCCTGTTCTCCGTCTGGTGCATCTGGTGGCGGCTCTGGCGCAATGCTCATGCGCCATCCAGTCTGAATGCGCTTGGGAACTAGCTCGCCCTGCGCATTTTCTTCCACTGTGATTCCTCCTTTCTTTGGCACGACATGCACCGGACTGACCCATTTGCTGTCCGAGATTGGGTAAATGACCCCTGCGCCAAGCAATCTCAGGACTTCCTTTTGCACTACCTCCATCATATTTGGATTCAACCTGCGCTGAGCCTCCCTGGATGGTTTGGCACCATCTTCCAATAGAATCCTATGCATGCACACGTCTGGGCTTACTCCGCGCAGATCGGCAAGTGTCCATCCTATGGCGCGCTGGTTCTTGCGCAGTACCTGCTGTAAGCGCGCCTCCTGCTCCTCTTCTAATCCTTTCTTTATGATCACTGGCAGGGTGTCCTCATTTCCCAAGAAAATGTATTTGAGGTGCTCTGGGAGTTGCTTCAGTTCGATCTTGGATGCCTGTTCAATAGAGGGCAAGATTTTGTTAGCGGTGCAAATATGAACTATATTACGTACCTGTGTGGGTGCTGGTTCAGCACTGCTCAGATCCTCCTCTTGCTTCTCCAGCTCTGCCTGTGTCAGTAGCTCTGGTCCTACAGTTGCGCTCGCACATTGCGCTTCTGCGACTAAATCATCAATGTTGTCCATTGCGTGCACTGTATCGTCCTCATGTGGATGCTGCATCCCCTTGAATATGTTGAAATGTATTTCTTCGCCATCCACTTCCATGGAGAGCGTGCCCCTCCACACGTCTATCTTTGTGCGCGCGGTCATCAGAAACGGTCTGCCTAGGAGGATTTGCGCACTGCTGGTGCTTGATTCGCCCTCCATTTCTAGCACATAAAAATCTGCTGGGAACACCAGCTCTCCTACTCGAACTAGGACATCTTCTATCATGCCTACAGGTTTTTTGCACGATCTATCTGCTAGCTGAATGGTGAGACCTGCAGGCTTAAGTGGTCCAAGGAGCAACGTCGTATATAGGGAATAAGGTAGCAAATTGATGGATGCGCCTAAATCGATCATGCAATTACTCACTGTGGTCTTACCTAGCGTGCATGGAATAGTAAATGTACCTGGATCTCGGCACTTAGGTGGTACCTTTTGTTGCACGATCGCTGAGGCCTGCGCATTTAGCATTACCTGCGCGCATTCGCCCTTCCTCCTTTTGTTTGTGCACAGCTCTTTTAAAAACTTTGCATACCTGAGAATCTGCCGAATAGCTTCAATGAGGGGAATATTGATTTCCACCTTGCTGAACAACTCATAAAGCTCCTTGTCCAACGCTTCCTTTCTAGCCAATGGTGCCTGCACAGGGAAAGGTGCAGGTATGTTAGTACAATTTTTGTCCTTGTTTCTTGACTGAGACATACCTGGCTTGTTGCCCTGCTGGTTTGTGGCTGGCGCTTCTGGTTGCGCATCTTGCTCTGGTTGCGCATTCTGATCTGCTGGATCCGGGACTTGCGCAACTGGTTGCGCGGGCGCCTGCGCGGTCTGCTCTGTTCCTACTGTGCGCCCAGTCCTCAGTGTCACTGCATTGACTCCTCCTTTAGGGTTCTGAATCACTTGCGAAGGCAGGTTGCCATCGCTCTTTTTTAGCTCATATACTGTGATTGCGATCTGTGATAGCTGCTTTTCGATGGACTCGAACCTCTTGTCATATTTCTCGTCATTCTTGCGCACTGTGTCTGCTAGCTGCCCCACGATATCTTCCAAAGATCCCCTCGGTTGCTGGTTGTTATGCGCTGGTGCATCAGTGCGGCGATGCGGTGGATTGTAGGGCGCAGCTTGTTGCGTCTGCTGTGGCGCGCGCTGATCTGTGGACTGCCTCTGGAAATTGTTCTCCTCCTTCCATCTGAATCCATTTGCGGCAAGCCCAAAGCGCGGCTGATTCTGCCTCTGCGGTCCTCTGTTGTCCCATCCTCCAAGAGCATTGACATCTCCAGTTTCTTCAAATAGTGTGGGACATTCGTCGGTCTTGTGCTCGGTGGACCTGCAAAATTCACATACCTTTGGCGCAACTGGTTGTGCGCTCTGCGCACTCATCAATTTCTGCAGCATGGCCTTCATTTCCTTGATCTCAGCGCTTGCTTCTACCTGATGCACAGAACGAGTACGACTATTTTCAAGCGTTAGTTGATGTCTTACCTGCCCAGCAGAGTCTTCTATCAGCTGCCACGCATCCTCTGGGTACATGTTGCAAATGTCCCCTCCCGCGCATGCATTCAGCAGTCGCAGCTCCATGGGCAGCAGTCCATTCAGAAAGTTCTCTATCAGCACATTCTGGGGCAGGCCGTGATTGTAACAGTTGGCCTCCAGCTCCCTGAAACGCTCGTAATATTCTGACAGAGACTCCCCTGCGCTCTGCCTTGGCGCGGCCAGTTCCCTTCTGAGCAGCGCAATTTTTGTTGCGGGATAGAATTTGTCTAGGAATTTCTTCTGCAGCTGCTCCCATGTGTGAATGGATCCTGCGGGTAAGTTCATCAACCAATGTCTGGCTGTATCACATAGTGAACATGGGAATGCCTTCATTTTCAGCGCTTCATCGCTTTCCCCTTCGGTCTTCATATTTTCGCAAATGACTAGGAATTCTCGCACATGCTTGACTGGATTTTCATTGTTCGTCCCGTGAAACTTGGGCATGTGATGGATGAGCGAGCTCCTTAGTTCAAAGTGTCCGTCTGGTGGAAGCACGATGCACCATGGCTGGTTGACAGTGATGGGAGCTGACATCTCGCGCACTGTTTTGCGTCGCGCAGCTTGTCATGTGGGTGGCGCATTATATAGTTCAACGGCCATCCTTGCTTCAACCTCGCGCTGCACTTCTTCTCTGAACAGGGCTGCGCGGTTATGCGCCCTTGCTTCCTCTGGGGTCCTGTCCCCTAGGTTGTCGCCTACGACATTGTCGTCCTCCATGACCTGTTCTGAATCTCAAAGAAAATGAAATTAAAAGATAACTAATGTTGCTGCGTCTGTCAGTGCGCAACTAGAATCTGTGCAGCGCAACTGTTTCAAGGTTGCGCAGGCTAATGGTGATTGCGCGCTGTCAGGAACAACAACGAAAACAAAACAAACTGAAATAACTTGTTACTAAAAAGGAAAAATGTAAACCAACTAAAACTTAGCTGTGTTGCTCCCCGACAACGCCGCCAAAATTTGATCGCGCGTCGTTGTGCGCGTCAAATATAATCCTTCCTCTTCCACTCAGTAGAGCGGTTAAGTAAGGGTCGATCTCCACAGGGGGCAAGTAGTTCAGTTTTAGTCAGTGACCTACACTTACGAAGATTGGGGGGTGAGTGGTTGGTTTGCGCAGTGCGCGAGTAACAGTCGTGAAACGCAGAGAAATGCACTAGACGTGCGCAGGCAGTAGAGATTAAGTACTATGACTATGAGAAGTATTGGGCAGACAATCCTCTATGAGTGCATTCCTTATCATCGACTCTAAACATCTATAGTTTCGGTTTACTTGGGTTAGTGTCCGGTCAAGGCTTTCTCACATGTGCGCATGTTCCGTTCAAAGTTCATGTGCTATTAATCCTTAGAACATAGGCTAAAACAGCTGGGAATCCGTTCAAAGTAGCAACTGATCACCCTAGCTCGTTACTCCTAGTTGTCACTGTAAAGCTATCAACTAGTTTAACATATGACAAGCAAGCAACACAAGTAAGATTGCGGTTCAAGGCTTCCCCTACTCATGCAACTGGCTGTCTCCGTATGCACAGGATTAATACAAGTAAGTAAACTACGCATTAAGCTCAAGTCTCAAAGAAAGTACATCATAGATTCATGCCCGACCAACACTTAAGCGTTTAGCTAGACATGCTAGTGATAAACATCATAGAATAGTAAATAATGACTAATGTGTCTGAGAAACAAGTAGCAAACAGTGCGTGCAGAATGTCTCTCGGCTGGCGCAGTCGACTGGCGCAAGTCCTCTTCAACAAGTCCGTGTGTTTTCCAGTTTGTTGCTCTGTGAGCTGCTGATGATCTCAGAGTGCTGCTCTGATGTGTGTCCAGAAAGTCTCTTGCTCTTCCTTCCGTTGCCCTAGCCTTCCTCTTGTTTATATACTACTTGGGAAGCTCACTTTTGGCAACTTTCAAATCTGGTTACGTCACGATTAGGCAGTACTGGACTCTGCGCCTGGCGCACGGCATCGGCTAGCGCATGGGTTAGCGCACCTCTGCTGACTCTCGCCAACTTCTCTCCTGTTTGTGCTGCTAGCTTCGCAGGCGGATTTTTCACTCCTAGAACGCTGCCTGTTAGCGCGTATCCAACTCAAGGACTCGTTTTGCCCTGTAATACAAAAATACTAGAAACGAGTAATCTTGCTCATAAAATATTGCAAACAAGCATAGGGTTATGATCTAAATAATGCGTACAAATAGCCTCTATCAGTCCTCTTCATCTTCACTTTCGGAAACTTCAATCCCATAGTAAAATTCTTCCTTCTTTAGCTCTTTGAGGTTGAAGTCTGAAACACTGGTTAGCACAACACAGTTTTCTTCATCACTTTCATCAGAATCACTCCATTTTGCTGTCATGGACTTATTGTTCTTTTTCTCTGAGTTTTTGAGGGGTTTGCTTGGGCAGTCAGCCTCAAAGTGACCATACCCTTCACAGTTCCAGCATTGAACTCCCTTTTTCATTTCTTTCTTATCATCTTCATCCTGAGCTGGTTCCTTCCCTTTCCTTTTACTTTCACCGCCCCTTCTGAATTGTCTTCGCGAGGAAGAGCTTCTCCCGGTTTTGGGTTCCATGTTCTTCAGAAGCTTCCCAAGGTTCTTAACAAGCATGCTCATCTGATCATCTGGAACTGTCTGCTTGGTTTCTGCTTCAGCTTTCAATCCAACATTCTTGTCCTTCGGAGTGGTGTCTCCTTTAACCAGCTTCATCTCAAATTGTTTGAGAGACCCCATCAACTCTTCCAACTTCATGAATCTGACATTTTGAGCTTCTTCAATGGCCGTTACTTTCATGTCAAATTTTGTGGGCAGCGATCTGAGAACCTTTCTGATAAGCTTTTCTTCAGGGATGGGTTTACCAAGGGCATGAGCTTCATTTGCAAGATCACAGAGTTTAGCATTAAACTCAGTGACTGTTTCTTCATCCAGCATCCTCAGATTCTCAAATTGTGTGGCAATTATCTGGAGTCTTGACAGCTTCACTCTATCAGTTCCTTCATGCGCAGTTTGTAGAATTTCCCATGCTTGCTTGGCCATGTCGCAGTTTGATATCAACCTGAAATTGTTAGCATCTACTGCAGCAAAAATTGCATTCAGTGCCTTGCAGCACCTTCTTCAGCAGTCCATTGCTCTTCAAGTTTTATCCTCATCACTCCTTGCTCATCCATGGTGATTGGGGGAGACCACTGAACCACGACAGCTCTCCATGTCTTCTCATCAATAGCCTTGAGGAAGGCTTTCATTCTAGCTTTCCAATATCCATAATTGCTCTCTTCCAACAATGGAGGTCTTTGGCTTCTTCAGAGACACTGTAGGATCTTTTACTCTGTGTGTCGAGTTCCCGCTCTGATACCAATTGAAATTTCACAGTGTCTTAGTTCGACAGATTTTGTGAACAAGCAGTTGCTGCAGCACACTCTTGTTCACTCGGAAATTGTCACAGCCAACAATGAACAAGGCACAGGTTTGTTCACCCAGTTCGGCCAATCTGCCTACATCTGGGGAGGACTATTCTCCAGTCCTCAATCCACTCAACCAAAGGTTCCAAGTACACTCGGTTACAACTCACACAACCTATGCTACTCAACCCCGTGTGGATCACTCAACACAATCAGAACAAGCTCTGACTTGTGTCTGCACACCCACTACAATATGTCAATCTAGAATAGCTACAGTCTTCTCAAAGAACTCAGCCTATTCTAAACTACACTACTCAGCAGGGTTGCTGTAGCAACTACTGTAACACACAGCTGAAGCACAATGTCCGCGTCGCTCCAAGGCCTTCTGCCGAGCCGATCGAACGATTCCACGAGCGCTGCACCCTCTGGAATACTCCCCCTCACTCAGTGACCACCTGCCACCAGTGAGTACCACCGCACGACACTAGACCGAGCCTTCCACCCGTCAGTTCTTCCGCGGCTGCCCTTGATCAACCAACAAGCTCCACAGCTCTGAATTGGCTTCTAGATCAAGCACGAATCAGACTCTGCAAGTCCTGATTCCCTTCTGCAACACTCACCACAACTCTGCGCTCACGCTCTGCTCACGGGTGATGATCGAAGAAAACTTCCGTCGCACACCCAAGATCTTCACTCTGAAATCTGTGTATGCACTCGTGTATCCCTCAGCTTCGATCGACCTCTCTGCTCTGAACACCTTCAGCTTAAATAGCAGCACCACTTTAAGCAGTGTCCAGGTTTAGGCAATGTCCTAACAAGAACAATTATCTCCTAAAATCTAGGAGATTAGATTTGATATTTATCTTCAATTCAAATCTCCTTCTCTGATTAGTAAACCACGCTGGAATATAGTCTACAGTATTTTAGAAATCCTTCTGATGCTCTCCATACAGTTTCCAGCCCTTCTGGACGAGCCTAGGTTGCTGCTGCTACTTGGACGGTTGATACAACCAGTTGAACAAGCTCCTGCTGCAGCATCCCCTGCTGCAGCTGCTGCTAGTTCACTTCTGCTGGCCTGCTTAAATACTTGAGCTGCAGCAACTCCTTGTTCACTTATACTGGTTTTGTCAAACACTGCCATACTTGCATCATCATGCGCGTTCACCGTGCGCTTGAGCATGAGTCGTGGGGACACGTCTTTTTTTAAGTGTGGGGGGTTGGGAGCGTTACATTTACATTTCACATTTTTAAGCTTTATAGTGTAGCTTAGTTAGTTGAAGAAAATAATAGCAGTAGTGCGCTTGTGTGCGGGTTGCGTACACTTTTCAGCTTGTTTTGCGCTATCCATATTGCGTGCGCTGCTATCAACTGTTTTAGTATATTTTTTTTGTTTTTTCTGCTCCTGTTAGTTGGGATATACAGGGGATGTGGAGTTGACAGAAACGCTCTAGAGAGGCGGTTTGTCGTCTTTGCTTCGAAGGTGAGGTATATGGTCTAGAGCGCTAGTGGAGGCCGGTGCTTCGCGACCTTCGGGAACAGAGAGTGCGCTCAGTCACGCATATGCCGAAGGCAAATACCCAAAGCGTGGCGAGGTGGGAAACAGACCACCTTTCCTCTGGAAGTCGAGCTAGGGAAGGCGGGCGTGGGTGTAAACGCGTGCGCTGACCTGCGCAGATAGACCAAGGAGGGAGAGCAGAGCGTTGTTTCATAGCTGTTATCCGGAGGCCGATACTGGAACCGTTCTGGGAAACATAGGAACCTTGGATTAAGCTGTACAAAAGAAAAAATACCAGATGATATGCGCTACAAAAGAATCAGCATGCGCACAAATACGTACCAGCTTGCGCAAAGTTCACAAGAAAATCATCAAAGGCTTGAGTTCCCAGAAAGTGCGCGGAATAATCACGCACCGGAAGACGCTTGCGCTGTTAACCATATACCCATCCTAGAAGTGAAAGCTGACAACCCGGAGCCTATGAAGAGCTATCTCCCAGCCATCCGAAATGATCTTTATCCCAGCTGAGAGGTAATGAATTGCGAAATTATTATATTAAACTGTTGAAGGCAGATGCGCACAGGTGGTAGAACGGCGCAAGGTGAAGTAGTGCAGATCGCACCAGAGTGCGAGACTGTGCACTAGACTCCAGAGAGGTAATGGTATCCGTGCTTGAGTGCTTGTTCGGGACGAACAAGGGGCAAGTGTGGGGGGTTTGATAGAGCCTATTCATACACACTATTTAGATCCTAACCCTATGCTTATTTGCATTATTTTGTGTACAAGATTACTGGTTTCCAGTGTTTTTGTATTTCAGGGCGAAACGAGGGCCTAAGTCGGATACGCGCTAACAAGCAGCATTTAAGACGCGCAGCACACAGCCTGCAGAGCTAGCGGTGCAAACAGAAGAAATGGCGAGACACAGCAGAGTTGCGCCGACCGATTGCGCTACACACACGCCGTGCGCCAGGCGCAGAGTCCAGTACTTCCTAATCCTGACATGACCAGATTTAGAAGTTGCCAAGGATGGACCTTCCGAGCAGTATATAAAGGGGAAGAGGTCTAGGGTTTAAGGGAGAGAAATCATATACTCACCACTCAGCATCATCACATCATCATCAGAGGGCCACAAGAGGGCAAGAGAGCGGCAAACTGGAAAACACACGGACTTATTGAGAGGACTTGCGCCAGCCGACTGCGCCAGCCGAGAGACATACTGCACGCACTGTTTGCTACTTGTTTTTCAGATACGCGCTAACAGGCAGCGTTTAAGACGCGCATCACACAGCTTGCGGAGCTAGCAGCGCAAACGGAGGGGTTGGCAGAGTCAGCTACGGTGCGCAGACCAACTGCGCTAACCAAGGTGCAGTGCGCGATGCGCAGATAGTGGTGTTTCCAAATCTTGACACCACCAGATTTGGAAGTTGCCAAGGTTGGGCCTCATGAGCAGTATATAAAGAGAGGAAGGCTAGGGTTTGAGAGGAATCGAATCATCAAAAGAGAGGACCACGACACATGAGAGAGCGGCAAAACAGAAAAACACACGAGCTACTGCGAGGACTTGCGCTAGCCGACTGCGCCAACCGAGACACTGCAACCTGCACGCACCTGCTCGTTGCTATTTCCTTGGATACTTTAGATATTATTTACTGTTCTATGATGTTTACTACTAGCATGTCTAGCTAAACGCTTGGTATCGGTTGGGCATGATTCTATGAGTATTTCCTTTGAGACTTGTGCTTAATGCATAGCTTGTTTGCTTATATTAATTCTGTGCACACTGTTGACAACTAGTTGCATGAGTAGGGGAAGCCTCGTCTAGGTTCAGGTTGCAAACGCGCAATACCCAGTATGCTTTGTGCTCCAACTCCACTGGCAGGTGGCATGCTTTTCCATAAACCAACCGAAACGGTGAAGTCCCAATCGGTGTCTTATGTGCAGTTCGGTATGCCCATAGCGCATCGTCAAGGCGCTGGCTCCAGTCTTTGCGCGACGGTCTCACAGTTTTCTCCAGGATGCGCTTGATCTCTCTGTTGGAAACCTCGGCCTGTCCATTCGTCTGAGGGTGGTAAGCGATGGACGTCTTGTGGCGCACTCCATAATGCTTGAATACCTGCGCCACTATCCTATTGCAAAAATGCGTCCCCTGGTCGCTTATGATTGCCTTAGGCACCCCGTACCTGCAAAAAATGTTAGTTCTCAAAAAGTCAGCGACCGTCTTACCATCATCCTTCCGGGTGGCCTTGGCCTCAACCCATTTGGAGACATAATCCACCGCGACCAATATGTACTCATATCCGGAAGATGGGGGAAATGGCCCCATGAAGTCAATCCCCCAAATATCGAATACTTCATCCACTAGAATTGGCGTCTGCGGCATCTTATTGCGCGCTGATATGCCCCCTGTGCGCTGGCACCTGTCACAGTTTCTGCAGTGGTTATACGAGTCACTAAACAAGTGCGGCCAATAAAATCCGCAATCCAGGATCTTTCTGCTCGTGCGCTTTGGACCAAAGCGTCCTCCACATGCATGCGCATGACAAAACATCAAAACAGAGTTAATTTCATGGTCAGGCACGCAGCGCCTCAAAATCTGATCAGGTCCTATTCTGAGCATATTGATAGAGCCTATTTATACGCATTATTTAGATCATAACCCTATGCTTGTTTGCATTATTTTATGAACAAGATTACTGGTTTCCAGTGTTTTTGTATTTCAGGGCGAAACAAGGGCCTAAGCCGGATACGCGCTAACAAGCAGCATTTAAGATGCGCAGCACACAGCCTGCAGAGCTAGCGGCGCAAACAGAAGAAATGGCGAGACACAGCAGAGTTGCGCCGACCGATTGCGCTACACACACGCCGTGCGCCAGGCGCAGAGTCCAGTACTTCCTAATCCTGACATGACCAGATTTAGAAGTTGCCAAGGATGGACCTTCCGAGCAGTATATAAAGGGGAAGAGGTCTAGGGTTTAAGGGAGAGAAATCATATACTCACCACTTAGCATCATCACATCATCATCAGAGGGCCACAAGAGGGCAAGAGAGCGGCAAACTGGAAAACACACGGACTTATTGAGAGGACTTGCGCCAGCCGACTGCGCCAGCCGAGAGACATACTGCACGCACTGTTTGCTACTTGTTTCTCAGATACATTAGTTATTAAATACTATTCTATGATGTTTATCACTAGCATGTCCAGCTAAACGCTTAGTGTTGGTTGGGCATGAATCTATGATGTATTTCCTTTGAGACTTGAGCGTAATGCATAGTTTGCTTACTTGTATTAACTCTATGCATACGGAGACAGCTAGTTACATGAGTAGGGGAAGCCTTGAACCGCAATCTTACTCTTGTTGCTTGTTCGTCATATGTTAAACTAGTTGATAGCTTGACGGTGACAACTAGGAGTAACGAGCTAGGGTGATCAGTTGCTACCTTGAACGGATTCGTAGCTGTTTTAGTCTAGTTCTAGAGATTAATAGCACATGAACTTTGAACAGAACATGCGCACGTGTTAGGAAGCCTTGACCGGACACTAACCCAAGTGAAATCAAGCTATAGACATATTAGAGTCAGTGATAAGGAATGCACTCATAGAGGATTGTCTGCCCAATACTTCTCATAGTCATAGTACTTAATCTCTACTGCCTGCGCACGTCTAGTGCAAATTCCTGCGTTACGTTAGCCACTGTTTACTTGCGCATCGCGCAACCCCAAGCAATCACTCACCCCCCCAATCTTCGTAAGTGTAGGATACTCGCTAAAACTGAACTACTTGCTCCCTGTGGAGATCGACCCTTACTTAACCGCTGTACTAAGTGGAAGAGGAAGGATTATATTTGACGCGCACAACGACGCGCGATCAAATTTTGGCGCCGTTGCCGGGGAGCAACACAGCTAAGTTTTAGTTAGTTTACGTTTTTCCTTTTTAGTAACTAGTTATTTCAGTTTGTTTTGTTTTCGTTGTTGTTTCTGACATCGCGCAATCACCATTAGCCTGCGCCACCTTGAAACAGTTGCGCTGCGCAGATTCTAGTTGCGCACTGACAGACGCAACAACCTTAGTTATCTTTTAATTTCATTTTCTTTGAGATTCAGAACAGGTCATGGAGGATGACAGTGTCGTAGGCAACAACCTAGGAGACAGGACCCCAGAGGAATCAAGGGCGCATAACCGCGCAGCCCTGTTCAGAGAAGAAGTGCAGCGCGAGGTGGAAGCAAGGATGGCCGCTGAACTTTATAATGCGCCACCCGCACGACAAGCTGCGCGACGCAGAACAGTGCGCGAGATGTCAGCCCCCATCACTGTCAACCAGCCATGGTGCATCGTGCTTCCACCAGACGGACATTTTGAACTAAGGAGCTCGCTCATCCATCACATGCCCTATTTCCACGGGATGAACAATGAAAATCCAGTCAAGGATGTGCGAGAGTTCCTAGTCATTTGCGAAAACATGAAGACCGAAGGAGAAAGCGATGAAGCGCTGAAAATGAAGGCATTCCCATTTTCATTATGTGATACAGCCAGACATTGGTTAATGAACTTACCCGCAGGATCCATTCACACATGGGAGCAGCTGCAGAAGAAATTCCTGGACAAATTCTATCCCGCAGCAAAGATCGCGCTACTCAGGAGAGAGCTGGCCGCACCAAGGCAAAGCGCAGGGGAGTCACTGTCAGAATATTACGAGCGTTTCAGGGAGCTAGAGGCCAACTGCTACAATCATGGCCTACCTCAGAATGTGCTGATAGAGAACTTCCTGAATGGGCTGCTGCCCATGGAACTGAGGTTATTAAACGCATGAGCAGGAGGCGACATTTGCAACATGTATCCGGAAGACGCGTGGCAGCTGATAGAAGACTCTGCTGGGCAGGTAAGACATCAGCTAACACTTGAAAATAGTCGTACTCGTTCTGTGCATCAGGTAGAAACAAGCGCTGAGATCAAGGAAATGAAGGCCATGCTACAGAAGTTGATGAGTGCGCAAAGCGCACCACCAGTTGCGCCAAAGGTATGTGAATTTTGCAGGTCCACCGAGCACAAGACTGATGAATGTCCCACACTATTTGAAGAAACTGGAGATGTCAATGCTCTTGGAGGATGGGATAACAGAGGACCACAGAGACAGAACCAGCCGCGCTTTGGACTAGCAGCAAATGGATTCAGATGGAAGGAGGAGAACAATTTCCAGAGGCAGTCCACAGATCAGCGCGCACCACAGCAGACGCAACAAGCTGCGCCTTACAATCCACCGCATCGCCGCACTGACGCACCAGCACATAACAACCAGCAACCAAGGCGATCGCTGGAAGATATCGTGGGGCAGCTAGCAGATACAGTGCGCAAAAATGACGAGAAATATGACAAGAGGTTCGAGTCCATTGAAAAGCAGCTATCACAAATTGCGACCACGGTATATGAGCTAAAGAAGAGCGATGGCAACCTCCCTTCGCAAGTGATTCAGAACCCCAAGGGAGGAGTCAATGCAGTAACACTGAGGACTGGGCGCACGATAGGAACAGAGCAGACCGCGAAGGCGCCCGCGCAACCAGCTGCGCAAATCCCAGAATCGACAGAACAGAATGCGCAACCAGAGCAGAATGCGCAACCTGAAGTGCCAGCCACAAGCCAGCAGGGCGAAGCGCCAGGTATAACCAAATTAAAAGACAAGAACACGAATCGCACTAATATACCTGCACCTTTCCCTATGCAGGCACCCTTGGCTAGGAAGGAAGCGCAGGACAAAGAACTATACGAGTTATTCAGTAAGGTGGAAATCAACATTCCCCTTATTGAAGCAGTTCGGCAGATCCCAAGGTACGCCAAGTTTTTGAAGGAGCTGTGCACAAACAAGCGACGGAAAGACGAATGCGCACAGGTAATGTTAAATGCGCAGGCCTCAGCGATCGTGCAACATAAGGTACCGCCTAAGTGCCGAGACCCAGGTACATTCACTATCCCGTGCACTCTAGGTAAAACCACGGTAAGCAACTGCATGATTGATTTAGGCGCATCCATAAATTTGTTACCATATTCTCTATATGCAACATTGCGCCTTGGACCACTAAAGCCTGCAGGTCTCACCATTCAGCTAGCAGATCGATCGTGCAAACAACCTGCAGGCATGATAGAGGATGTTCTTGTACGCGTAGGAGAGCTGGTGTTCCCAGCAGATTTTTATGTGCTAGAAATGGAGGGCGAATCAAGCACCAGAAGTGCGCAAATCCTACTAGGCAGACCTTTCCTTATGACCGCGCGCACGAAGATAGACGTGTGGAGGGGCACGCTCTCCATGGAAGTGGATGGCGAAGAAATCCATTCAATATATTCAAAGGGATGCAGCACCCACACGAGGACGCCACAATGCACGCAATGGACAACTTGGATGATTTAGTCACAGATGCGCAATGCGCAAGCGCAACAGTAGGACAAGAGCCACTGGCACAAGCAGAGTTGGAGGAGCAGGAAGACAAGCCGAGCAGTGCTGAACAAGAATCCACACAGGTACATGATATAGTTCATATTAGCACCGCTAATAAAATCTTGCCCTCTATTGAACAGGCACCCAAGGTTGAGCTGAAGCAACTTCCAGAACATCTCAAATACATTTTCCTGGGAAGTGAGGACACCCTGCCAGTGATCATCAAGAAAGGATTAGAAGAGGAGCAGGAAGTGCGTTTACAGCAGGTGCTGCGCAAGAACCAGCGCGCCATAGGATGGACATTTGCTGACCTGCGCGGAGTGAGCCCAGACGTTTGCATGCATAGAATTCTATTGGAAGATGGTGCCAAACCATCCAGGGAGGCTCAGCGCAGATTAAACCCAAATATGATGGAGGTAGTGCAGAAGGAGATTTTAAAGTTGCTTGACGCAGGAGTCATCTACCCCATCTCGGACAGCAAATGGGTCAGTCCAGTGCACGTTGTGCCTAAGAAAGGAGGAATCACTGTAGAAGAGAATGCGCAGGGCGAGCTAGTTCCCAAGCGCATACAAACTGGATGGCGCATGAGCATTGCACCAGAGCCGCCACCAGATGCACCAGAGGGAGAACTGGAACCTATTGCTTATATTTCCTCATCCTCTTTACCTACCCTCGTTACTTATGGTTTATCACATACTATTAACCATGCTGACCACCCGTCCAAACCCTTGCGCAGGACCAAGAAGAACACAACACATGCACAAGCGCAGGATCACTCAGGAGCAAGTGTGGGGGAGGCCGCTGGTATACTTTCACGCAAGTAACGAGGTACAGTCGAGCCAACGACGTTAAACAAAGGCACTTGTCGGGAGGTAACCCGACTCGGTTTACTTTTACATGTTTTATGTTCTTAATTTTGCTTGCATGCATGTGCGCGTTCTCCGGGCGCTTGAGCTTGAGTCATGGGGACACGTCTCTGTTTAAGTGTGGGGGGGGGGGGGAGCTTTGCATTTACATTTCACATTTTTGAGCATTTTAGTGTAGCTTAGTTTAAATGAAGGAAACAATAGCAGTAGTGCGCCTGAGTGCGGGTTGCGCGCACCGTTCAGCTTGTTTGCGCTATCCATATTGCGCCGTACGCTGCTATCTACTGTTTTAGTATATTTTTTTTTCGTTTTTTTCTGCTCCTGTTTAGTTGGGATATACAGGGGATGTGGAGTTGACTGAAACGCTCCAGAGAGGCGGTTAGTCGTTCGCGCTTCAGAGGAAGGGTATATAGTCGAGAGCGCGAGTGGAGGCCAATGCTTCGCGACCTTCGGAGCAAGAGAGTGCGCTCAATCACGCAGATGCCAAAGGCGAAATACCCAAAGCGTGGCGAGGTGGGAAAACAGACCACCTTCCCTCTGGAAGTCGAGCTAAGGAAGGCGGACGCGGGTGTAAACGCGTGCGCCGACCTGCGCAGACAGACCAAGGAGGGAGAGCGGGGCGGTGTTCCATAGCTGTTATCCGGAGGCCGAGACTGGAACCGTTCTGGGAAGATAGGAACCATAGACAAAGCTGTACAAAAGAAAAAAAAATACCAGCAGATGATACGCGCCACAAAAGAATCAGCATGCGCACTGATAAGCACCAGCGTGCGCAAGATCACAAAAGAGAAAAATCATCATCAAAAAGGCTTGAGTTCCCAGGAGGTGCGCGGAAGAATCACGCATCGGAAGAAGCTTGCGCTGTTAACCATATACCCATCCTCGGAGCAAGAGCTGACAACCTAGGAGCCTATCAAGAGCTATCTCCCAGCCATCCAAGATGATTTTCATCCCGGCTGAGAGGTAATGAATTTCGAAATTATTATACTTGAAACCGTTGAGAGCAGATGTGCGCAGGTGGTAGAGCAGCGCAAGGTGTTCAGCAGCGCAGACCGCGCCAGAGTGCAAGACTGTGCGCTAGACTCCAGAGAGGTAATGTTATCTGTGCTTGAGTGCTTGTTCGAGGACGAACAAGGGGCAAGTGTGGGGGGTTTGATAGAGCTTATTTATACGCATTATTTAGATCATAACCCTATGCTTGTTTGCATTATTTTATGAACAAGATTACTGGTTTCCAGTGTTTTTGTATTTCAGGGCGAAACAAGGGCCTAAGCCGGATACGCGCTAACAAGCAGCATTTAAGACGCGCAGCACACAGCCTGCGGAGCTAGCGGCGCAAACAGAAGAAATGGCGAGACACAGTAGAGTTGCGCCGACCGATTGCGCTACACACACGCCGTGCGCCAGGCGCAGAGTCCAGTACTTCCTAATCCTGACATGACCAGATTTAGAAGTTGCCAAGGATGGACCTTCCGAGCAGTATATAAAGGGGAAGAGGTCTAGGGTTTAAGGGAGAGAAATCATATACTCACCACTCAGCATCATCACATCATCATCAGAGGGCCACAAGAGGGCAAGAGAGCGGCAAACTGGAAAACACACGGACTTATTAAGAGGACTTGCGCCAGCCGACTGCGCCAGCCGAGAGACATACTGCACGCACTGTTTGCTACTTGTTTCTCAGATACATTAGTTATTATTTACTATTCTATGATGTTTATCACTAGCATGTCTAGCTAAACGCTTAGTGTTGGTTGGGCATGAATCTATGATGTATTTCCTTTGAGACTTGAGCGTAATGCATAGTTTGCTTACTTGTATTAACTCTGTGCATACGGAGACAGCTAGTTACATGAGTAGGGGAAGCCTTGAACCGCAATCTTACTCTTGTTGCTTGTTCGTCATATGTTAAACTAGTTGATAGCTTGACGGTGACAACTAGGAGTAACGAGCTAGGGTGATCAGTTGCTACCTTGAACGGATTCGTAGCTGTTTTAGTCTAGTTCTAGAGATTAATAGCACATGAACTTTGAACGGAACATGCGCACGTGTTAGGAAGCCTTGACCGGACACTAACCCAAGTGAAATCAAGCTATAGACATATTAGAGTCAGTGATAAGGAATGCACTCATAGAGGATTGTCTGCCCAATACTTCTCATAGTCATAGTACTTAATCTCTACTGCCTGCGCACGTCTAGTGCAAATTCCTGCGTTACGTTAGCCACTGTTTACTTGCGCATCGCGCAACCCCAAGCAATCACTCACCCCCCCAATCTTCGTAAGTGTAGGATACTCGCTAAAACTGAACTACTTTCTCCCTGTGGAGATCGACCCTTACTTAACCGCTGTACTAAGTGGAAGAGGAAGGATTATATTTGACGCGCACAACGACGCGCGATCAAATTTTGGCGCCGTTGCCGGGGAGCAACACAGCTAAGTTTTAGTTAGTTTACGTTTTTCCTTTTTAGTAACTAGTTATTTCAGTTTGTTTTGTTTTCGTTGTTGTTTCTGACATCGCGCAATCACCATTAGCCTGCGCCACCTTGAAACAGTTGCGCTGCGCAGATTCTAGTTGCGCACTGACAGACGCAACAACCTTAGTTATCTTTTAATTTCATTTTCTTTGAGATTCAGAACAGGTCATGGAGGATGACAGTGTCGTAGGCAACAACCTAGGGGACAGGACCCCAGAGGAAGCAAGGGCGCATAACCGCGCAGCCCTGTTTAGAGAAGAAGTGCAGCGCGAGGTTGAAGCAAGGATGGCCGCTGAACTGTATAATGCGCCACCCGCACGACAAGCTGCGCGACGCAGAACAGTGCGCGAGATGTCAGCCCCCATCACTGTCAACCAGCCATGGTGCATCGTGCTTCCACCAGACGGACATTTTGAACTAAGGAGCTCGCTCATCCATCACATGCCCAAGTTCCATGGGATGAACAATGAAAATCCAGTCAAGCATGTGCGAGAGTTCCTAGTCATTTGCGAAAACATGAAGACCGAAGGAGAAAGCGATGAAGCGCTGAAAATGAAGGCATTCCCATTTTCATTATGTGATACAGCCAGACATTGGTTAATGAACTTACCCGCAGGATCCATTCACACATGGGAGCAGCTGCAGAAGAAATTCCTGGACATATTCTAGCCCGCAGCAAAAATCGCGCTACTCAGGAGAGAGCTGGCCGCACCAAGGCAAAGCGCAGGGGAGTCGTTGTCAGAATATTACGAGCGTTTCAGGGAGCTAGAGGCCAACTGCTACAATCATGGCCTACCTCAGAATGTGCTGATAGAGAACTTCCTGAATGGGCTGCTGCCCATGGAGCTGAGGTTATTAAACGCATGAGCAGGAGGCGACATTTGCAACATGTATCCGGAAGACGCGTGGCAGCTGATAGAAGACTCTGCTGGGCAGGTAAGACATCAGCTAACACTTGAAAATAGTCGTACTCGTTCTGTGCATCAGGTAGAAACAAGCGCTGAGATCAAGGAAATGAAGGCCATGCTACAGAAGTTGATGAGTGCGCAAAGCGCACCACCAGTTGCGCCAAAGGTATGTGAATTTTGCAGGTCCACCGAGCACAAGACTGATGAATGTCCCACACTATTTGAAGAAACTGGAGATGTCAATGCTCTTGGAGGATGGGATAACAGAGGACCACAGAGACAGAACCAGCCGCGCTTTGGACTAGCAGCAAATGGATTCAGATGGAAGGAGGAGAACAATTTCCAGAGTCAGTCCACAGATCAGCGCGCACCACAGCAGACGCAACAAGCTGCGCCTTACAATCCACCGCATCGCCGCACTGACGCACCAGCACATAACAACCAGCAACCAAGGCGATCGCTGGAAGATATCGTGGGGCAGCTAGCAGATACAGTGCGCAAAAATGACGAGAAATATGACAAGAGGTTCGAGTCCATTGAAAAGCAGCTATCACAAATTGCGACCACGGTATATGAGCTAAAGAAGAGCGATGGCAACCTCCCTTCGCAAGTGATTCAGAACCCCAAGGGAGGAGTCAATGCAGTAACACTGAGGACTGGGCGCACGATAGGAACAGAGCAGACCGCGAAGGCGCCCGCGCAACCAGCTGCGCAAATCCCAGAATCGACAGAACAGAATGCGCAACCAGAGCAGAATGCGCAACCTGAAGTGCCAGCCACAAGCCAGCAGGGCGAAGCGCCAGGTATAACCAAATTAAAAGACAAGAACACGAATCGCACTAATATACCTGCACCTTTCCCTATGCAGGCACCCTTGGCTAGGAAGGAAGCGCAGGACAAAGAACTATACGAGTTATTCAGTAAGGTGGAAATCAACATTCCCCTTATTGAAGCAGTTCGGCAGATCCCAAGGTACGCCAAGTTTTTGAAGGAGCTGTGCACAAACAAGCGACGGAAAGACGAATGCGCACAGGTAATGTTAAATGCGCAGGCCTCAGCGATCGTGCAACATAAGGTACCGCCTAAGTGCCGAGACCCAGGTACATTCACTATCCCATGCACTCTAGGTAAAACCACGGTAAGCAACTGCATGATTGATTTAGGCGCATCCATAAATTTGTTACCATATTCTCTATATGCAACATTGCGCCTTGGACCACTAAAGCCTGCAGGTCTCACCATTCAGCTAGCGGATCGATCGTGCAAACAACCTGCAGGCATGATAGAGGATGTTCTTGTACGCGTAGGAGAGCTGGTGTTCCCAGCAGATTTTTATGTGCTAGAAATGGAGGGCGAATCAAGCACCAGAAGTGCGCAAATCCTACTAGGCAGACCTTTCCTTATGACCGCGCGCACGAAGATAGACGTGTGGAGGGGCACGCTCTCCATGGAAGTGGATGGCGAAGAAATCCATTTCAATATATTCAAAGGGATGCAGCACCCACACGAGGACGCCACAATGCACGCAATGGACAACTTGGATGATTTAGTCACAGATGCGCAATGCGCAAGTGCAATAGTAGGATCAGAGCCACTGGCACAAGCAGAGTTGGAGGAGCAGGAAGACAAGCCGAGCAGTGCTGAACAAGAATCCACACAGGTACATGATATAGTTCATATTTGCACCGCTAATAAAATCTTGCCCTCTATTGAACAGGCACCCAAGGTTGAGCTGAAGCAACTTCCAGAACATCTCAAATACATTTTCCTGGGAAGTGAGGACACCCTGCCAGTGATCATCAAGAAAGGATTAGAAGAGGAGCAGGAAGTGCGTTTACAGCAGGTGTTGCGCAAGAACCAGCGCGCCATAGGATGGACATTTGCTGACCTGCGCGGAGTGAACCCAGACGTTTGCATGCATAGAATTCTGTTGGAAGATGGTGCCAAACCATCCAGGGAGGCTCAGCGCAGATTAAACCCAAATATGATGGAGGTAGTGCAGAAGGAGATTTTAAAGTTGCTTGACGCAGGAGTCATCTACCCCATCTCGGACAGCAAATGGGTCAGTCCAGTGCACGTTGTGCCTAAGAAAGGAGGAATCATTGTAGAAGAGAATGCGCAGGGCGAGCTAGTTCCCAAGCGCATACAAACTGGATGGCGCATGAGCATTGCACCAGAGCCGCCACCAGATGCACCAGAGGGAGAACTGGAACCTATTGCTTATATTTCCTCATCCTCTTTACCTACCCTCGTTACTTATGGTTTATCACATACTATTAACCATGCTGACCACCCGTCCAAACCCTTGCGCAGGACCAAGAAGAACACAACACATGCACAAGCACAGGATCACTCAGGAGCAAGTGTGGGGGAGGCCGCTGGTATACTTTCACGCAAGTAACGAGGTACAGTCGAGCCAACGACGTTAAACAAAGGCACTTGTCGGGAGGTAACCCGACTCGTTTTACTTTTACATGTTTTATGTTCTTTATTTTGCTTGCATGCATGTGCGCGTTCTCCGGGCGCTTGAGCTTGAGTCGTGGGGACACGTCTCTGTTTAAGTGTGGGGGGGGGGGGAGCGTTGCATTTACATTTCACATTTTTGAGCATTTTAGTGTAGCTTAGTTTAAATGAAGGAAACAATAGCAGTAGTGCGCCTGAGTGCGGGTTGCGCGCACCGTTCAGCTTGTTTGCGCTATCCATATTACGCCGTACGCTGCTATCTACTGTTTTAGTATATTTTTTTCGTTTTTTTCTGCTCCTATTTAGTTGGGATATACAGGGGATGTGGAGTTGACTGAAACGCTCCAGAGAGGCGGTTAGTCGTTCGCGCTTCAGAGGAAGGGTATATAGTCGAGAGCGCGAGTGGAGGCCAATGCTTCGCGACCTTCGGAGCAAGAGAGTGCGCTCAATCACGCAGATGCCAAAGGCGAAATACCCAAAGCGTGGCGAGGTGGGAAAACAGACCACCTTCCCTCTGGAAGTCGAGCTAAGGAAGGCGGACGCGGGTGTAAACGCGTGCGCCGACCTGCGCAGACAGACCAAGGAGGGAGAGCGGGGCGGTGTTCCATAGCTGTTATCCGGAGGCCGAGACTGGAACCGTTCTGGGAAGATAGGAACCATAGACAAAGCTGTACAAAAGAAAAAAAATACCAGCAGATGATACGCGCCACAAAAGAATCAGCATGCGCACTGATAAGCACCAGCGTGCGCAAGATCACAAAAGAGAAAAATCATCATCAAAAAGGCTTGAGTTCCCAGGAGGTGCGCGGAAGAATCACGCATCTGAAGAAGCTTGCGCTGTTAACCATATACCCATCCTCGGAGCAAGAGCTGACAACCTAGGAGCCTATCAAGAGCTATCTCCCAGCCATCCAAGATGATTTTCATCCCGGCTGAGAGGTAATGAATTTCGAAATTATTATACTTGAAACCGTTGAGAGCAGATGTGCGCAGGTGGTAGAGCAGCGCAAGGTGTTAAGCAGCGTAGACCGCGCCAGAGTGCAAGACTGTGCGCTAGACTCCAGAGAGGTAATGTTATCTGTGCTTGAGTGCTTGTTCGAGGACGAACAAGGGGCAAGTGTGGGGGGTTTGATAGAGCTTATTTATACGCATTATTTAGATCATAACCCTATGCTTGTTTGCATTATTTTATGAACAAGATTACTAGTTTCCAGTGTTTTTGTATTTCAGGGCGAAACAAGGGCCTAAGCCGGATACTCGCTAACAAGCAGCATTTAAGACGCGCAGCACACAGCCTGCGGAGCTAGCGGCGCAAACAGAAGAAATGGCGAGACACAGCAGAGTTGCGCCGACCGATTGCGCTACACACACACCGTGCGCCAGGCGCAGAGTCCAGTACTTCCTAATCCTGACATGACCAGATTTAGAAGTTGCCAAGGATGGACCTTCCGAGCAGTATATAAAGGGGAAGAGGTCTAGGGTTTAAGGGAGAGAAATCATATACTCACCACTCAGCATCATCACATCATCATCAGAGGGCCACAAGAGGGCAAGAGAGCGGCAAACTGGAAAACACACGGACTTATTGAGAGGACTTGCGCCAGCCGACTGCGCCAGCCGAGAGACATACTGCACGCACTGTTTGCTACTTGTTTCTCAGATACATTAGTTATTATTTACTATTCTATGATGTTTATCACTAGCATGTCTAGCTAAACGCTTAGTGTTGGTTGGGCATGAATCTATGATGTATTTCCTTTGAGACTTGAGCGTAATGCATAGTTTGCTTACTTGTATTAACTCTGTGCATACGGAGACAGCTAGTTACATGAGTAGGGGAAGCCTTGAACCGCAATCTTACTCTTGTTGCTTGTTCGTCATATGTTAAACTAGTTGATAGCTTGACGGTGACAACTAGGAGTAACGAGCTAGGGTGATCAGTTGCTACCTTGAACGGATTCGTAGCTGTTTTAGTCTAGTTCTAGAGATTAATAGCACATGAACTTTGAACGGAACATGCGCACGTGTTAGGAAGCCTTGACCGGACACTAACCCAAGTGAAATCAAGCTATAGACATATTAGAGTCAGTGATAAGGAATGCACTCATAGAGGATTGTCTGCCCAATACTTCTCATAGTCATAGTACTTAATCTCTACTGCCTGCGCACGTCTAGTGCAAATTCCTGCGTTACGTTAGCCACTGTTTACTTGCGCATCGCGCAACCCCAAGCAATCACTCACCCCCCCAATCTTCGTAAGTGTAGGATACTCGCTAAAACTGAACTACTTGCTCCCTGTGGAGATCGACCCTTACTTAACCGCTGTACTAAGTGGAAGAGGAAGGATTATATTTGACGCGCACAACGACGCGCGATCACATATACGGATCATCCCAAATGTAATGCTTGGACTCATGCTTTAATCTCATGCATTGGGTTTTACTGAAATGAGGAGGAAACGTACCTGTGACCAGGTAATTTGCAATGTGCGCATACCATGGTACCTTACCTGTCAGCGCCATCAGATGCTCGTCAGGGAATGTCTCCGTGATTCGCCCTGGTTCCTCTGCTTTCACAATCCTGCTCAGGTGGTCCGCGACTGTGTTCTCCGTGCCCTTCTTATCTTTGATCTCCAGGTCAAATTCCTGAAGTAGGAGCACCCAGCGCATCAGGCGCGGCTTAGTCTCCTTCTTGGACATTAGGTAACGGATTGCTGCGTGGTCTGTATAGACGATGACTCTGGCGCATGAAGGGCTTCTCTGCCAATCGATCTAGCATCTGGTCCATGAAGGGTAGCGGGAAATGGTCCTTGCGCATGACTGCGTTAAGCTTTCTGTAGTCGATGCACATGCGCCATCCAGTTTGATGCGCTAGGGAACTAGCTCGCCCCGCGCATTCTCCTCTACTGTGATTCCTCCTTTCTTTGGCACAACGTGCACTGGACTTACCCATTTGCTGTCCGAGATTGGGTAAATGACTCCTGCGTCAAGCAGCTTCAGGATCTCTTTCTGCACCACCTCCATCATGTTCGGGTTCAATCTACGCTGAGGCTCCCTGGATGGTTTGGCACCATCTTCCAATAGAATCCTATGCATGCATACGTCCGGGCTCACTCCGCACTGGTCAGCAAGTGTCCATCCTATAGCACGCTGGTTCTTGCGCAGCACCTGCTGTAATCGCACCTCCTGCTCCTCTTCTAATCCTTTCTTTATGATTACCGGCAGGGTGTCCTCATTTCCCAAGAATATGTACTTGAGGTGCTCTGGGAGTTGCTTCAGCTCGACCTTGGGTGCCTCCAGTGTTTCAGGTTCTTCTGTTGCGCTCGCACATTGCGCATCTGCAACTAAGTCATCTAAGCTGTCCATCGCGTGCACTGTGGCGTCCTCATGAGGGTGCTGCATCCCTTTGAATATGTTAAAATGAATTTCCTCGCCATCAACGTCCATAGAGAGCGTGCCCCTCCACACGTCTATCTTTGTGCGCGCTGTCATCAAAAATGGTCTGCCCAGTAGGATCTGCGCACTGCCTTTGCTCGACTCACCCTCCATTTCTAAGACATAGAAATCTGCTGGGAACACCCGCTCTCCTACTCGGACAAGGACATCCTCTATCATGCCCGTAGGTTGCTTGCACGACCGATCCGCTAGCTGAATGGTGAGACCTGCAGGCTTTAGTGGTCCAAGGCGCAATGACGCATATAGGGAATAGGGAAGTACATTTATAGATGCGCCTAAGTCAATCATGCAATTGCTTACTTTGGTCTTACCTAAAGTGCATGGGATGGTCAACGTACCTGGGTCTCGGCATTTAGGTGGTACCTTATGTTGCACGATTGCTGAGGCCTGCGCATTTAGCATTACCTGCGCGCACTCGCCTTTCCTCCTCTTGTTTGTGCACAGCTCCTTTAAAAACTTGGCGTACCTAGGGATCTGCTGAACTGCTTCAATAAGGGGAATGTTTATTTCCACCTTACTGAATAACTCGTAGAGCTCCTTATCGAGCGCTTCCTTCCTAGCCGATGGTGCCCGTACAGGAAAAGGTGCAGGTACGTTAGTACGATTCATGCCTTTGTCTTTTGATTGTGCCATACCTGGCGCCTCGTCCTGCTGGCTTGTGGCTTGGGCTTCTGGTTGCGCATCTGGCTCTGCTAGAACTGGAGCTTGCGCAACTGGTTGCGCGGGCGCCTTTGCGGTCTGCTTTGTTCCTACCGTGCGCCCAGTCCTCAGTGTCACTGCGTTGACTCCTCCCTTGGGATTCTGGATCACTTGCGAAGGCAGGTTGCCATCGCTCTTTTTCAGGTCATACACTGTGGTAGCAATCTGTGATAGCTGCTTCTCAATGGATTCGAACCTCTTGTCATACTTCTCATCATTCTTGCGCACTGTGTCTGCTAGCTGTCCCACGATATCTTCCAAGGATCGCCTCGGTTGCTGGTTGTTCTGCGCTGGTGCGTCAGTGCGGCGATGCGGTGGATTGTAGGGCACAGCTTGTTGCGTTTGCTATGGCGCGCGCTGATCCGTGGACTGCCTCTGGAAATTGTTTTCCTCCTTCCATCTGAACCCATTTGCGGCTAGTCCAAAACGCGGCTGATTCTGCCTCTGCGGCCCTCTATTATCCCATCCTCCAAGAGCATTGACATCTCCTGATTCCTCGAAAAGTGTGGGACATGCATCGGTTTTGTGCTCAGTGGATGTGCAGAACTCGCACGCCTTTGGCGCAGCTGGTTGCGCTCCCTGCGCATGCATCAACTTCTGCAGCATGGCCTTCATTTCCTTTATCTCAGCGCTTGTTTCTACCTGATGCACAGAACGAGCGCGACTATTTTCAAGTGTTAGCTGATGTCTTACCTGTCCAGCGGAGTCTTTTATCAGCTGCCACGCGTCCTCTGGGTACATGTTGCAAATGTCGCCTCCGTGGGTAACAATCCATTCAGGAAATTCTCTATCCGCACATTTTGTGGCAGGCCGTGATTGTAGCAGTTGGCCTCCAGCTCCCTGAAACGCTCATAATACTCTGATAGCGACTCTCCTGCGCCCTGCCTAGGTGCGGCCAGCTCCCTCCTGAGTAGCGCGATCTTGGCTGCGGGATAGAACTTGTCCAAGAACTTCTTCTGCAGCTGCTCCCATGTGTGAATAGATCCTGTTGGTAAGCTCATCAGCCAATGCCTGGCCGTGTCACACAATGAAAACGGGAACGCTTTCATCTTCAGCGCCTCGTCGCTCTCCCCTTCGGCCTTCATGTTCTCGCAAATGACTAGGAATTCTCGCACATGCTTGACTGGGTTCTCGTTGTTCATCCCGTGGAACTTGGGCATGTGATGAATGAGCGAGCTCCTTAGCTCAAAATGACCGTCTGGTGGAAGCACTATGCACCATGGCTGGTTAACCGTGATTGGGGCTGACATCTCGCGCACTGTTCTGCGTCGCGCGGCTTGTCGCGCTGGTGGCGCGTTATACACTTCAGCGGCCATCCTTGCTTCAACCTCGCGCTGCACTTCCTCTCTGAACAGGGCTGCGCGGTTGTTCGCCCTCGCATTCTCTGGGGTTCTATCCCCTAAGTTGTTTCCAACGACACTGTTATCCCCCATGACCTGTTCTAAATCTCAAAGAAAATGAAATTAAAAGACAACTAAGCTGTCGCGTCTGTCAGTGCGCAACTGTTTCAAGGTTGCGCAGACTGATGTTGATTGCGCGCTGTCAGAAACAACAACAAGAATTAAGCAAACAAAAATAACTAATTATTGTAAAAGAAAACTTAAGCTGGTTAAAGCTTATCTGTGTTGCTCCCCGGCAACGGCGCCAAAATTTGATGCACGCGTCGTTGTGCGCGTCAAATTAATCCTTCCTTCTCCACTTAGTATAGCGGCTAAGTCAGGGTCGATTCCACAGGGAGCAAGCAGATTAGCTCTAACTAGTTACCTGCACTTACGAAAATTGGGGGTGTGAGTGATTGGTTTGCGCAAGTGCGCGAATAAACAATAGTTAACGCAGGAATTGCACTAGACGTGCCCAGGCAGTAGAGATTAAGTACTATGACGAAAAGTATCGGCGCAGACAATCCTCTATGAATGTATTCCTTATCATCGACTCTAAACGTCTATAGTTCGGTTTACTGATGTTAGTGTCCGATCAAGGCTTCCTAACATGTGCGCATGTTCCGATCAAAGTTCATGAGCTATTAATTCTTAAGACTAGTCTAAGCAGCTACGAATCTTGTCACAGTAGCAACTGATTATCCTAGCGCGTTACTTCTAGTTGTCACCGTCAAGCTACCAACTAGTTTAACATATAACAAACAAGTAGCAAAAGTAAGATTGCGGTTCAAGGCTTCCCCTACTCATGCAACTAGCTGTCAACCGTGTGCACATAATTAATACAAGCAAACAAACTATGCATTAAGCACAAGTCTCAAAGGAAATACTCATAGAATCATGCCCAACCGATACAAAGCGTTTAGCTAGACATGCTAGTAGTAAACATCATAGAAATAGTAAATAATAGCTAAAGTATCCAAGAAAACAGTAACAAGCAGGTGCATGCAGGTTGCAGTGTGTCGGCTGGCGCAGGTCCTCTCAGTAGCTCGTGTGTTTTTCAGTTCTGCCTATCTCTCCTGTGTTGTGGTCCTCTAAGATCGTCTGATTCTCTTTTTAAACCCTAGCCTTCCTCTCTTTATATACTGCTCATGAGGATCAACCTTGGCAACTTCCAAATCTGATGGTGTCAAGATTTGGAAACCCTACTATTCTGCGCATGGCGCACGGCACATATTGGTTCGCGCAATAGGTCTGCGCACCGTAGTCGACTCTGCCACTATCTGTTTGCGCTGCTAGCTCCGCAGGCTGTGTGTTGCGCTCCTCAAACGCTGCCTGCTAGCGCGTATCCGACTTAGGCCCTCGTTTTGCCCTAGAATACAAAAACACTGGAAACCAGTAATCTTGTACATGAAATAATGCAAGCAAGCATAGTGTTAGGATCTAAATAGCGCGTATAAATAGGCTCTATCAACAGTTCCTCTCAATGTGACATTTGTGCCTGCAGTTATAGCATTTTTTATACTTTAACAGCTTCTTGACACGGTGATACAGGGGTTGCTATAGCAGGAAGTGATTCACCATTCCTTGTGTTTTTCTGCCTTTCCTGACTGATCTGTATCTGACCATGTTGCACTCATCTTCACTCAGATCTGTCTCGTCTTCACTTCTGCTAGCTGAAAGAGCACTGTCACTCTTCTGCTCAGCCTTTTTCATTGGTTTGCTGGTACAGTCGACTTGTCGATGGCCATATCCTTCACAGTTCCAACACTGCATGCCCTTTCTTCTGTCTCTCTTCTCATCGTCATTTTGAGCAGATTCCTTCCCTCTTCTTTGATTTCCTCCACCTCTTCTAGATGGTCTTCGTGAGAATGAGCTTTGTCAAGATCTTGACTCTATGTTTTTTAAGAGCTTCCCGAGGTTCTTTACTAGCAGACTCAGCTGATCATCTGGAGCTGGCTTCTTTACTTCTGCTTCTACCTTCACTCCTATATTCTTATCTTTAGTAGTGGGCTCTTCTTTAACCAGCTTCATCTCAAATTGTTTGAGGGATCCAACCAATTCTTCCAGCCTCATGTGTCTGACATTTTGAGCTTCTTCAATGGCTTCACTTTCATGTCAAATCTCGTGGGCAACGATTTGAGGACCTTCCTAATCAGCTTCTCTTCAGGAATAGGTTCTCCCAAGAGCATGGGCTTCATTTGACAGATCACATAGTTTTGCATTGAACTCAGTGATCGTCTCCTCTTTTTGCATTCTCAGATTCTCAAACTAAGTAGCAATAATCTGTAATCTGGACATCCTTATTTTGTCGGTTCCTTCATGGGCAACTTGCAAGATTTCCCAGGCTTGCTTGGCAACGTCACAGTTTGATATCAACCTGAAATTGTTAGCATCAACTACAGCAAAAATAGCATTCAGAGCCTTTGAATTACCAGTTGCTGCAGCTCCCTCTTTAGCAGTCCATTGCTCTTCAAGTTTTACCCGTGTGATTCCCCGTTCATCCATGGTAATTGGAGGAGATCACTCGACCACGATAGCTCTCCAGGTTCTCTCATCGATGGCTTTGAGAAAGGCCTTCATCCTAGCCTTCCAATATCCATAGTTGCTTTCTTCCAATAAAGGAGGTCTGCTCGTACTCTGTCCTTCCTTCATTGTTCCTTGTCTTCTTCAGAGGTATTGTAGGATCTTTTACTCTGTATGTTGAGTTCCCGCTCTGATACCAATTGAAATTCAAAGCGCCTCTGAGTTGTAGGTTGTGAACAAGCAGTTGCTACAACACACGCTTGTTCACCCGATTCTAAAGCAGTAAGCAACGATAATGAACAAATGTTTTTTCACTAATTGTCCGCGTCGCTCCGAAGCCTTCCGCTGAGCCGTTCGAACGATTCCACGAGCGCAGCACACTCTGGAATACTCCCCGTCAGTCAGTGACCTCCCGTCACTAGCAAGAACTGCCGTCCAGACGCTTGACCGAACTCACTCGTTAATTCTTCCGCGGCTACCCTTGATCAACCAACAAGCACTCTCTGCTCTGAATTGGTTTCCAGATCAAGCTTGGATCAGACTACGCAAGTCCTAATCACCCTCTGCTTCAGTCACCACAGCTCTGCGCTCACGCTATGCTCTCGGTGATGATCGAAGATCTCTTCGCACACCAAAAATTACTCTCTCGATATTTTGTGTGTGTTCTCGCTCTATGCACTCTGCTTCGATCACCTTCAATGCTCTGAAGAGTCTTTTTTAAATAGGAACACCCAGTTCCCTCATTATCAGATTTTAGCAATTTCCTAGCAACATCAATATCTCCTAATTTTTAGAAGATTAGATTTGATTTGAGATTCAAATCTCCCACAATCAAATTCCAATCCGGGACGGGATCTTCTCAAGAATATTCTCTACTGCGAACTTAGAAATACCTCGAACCTTGATGATGAATTGCCAAGCCCTTAATCCGACGGTCTGAATATGTGCTGTAGGCCAGAAGCTACAATGCTACAGTTTTCCTGATACAACTCCAGTTATAGCACCCTCCAGCTATAGCAGCAGTGTGTTCACTTGTGTTGGTTTTGTCAAGGACTGCCATACTGCATTCCACAAAAAAATCTTCACCCTGGGAAGGAATCTACCCTCGTATATTCTCTGCTGAATATTTAGAAGCTCCCCATAAGCTCTGCTCTTCATGATGGACCGTTGAAAGCAATCTCCGAATGGGCGCTGATCTTCTCCTACAGCTCCACGCTCCAGGATATGCTATAGCAGCAGCTTGATCACGAGAGTGCTGGTTTTGTCAATTGAATGCCATACTGCATCATCGATCCCCCCCTCGGCATTTTGACAAAACCCCTTCATAGATGATTCAATGTTTCGATTGATCCTCCTCCGGTCCCCCAACTCCCCCTTTTCTTTTCCCCCCCCTTTTTGGATCATAAGCCAAGGGGAATGGGCCTCGGACTGGCTCATGATGTCAAAGCACAGAGACCCAGAGAGGATCTCAGTTCTTTGATTCTAACTGCATCCAGAGGCTTGGTGAAGATGTCTGCAAGTTGTTTGTCGGTCACAATGTGCTGAAGAGCAATGATCTTCTTTTCTACCAGATCTCTGATGAAGTGATGCCGAATATCAATGTGTTTCGTCCTGCTGTGCTGAACTGGGTTCTTGGGGATGCTGATAGCACTCATGTTGTCACACTAGAGGATCATTTCACCCTGATTGAGGCCATACTCAGCCAACATCTGCTTCATCCAAATCATCTGCGCATAGCAACTTCCTGCTGCAATGTACTCTTTCTCAGCCGTGGACAAGGAGTTGCTGCTTTGTTTTCTGCTAAACCAGAATACTAGGTTGTTTACCAGGAAGAAGCAACCTCCAGAGGTGCTCTTCCTATCCTCAGCGCAACCTGCCCAGTCTGCATCACTATATCCTACCAGATTTGCATTTGTATTCTTAGTATACCACAAGCCATAGTTTATTGTACCTCCAACATACCGGATGATTCTCTTAACCAGCTGCAAGTCACTCTCTTTGGACAGGCTTGAAATCTTGCACAGACCCCTACTGCAAAGGACATGTCGAGACGACTAGTAGTCAGATACAGCAGGCTACCAATCATACTTTTGTAGATAGCCTGATTTACTTCCACCCCATTTTCATCTTTGACGGCTTTGATATGGGTGGCAGCTGGTGTTCGTTTGTGATTGGCGTTATCTAGCTGAAATTTCTTTACCAGGTTCTTGCTATATTTGCTTTGTGCTACAAAGATTCCATCCTCTTTCTGGGAGATTTCCAGTCCGAGGAAATAAGTCAGCTCTCCTACCATTCTCATTTTGAATTCACTCTGCATGTGATCCACAAACTGCTTTACCCGACGCTGAGATTTCGAGCCAAAGACAATGTCATCTACATAAATCTGGGCAATGATCACATCTAACTTGGTTCTTTTCACAAAGAGAGTTTTGTCAGCTCATTGATCGCGCGTCGTTGTGCGCGTCAAATATAATCCTTCCTCTTCCACTCAGTACAGCGGTTAAGTAAGGGTCGATCTCCACAGGGAGCAAGTAGTTCAGTTTTAGTTAGTGACCTACACTTACGAAGATTGGGGGTGAGTGATTGGTTTTCGCAGTGCGCGAGTAACAGTTGTGAAACGCAGAGAAATGCACTAGACGTGCGCAGGCAGTAGAGATTAGATACTATGACTATGAGAAGTATTGGGCAGACAATCCTCTATGAGTGCATTCCTTATCACTGACTCTAATATGTCTATAGCTTAATTTCACTTGGGTTAGTGTCCGGTCAAGGCTTCCTAACACGTGCGCATGTTCCGTTCAAAGTTCATGTGCTATTAATCCTTAGAACATAGACTAAAACAGCTGCGAATCCTATCACAGTAGCAACTGCTCACCCTAGCTCGTTACTCCTAGTTGTCACCGTAAAGCTATCAACTAGTTTAACATATGACAAGCAAGCAACACAAGTAAGATTGCGGTTCAAGGCTTCCCCTACTCATGCAACTGGCTGTCTCCGTATGCACAGGATTAATACAAGTAAGTAAACCACGCATTAAGCTCAAGTCTCAAAGAAAGTGCATCATAGATTCATGCCCGACCAACACTTAAGCGTTTAGCTAGACATGCTAGTGATAAACATCATAGAATAGTAAATAATGACTAATGTGTCTGAGAAACAAGTAGCAAACAGTGCGTGCAGAATGTCTCTCGGCTGGCGCAGTCGGCTGGCGCAAGTCCTCTCAACAAGTCCGTGTGTTTCCAGTTTGTTGCTCTGTGAGCCGGTGATGACCTCAGAGTGTTGCTCTGATGTGTGTCCAATGACGGATGTTGGATGATGGTGATGTAAACCCTAGACCTCTTCCTTTTATATACTGTTCGGGAGGTCCATCCTTGGCAACTTCTAAATCTGGTCATGTCAGGATTAGGCAGTACTGGACTCTGCGCCTGGCGCACGGCATCGGCTAGCGCATGGGCTAGCGCACCTCTGCTGACTCTCGCCAACTTCTCTCCTGTTTGTGCTGCTAACTCCGCAGGCGGATCTTTCACTCCTAGAACGCTGCCTATTAGCGCGTATCCGACTTAAGGACTCGTTTTACCCTGTAATACAAAAACACTAAAAACGAGTCATCTTGCTCATAAAATATTGCAAACAAGCATAGGGTTATGATCTAAATAATGTGTATAAATAGCCTCTATCAAACCCCCCACACTTGCCCCTAGTTCGTCCCGAACAAGCACTGAAGTGCGGATACAATTACCTCTTCTGGAGTCTAGCGCACAGTCTTGCACTCTGATGCGAATGCGCAATTGCTCAACTCGCACTGCTCTATCACCTGCGCACAACTGCACTCAACAGTTCTAATATAATAATTTCGAAATTCATTACCTCTCAGCCGGGATGAAGATTTTTGGATGGCTGGGAGATAGCTCTTCTTAGGCTTCAGGCTGCCAGCTCCTACTCCGAAGATAGGTATATGGTGGATTACGCAGCTTCTTCCAGTGCGTGATTCGTGAAAAGTGAAAAGTGAATGTAACGCCCCCCCACCACACTTGAACAGAGACGTGTCCCCACGACTCAAGCGCAAGCGCACGGAGAGCGCACATATGCAACGCAAAAATAAAGAACATAAGAACAAATAGTCACACAGCATAAACAATAGCACGGGGTCACAAAACATGCGGCACAAATAAAGTCAGCGGCCCCTTCATGCTGACGCGGCTCCAGTGGTGCACCATGTTCAGGATAAATAGCACCTTCCGCCCATAGTACAGCCCCTTCAAAATGTCCAAATCCAGGAGGCTGATCTTTGGTGCGCCGTTGAAACGGCCAATGACTGCATAGGCGACCATGCGCCACAAGTAGAATAGCCACGGGTTGCGCAGCTCTCGGCCCCTGCTGCGTCCCGCGGCAAATGCTGGCCCAGTCGCCATCTCGCTTCAGGCCTCCTGGTTAGTGTGCGTGTCTAAGTCCTCGTCACGCACCTTGGCGCACCCGAACGCGTGCCTCAGCCTCCTTGCCGAGGCTATGAACCAAACACCCCTATGTCTGTATCGGATCTCCTTGTCTCCTGCCTCCAGAGACGCTAAAAACTCGCACGTGTCCTCTTGGTCAGATGCGCTGTTGAGTTCCAACAGCGCTTCCCAGCCTGCAAGCGCCAGCCTCTGCGCTACGAGGCCCTCTAGTCCAACCTCGCGCAGGAACTCTCGGCTGATGTACGGGGTCCCGTACATTTCCAGACTTATAAACGCCGCATACTTGCTGGCGAACGCAGCTGGGGTCTCCTGGTCTGTGGCGGGTCTCATGATGCGCTAGGGCTGCGGTCAACTGTGGTCAACACCCTCAAAAACTTCAAAAATCCAAACTGCACAGAAATCCCTGAAACTCTCACCGAAGGAGCGCCTACTGCTCGCCTACACAACGCACTAAACAATATTCCAATCGGCGCACTCCACCCCGGTGCGATTTCAAAACCCTAGAAAACTTCTCCTCCGCACAAACCCTAACGGAAGCTGCTCAAATCGGGGGGAGAGGTTACCTGGGCGTAGTGCGGCTGTTCGGTCTTTGAATCACTCTAAACGGACGCTGGGTTGGGCGCTGATCGACGGGCAGAGGTCTGAAGGCGGGAGCTCGTGTGCAACGGTCGAGTGAAAAGTGCTGGATTTTTTTCTAAGTCCTGCCTTATATACCCCCCTGGCTAGCGCATCTGACCTGCGCATTGCTAGGTGCACGGTCCTGCGCACTACTGCGTGACTAAAAAAAAACTACCAAGTCCTAAACTAGCTAGAAAACTAAAAAAAAAACAAAACAAGCAGAAAAATAAAATATGCAAAAATAAAACGTGTCGGGTTACCTCCCGACAAGTGCCTTTGTTTAACGTCGTTGGCTCGACTGTACCTCGTTACGTGCCAAAACGTGTGTCTGCAACCTCCCCCACTCTTGCTCCTGAGTGTTCCTGCGCCAGTGTGTGTGCTGCGATCTCAGTGGTCCTGCGCAAAGGGTAAGATGGGAAGTCAGCATGTGATAAATTATGCGTAACGAGGGTAGATGCAGAGGAAGAAGAGATATAAGCAGTAGGTTCCAGTTCTCCCTCTGGTACATCCGGTGGTGCGTCTGGCGCAGCAGATTGCGCATCTATAATCTCTGGTTCTGCCAGCTTAATGTCGCGCGCTGTGTTATCCCAAGGTTCTCCTAAGTACCGTTTGACTCTCTGCCCATTAACCTGAAAACGATGCCGGTGCCCGTCTTCTAACTCGATTGTTCCGTAGGGGAAAACCTTGGTGACCGTGTATGGTCCCGTCCATTTGCTGTGTAGCTTTCCAGGCATAAGCTTCAGGCGTGATGAGAATAGTAATTCCTGGTCTCCTGGTTCAAAAGTGCGCCTGAGGATATTCTTGTCATGAAATGCCTTGGTGCGCTCCTTGTAATCGCGCAGTCCCTCATAGGCATCCAGGCGCAGCTCTTCTAGTTCGTTCAGCTCAAATGCGCGCTCCTTTCCGGCCTCATCCAAGTTCAGGTTGCAAATTCGTAAGGCCCAATATGCCTTGTGCTCGAGCTCTACTGGCAGGTGGCATGCCTTCCCATAGACCAGCCGAAATGGTGAGGTCCCAATGGGCGTCTTATGCGCAGTGCGGTATGCCCATAGCGCATCATCAAGGCGCTGGTTCCAATCTTTTCGCGATGGTCTCACAGTGTTTTCTAGGATGCGCTTGATCTCCCTGTTAGAAACTTCGGCTTGTCCATTCGTCTGCGGATGGTAAGCGGTGGACGTCTTGTGGCGCACTCCATAGTGCTTGAAAACTTGCGCCATGACCCTGTTGCAAAAGTGTGTCCCCTGGTCGCTGATTACTGCCTTAGGCACTCCGTACCTGCAAAATATGTTAGTTCTGAGAAAATCAGCGACAGTCTTACCATCGTCCTTTCGCGTAGCCTTAGCTTCAACCCATTTGGAGACATAGTCTACTGCCACCAATATGTACTCGTAACCTGCAGATGGGGGAAATGGCCCCATGAAGTCGATTCCCCAAACATCGAACACTTCATCCACCAGAATCGGGGTCTGCGGCATCTCATTGCGAGCGGATATTCCTCCTGTGCACTGGCACCTGTCACAATGCCTGCAGTGCTTATAGGCGTCTCTAAACAGGTGCGGCCAATAGAATCCGCAGTCCAGGACCTTTCTGCTTGTGCGCTTGGGACCGAAGTGACCTCCGCATGCGTGCGCATGGCAAAACATCAAAACAGAATTAATTTCGTGGTCAGGCACGCAACGCCTCAATATCTGATCTGGTCCTATTCTAAGCATGTAAGGATCATCCCAAAGGTAATGCTTGGAGTCATGTTTTAATCGCATGCACTGAGTTTTATTGAAGTGCGGAGGAAACGTACCTGTGACCAGGTAATTTGCGATGTGCGCATACCATGGTACCTTACCTGTCAGCGCCATCAGATGCTTGTCAGGGAATGTTTCCGTGATCTGCCCTGGTTCCTCCTCCTTTATGATCCTGCTCAGGTGATCAGCAACGGTATTCTCCGTGCCCTTCTTGTCTTTGATCTCCAATTCAAATTCTTGCAGTAAGAGCACCCAGCGCATCAGGCGCGGCTTGGTTTCCTTCTTGGACATGAGGTAGCGGATAGCTGCGTGGTCAGTGTAGATGATGACTCTTGCGCTTAGAACATATGCTCGGAACTTCTCCAGCGCAAAATACAATTGCCAGAAGCTCCTTCTCCGTGGTGGTGTAGTTCCTTTGCGCAGAGTCCAGTGTGCGCGATGCATAGTAAATGGCATGCGGCTTCTTGTCTACGCGCTGCCCCAAGACTGCACCTACTGCATAATCACTTGCGTCGCACATCAGCTCAAATGGCAGGTTCCAGTCTGGTGCGCGCATTACTGGCGCACTGGTCAGCGCTTCTTTCAGCTTATCAAACGCGGCCCTGCACTCATCAGTAAAGTCGAAGCACACATCTTTTTGCAAAAGGTTAGACAGGGGTATACAAATTTTTGAGAAATCTTTGATAAAACGCCTGTAGAACCCAGCATGCCCTAAGAATGATTTCACGTCGCGCACGTTGGTGGCATAAGGTAGATTAGAAATAAGATCTATCTTAGCTTTGTCTACCTTTATCCCCTCCTCTGAAATGATATGTCCTAGTACTACTCCGTGCGTTACCATGAAATGACATTTTTCGTAATTTAGCACTAAGTTCTTAGAGATGCAGCGCGCTAAGACTTTATCTAGATGAGTTAAGCATGCATCAAAGGTACTTCCATATACGGTAAAATCATCCATGAACACTTCAATGCATATATCAATCATATCCGAGAAAATGCTCATGACAAGGCGTTGGAACGTACCTGGCGCGTTGCATAGCCCAAAAGACATGCGCCGAAACGCAAATGTACCGAACGGGCATGTGAATGTGGTCTTCTCCTGATCTTCCGCAGCTATGGGTATCTGGTTGTACCCTGAATATCCGTCCAAGAAACAAAAATAGGGCTTACCTGCTAAGCGATCCAGCATCTGGTCCATGAAGGGTAGCGGGAAGTGGTCCTTGCGCGTTACTGCGTTGAGCTTCCTGTAGTCGATACACATGCGCCAGCCAGTTTGTATGCGCTTGGGAACTAGCTCGCCCTGCGCATTTTCTTCCACTGTGATTCCTCCTTTCTTTGGCACAACATGCACCGGACTGACCCATTTGCTGTCTGAGATTGGGTAAATGACCCCTGTGCCAAGCAATTTCAGGACTTCCTTTTGCACTACCTCCATCATGTTTGGATTCAACCTGCGCTGAGCCTCCCTGGATGGTTTGGCACCATCTTCCAGTAGAATCCTATGCATGCATACGTCTGGGCTCACTCCGCGCAGATCTGCAAGTGTCCATCCTATGGCGCGCTGGTTCTTGCGCAGTACCTGCTGTAGGCGCACTTCCTGCTCTTCTTCCAATCCTTTCTTGATGATCACTGGCAGGGTGTCCTCACTTCCTAAGAAAATGTATTTGAGGTGCTCTGGGAGTTGCTTCAGTTCGATCTTGGGTGCCTGTTCAATAGAGGGCAAGATTTTGTTAGCGGTGCAAATATGAACTATATCACGTACCTGTGTGGGTGCTGGTTCAGCACTGCTCAGATCCTCCTCTTGCTCCTCCAGTTCTACCTGTGTCAGTAGCTCTGGTCCTACGGTTGCGCTCGCACATTGCGCTTCTGTGACTAGATCATCAATGCTGTCCATTTCGTGCACTGTAGCGTCCTCATGTGGATGCTGCATCCCCTTGAATATGTTGAAATGGATTTCTTCGCCATCCACTTCCATGGAGAGCGTGCCCCTCCACACGTCTATTTTTGTGCGCGCGGTCATCAAAAACGGCCTGCCTAGGAGGATTTGCGCACTGCTGGTGCTTGATTCGCCCTCCATTTCCAGCACATAAAAATCTGCTGGGAAGACCAGCTCTCCTACTCGAACTAGGACATCTTCTATCATGCCTGCAGGTTGTTAGCACGATCTATCTGCTAGCTGAATGGTGAGGCCTGCAGGCTTAAGTGGTCCAAGGCGCAACGTCGTATATAGGGAAAAAGGTAGCAAATTGATGGATGCGCCTAAATCGATCATGCAATTACTCACTGTGGTCTTACCTAGCGTGCATGGAATAGTAAATGTACCTGGATCTCGGCACTTAGGTGGTACCTTTTGTTGCACGATTGCTGAGGCCTGCGCATTTAGCATTACCTGTGCGCATTCGCCCTTCCTCCTTTTGTTTGTGCACAGCTCTTTTAAAAACTTTGCATACCAGGGAATCTGCCGAATAGCTTCAATGAGGGGAATGTTGATTTCCACCTTGCTGAACAATTCATAGAGCTCCTTGTCCAGCGCTTCCTTCCTAGCCTATGGTGCCTGCACAGGGAAAGGTGCAGGTATGTTAGTACAATTTTTGTCCTTGTTTCTTGACTGAGACATACCTGGCGTGTTGCCCTGCTGGTTTGTGGCTGGCGCTTCTGGTTGCGCGTCTTGCTCTGGTTGCGCATTCTGATCTGCTGGATCCGGGACTTGCGCAACGGGTTGCGCGGGCGCCTGCGCGGTCTGCTCTGTTCCTACTGTGCGCCCAGTCCTCAGTGTCACTGCATTGACTCCTCCTTTAGGGTTCTGAATCACTTGCGAAGGCAAGTTGCCATCGCTCTTTTTTGGCTCATATACTGTGGTAGCAATTTGTGATAGCTGCTTTTCGATGGACTCGAACCTCTTGTCATATTTCTCGTCATTTTTGCGCACTGTGTCTGCTAGCTGCCCCACGATATCTTCTAAAGATCGCCTCGGTTGCTGGTTGTTATGCGCTGGTGCGTCATTGCGGCGATGTGGTGGATTGTAGGGCGCAGCTGGTTGCGTCTGCTGTGGCGCGCGCTGATCTGTGGGCTGCCTCTGGAAATTGTTCTCCTCTTTCCATCTGAATCCATTTGCGGCAAGCCCAAAGCGCGGCTGATTCTGCCTCTGCGGTCCTCTGTTGTCCCATCCTCCAAGAGCGTTGACATCTCCAGTTTCTTCAAATAGTGTGGGACATTCGTCGGTCTTGTGCTCGGTGGACCTGCAAAATTCACATACCTTTGGCGCAACTGGTTGTGCGCTCTGCGCACTCATCAATTTCTGCAGCATGGCCTTCATTTCCTTGATCTCAGCGCTTGCTTCTACCTGATGCACAGTACGAGTACGACTATTTTCAAGCGTTAGTTGATGTCTTACCTGCCCAGCAGAGTCTTCTATCAGCTGCCACGCATCCTCTGGGTACATGTTGCAAATGTCCCCTCCGGCGCATGCATTCAGTAGTCGAAGCTCCATGGGTAGCAGTCCATTCAGAAAGTTCTCTATCAGCACATTCTGGGGCAGGCCGTGATTGTAACAGTTGGCCTCCAGCTCCCTGAAACGCTCGTAGTATTCTGACAATGACTCCCCTGCGCTCTGCCTTGGCGCGGCTAGTTCCCTTCTGAGCAGCGCAATTTTTGCTGCTAGATAGAATTTATCTAAGAATTTCTTCTGCAGCTGCTCCCATGTGTGAATGGATCCTGCGGGCAAGTTCATCAACCAATGTCTGGCTGTATCACTTAGTGAAAATGGGAATGCCTTCATTTTCAGCGCTTCATCGCTTTCCCCTTCGGTCTTCATGTTTTCGCAAATGACTAGGAATTCTCGCACATGCTTGACTGGATTTTCATTGTTTGTCCCGTGAAACTTGGGCATGTGATGGATGAGCGAGCTCCTTAGTTCAAAATGTCCGTCTGGTGGAAGCACGATGCACCATGGCTGGTTGACAGTGATGGGGGCTGACATCTCGCGCACTGTTCTGCGTCGCGCAGCTTGTCGGGCGGGTGGCGCATTATACAGTTCAGCGGCCATCCTTGCTTCAACTTCGCGCTGCACTTCTTCTCTGAACCGGGCTGCGCGGTTATGCGCCCTTGCTTCCTCTGGGGTCCTGTCCCCTAGGTTGTCGCCTACGACACTGTCGTCCTCCATGATCTGTTCTGAATCTCAAAGAAAATGAAGTTAAAAGATAACTAATGTTGCTACGTCTGTCAGTGCGCAACTAGAATCTGCGCAGTGCAACTGTTTCAAGGTTGCGCAGGCTAATGGTGATTGCGCGCTGTCAGAAACAACAACGAAAACAAAACAAACTGAAATAACTAGTTACTAAAAAAGGAAAAAAAATGTAAACCAACTAAAACTTAGCTGTGTAGCTCCCCGGCAACGGCGCCAAAATTTGATCGCGCGTCGTTGTGCGCGTCAAATATAATCCTTCCTCTTCCACTCAGTACAGCGATTAAGTAAGGGTCGATCTCCACAGGGAGCAAGTAGTTCAGTTTTAGTTAGTGACCTACACTTACGAAGATTTGGGGGTGAGTGATTGGTTTGCGCAGTGCGCGAGTAACAGTTGTGAAACGCAGAGAAATGCACTAGACGTGCGCAGGCAGTAGAGATTAGATACTATGACTATGAGAAGTATTGGGCAGACAATCCTCTATGAGTGCATTTCTTATCACTGACTCTAATATGTCTATAGCTTAATTTCACTTGGGTTAGTGTCCGGTCAAGGCTTCCTAACACGTGCGCATGTTCCGTTCAAAGTTCATGTGCTATTAATCCTTAGAACATAGACTAAAACAGCTGCGAATCCTGTCACAGTAGCAACTGCTCACCCTAGCTCGTTACTCCTAGTTGTCACCGTAAAGCTATCAACTAGTTTAACATATGACAAGCAAGCAACACAAGTAAGATTGCGGTTCAAGGCTTCCCCTACTCATGCAACTGGCTGTCTCCGTATGCACAGGATTAATACAAGTAAGTAAACTACGCATTAAGCTCAAGTCTCAAAGAAAGTGCATCATAGATTCATGCCCGACCAACACTTAAGCGTTTAGCTAGACATGCTAGTGATAAACATCATAGAATAGTAAATAATGACTAATGTGTCTGAGAAACAAGTAGCAAACAGTGCTTGCAGAATGTCTCTCGGCTGGCGCAGTCGGCTGGCGCAAGTCCTCTCAACAAGTCCGTGTGTTTCCAGTTTGTTGCTCTGTGAGCCGCTGATGACCTCAGAGTGCTGCTCTGATGTGTGTCCAATGACGGATGTTGGATGATGGTGATGTAAACCCTAGACCTCTTCCTTTTATATACTGCTCGGGAGGTCCATCCTTGGCAACTTCTAAATCTGGTCATGTCAGGATTAGGCAGTACTGGACTCTGCGCCTGGCGCACGGCATCGGCTAGCGCATGGGCTAGCGCACCTCTGCTGACTCTCGCCAACTTCTCTCCTGTTTGTGCTGCTAACTCCGCAGGCGGATCTTTCACTCCTAGAACGCTGCCTGTTAGCGCGTATCCGACTTAAGGACTCGTTTTACCCTGTAATACAAAAACACTAAAAACGAGTAATCTTGCTCATAAAATATTGCAAACAAGCATAGGGTTATGATCTAAATAATGTGTATAAATAGCCTCTATCACTCATCCCCTATCATATCCGTGATTTTCAAAAACAGTCAGTCTCTCATACCATGCTCTAGGAGCCTGTTTAAGCCCATACAGAGCTTTATTCAGCTTGTACACATGCTCCGGTAATGAGGGTCTTCAAACCCTTTAGGCTGAGCTACATAAACTTCTTCTGAAAGATCACCATTCAGAAAATGCACTCTTGACATCCATTGGATACAGCTTAAATCCGAGGAAGCATGAAATGGCCAGGAGCAGTCTGATGGCTTCCAACCGAGCAACTGATGCGAAGGTTTCATCGAAATCCAGGCCTTCAATTTGGGTGTAACCTTGTGCGACCAGTCTGGCTTTATTTCTTGTGATGTTTCCCTTCTCATCAGTCTTGTTCTTTAAGATCCACTTGGTTCCTATGACGTTTATTCCTTTTGGTCTGGCAACTAAGTCCCACATATCGTGTCTCTTGAACTCAGCTAGTTCTTCCTGCATTGCTATCATCCAGTATTCGTCGTCCATGGCTTCTTTGAAGTTCTTTGGTGATGTACAGGACAAAAAACAGGTGTTGAGATGTGAGTTACTTCTAGTTCTTCTTCCTTTTGTCGGGTCTTCAATCACGTTAGTCGGGGGATGATTCCTCGGAATCTTCTTTGGGGGTTGCCTTGATGTTGTGGGACGGATTTCACTATCCTGTTTTTCATCCAGGCTATCCACTGTTCATTTAGGCTTTCTGCATCAGCGTCTGCTGTAGCATTCTCTGGTGCAGGGGCTTGTTCATTTCTTTTCTGTCTTACGGGTGCAGCTTCAGTGCCTGAGTCTTTGTCATCTAGGCCAGTGGGAGTTGTTTCTTCAACATCATTCACGACTACATAAATGGATTCCATCACTGTCTTCGTCCTCTCATTGTAAACTCGATATGCCCGGCTATTTACTGAGTACCCCAAGAACATGCCAGCATCACTCTTGGGGTCAAGCTTCTTTCAGTATTCTCGATCCCTTAGAATGTAGTAGTCACTCCCAAAAATGTGGAAGTATTTAACCGTGGGCTTCTTCTGATTCCAGAGCTCATAGCAAGTCTGATTCGTTCCTTTCCGTATGGAGACTCTGTTGATGATGTAGCAGGCTGTGTTCATTACCTCAGCCCAAAATCTTAGGGGGACTTTCTTCGAATGAATCATTATCTTGGCCATTTCTTGGATTGTTCATTCTTCCGTTCCACGACACCATTTTGCTGAGGAGTGATTGGAGATGAGTACTGATGAGTGATACCTCTTTTTCTGCTGAACTCGTCTACTGCTTCATTCTCAAATTCCCTTCCATGATCACTTCGGATGTTGGAAATTCTGAGATTCTTTTCTTGCTCTAGTCGGGACACCGAGAGACAATTACTCCTACAGTTTCTGATTTCTCCCTGATAAAGTCAATCCACGTGAATCTGGTATAATCATCAACACAGACAAATGCGTACCTCCTCCTTCCAATGCTCTCGACTTCCATAGGCCCCATCAGGTCCATGTGTATCAATTGAAGAGGCCTGATTGTATTAATATTTTTGACCTTTGGGTGTGAAGCCTTATTTTGTTTGCCAATCTGGCATTATCCATAGATGGTGCTCGGTTCACCTTTGATTAATGAAACTCCTTTGACTAACCCTTCCGTTGCAATTTTCTTCAAGGTTCTCAGGTTGATGTGACCCATCCTTCTGTGCCAGAGATTCATTTCTTCCGTGTTGGTTAGCATGCATGTTGGTGAAGAGATTGTTGTACCAACTTTGAGATGGTAATAGTTGTTCTTTGATCTGTCCCCTTGCATTAGACACTTGATCGGTTGAATTCTCACTGATTATTCGCTTTATTCGATGATGAATTTCGCCTCTCTCCCGAACATTTTCTTTGTGTTTTTACCACTCCACTCTCGTTTCAGGACAAATCATACTAAACTACATCTTTGTAGCCCAGTCAGAGCAAAGTGAAGGAAATCGCAAGATTCAGACGAATATGAACAAGGAATGCGTGGATTTACCTATCCGAAGTCTTGGGCGTGCCGAGTACTCATCTCTTATCTAAATGAGACATGCTATATATTGTTGGAAAGCTGATTTGAAGGGCTACAACTTTGTAGTTTGCACCACACGTGATTCGAAGGTTTTGGAGGTCAAAACCGCAAGCAAAGTCAGAATCGAACCCCGAGTGGACAAGCAGCCCGGTTCTGTGTCGAACCGGCGGTCCATGATATGAACCATTGGTTTGGAAATAAAACCGCCGGTTTTGTTCCTGAACCATTCCTGAAGGCAAAATATCGAGATTCTCTGAAAGGGGCCAGTTCCAAAGGAAACCGGCGGTTTTGTAAGTTGAACCGGCGGTTCTCACAATGGAACCGCGGGTTTATAACCAAACCGGCTCGCAAATCAATTTTGAAAGTCAGCCCAATTGACTTTCAGTATAAATAGGAATCGAGGGCTCATTCACAAGGGTTGGAAGATTTTGGAGAACGAAGGCAAGAGAGAAGAGGATAGCTTGGAGTGAAGATCATCGTCACGGGTTCTTTGTTCTTTATTCTCTTCAATCTTGTATTGGTAGTAATTCCAATGAGTATCGAGTAGTCTATTTAGTTCTGGGATCCTATGGATCCCATGCCTTTAACCTGATTTCATGTGATTTGTACAAACCCCAGTTTTAATCTAATTCAAGTTTATGTTTCCAATTCTATTATGCTTCATTCTATCGTTTTACCATTGTTGATCATTGATTGGGATAACTGCATGTTAGAACGAACCTAGGTTAGATGCCAAAAAGATGAATGGGTCTGAGGCAGTTAACTGGAATAAATAGGATCGATGTCTAGACATGGTAGCTATATTGTTAGTACATGAATCGATAGGAGAGTTGACATATTTTGTCTGGAAACCTTTGGGTCTAATGAATCGAAACTGTTGATAATCCGTGATTGGGCGGCGTTCAATAGTGTAGATTAATTCAGGTGATGATCCTTGAATGGGCGGCCCATCTGATGTCAGTTTAGGTTATTTCCAAAGCTATTTTGCATAACTATATGGTGTGACTGATTGCATGAACCGTGTTGCCAGCATGGGTGAAGTTCGATCTTGGAATTATGATAATGTAGTATGGCAGTGTTTGACAAAACCAGCACAAGTGAACTAGCAGCAGCTGCAGCAGGCTAGCAGAAGTGAACTAGCAGCAGCTGCAGCAGGGGATGCTATAGCAGGAGCTTGATCAACTGGCTGTTTCATCTGTCCGAGAAGCAGCAGCTACCTGGGCTTGTCTCGAAGGGCTGGAATCGCTACGAAGTTCATCAGAAGAATTTCTAAAATACTGTGGAGATTTTTCAAGTGAGGTTTATTAGCCAGAGAAGGAGATTTGCATTGAAGATAAAGATCAAATCTAATCTCCTAGATTTTAGGAGATAATTGTTCTTTTTGGGACATTGCCTAAACGTGGACATTGCTTATAGCTGGTGCTGCTATTTAAGAAGAAGGGGTTTAGAGCAGAATGGTTGATCGAAGCTGAGGGATACATGAGTGCATACAAAGAATTTAGAGAGAATAATTTTTGGTGTGCAACGGACGTTTTCTTCGATCATCACCCGAGAGCAGAGCGTGAACGCAGAGCCGTGGTGATAGAAGCAGAAGGGAATCAGGACTTGCAGAGTCTGATTCGAGCTTGATCTGGAAGCCAATTCAGAGCAGTGGTGCTTGTTGGTTGATCAAGGGCAGCCGCGGAAGAACTGACGAGTGTGTGGCTCGGTCGAGTGTCTTAGCGGTGGTTCTCGCTAGTGGCAGGTGGTCACTGAGTGAGGGGGAGTATTCCAGAGTGTGCAGCGCTCGTGGAATCGTTCGAACGGCTCGGCAGAAGGCCTTGGAGCGACGCGGACAAATTGTGCTTCAACTGTGTGCTGCAGCAACCCTGCTGAGTAAGTGTAGTTTAGAATAGGCTGAGTCTTGAGAAGTCTGTAGCTATTCTAGATTGACACATTGTAGAAGGTGTGCAGTCACAAGTCAGAGCTTGTTCTGATTGTGTTGAGTAATCCACACAAGGTTGAGTAGCATAGGTTGCGTGAGTTGTAACCGAGTGTACTTGAAGACCTTTGTTTTGAGTGGATTGAGGACTGGAGAATAGTCCTCCCCAGACGTAGGCAATTGGACGAACTTGGTGAACAAACTTCTGTCTTGTTCATTGTTTGCTGAGACATTTTCCTAGTGAACAAGAGTGTGCTGCAGCAACTGCTTATTCACAAATCTGTCGAACTGAGACACTGCGTATTTCAATTGGTATCAGAGCAGGAGCTCAACACACAGAGTAAAAAGATCCTACAGTGCCTCTGAAGAAGCCACGACAAGGAAGGAAGGACAGAGTACAAGCAGACCCCCATTGTTGGAAGAAAGCAACTATGGATATTGGAAGGCTAGGATGAAAGCTTTTCTCAAGGCCATTGATGAGAAGACCTGGAGAGCAATAGTGGTCCAGTGGTCTCCCCCAATTACCATGGATGAACAAGGAGTCACACGGGTAAAGCCTGAAGAACAATGGACTGCAGAAGAGGGAGCTGCAGCAACTGGTAATTCAAAGGCCCTGAATGCAATTTTTGCTGCAGTTGATGCTAACAATTTCAGGTTGATTTCGAATTGTGATATGGCCAAACAAGCGTGGGAAATTCTGCAGACTGCACATGAAGGAACTGATAGAGTGAAGCTGTCAAGACTCCAGATCATTGCTACACAGTTTGAGAATCTGAGAATGCTGGAAGAGGAGACTGTGTCTGAGTTTAATGCTAAACTCTGTGATCTTGCAAATGAAGCTCATGCTCTTGGTGAACCTATCCCTGAAGAAAAGCTGATCAGAAAGGTTCTCAGATCGCTGCCCACAAGATTCGACATGAAGGTGACAGCCATCGAAGAAGCTCAAAATGTCAGATTTATGAGGCTTGAAGAGTTGATGGGGTCTCTCAAACAATTTGAGATGAAGCTGGTTAAAGAAAACATCACTGCTAAGGACAAGGATGTTGGTCTAAAAGCTGAAGCAGAATCCAAGAAGACAGTTCTAGAAGATCAGCTGAGTATGCTTGTTAAGAACGTTGGAAAGCTTTTGAAGAACATGGAATCCAGAACCGGGAAAAGCTCTTCCTCGCGAAAACAATTCAGAAGGGGCAGTGAAAGTAACAGAAAAGGGAAGGAACCGGCTTAGAATGAAGACGAAAAGAAAGAAATGAAGAAGGGAGTCCAATGCTGGAACTGTGCAGGCTACAGTCATCGACAAATCAGCTGCACTAGCAAACCGATGAAAAAGAGGGCTCTCTCTGCCAGTGGAAGTGAAGATGAGAAAGAGCTGAGTGAAGATGAATGCAACTTGGCCAGATACAGGTCTGTCAGAAGAGGCAGAAAAACATAAGGAAGAGTGAACCAGGACTTGCTACAACAACCTCTGTATCACCGTAACAAGAGAGCTTCAAAGTATAAAAAATGTTACAGCTGCGGTCGCAAAGGTCACATAAAAAGAAACTATTTCTCAGCTTATGCCGGAGTAGCTTCAGCCAGGAAACCTGTCAGACAGAATCATGCGCAGACTCAGCTCCTCGCTCTTGTCAGCATAGCTAGCACCTCGGACAAGATAAGCTGGTACTTTGACAGTGGTTGTTCAGGACATATGACAGGAGAAAGATCCTTCTTGAAAAACATTACACCCTGTTTGGAACAACGTGTGAAGTTTGGGAACGGCCTAAAAGGAAGAGTTCTGGGAAGGGCAGTTGAAGGAATGCCGAGTCTGAGCAATGTTCTTCTAGTGGAAGGGCTAAACGCAAATCTCATAAGCATTAGTCATTTGTGTGATGGGACTAAATAGGTAAAATTCACGAAAGACTCATGCCAAGTCCTCGACAAATCTGGAAAATGTATAATGGAAGGAGCCAGATCAAAGAGCAACTGTTATCTTCTCAATGTGAGTTCAAACTCACAGATTCAGAAATGTTTGCTGACAAAGGCCGAGGAAATGACTCTATGGCACAGAAGGATGGGGCATGTTAACCTGAGAACTCTGAAGAGAATTGCTACAGAAGGTCTAGTCAGAGGAATACCGCTGTTAAAAGGGGAGACAGACTCCATCTGTGGTGACTGTCAGATTGGGAAACAAAAGAAAGCTTCGCATCCAAGAGTCAAAGATATTGGTACCACAAGGCCTCTACAGTTGATTCACATGGATCCGATGGGACCAATGGAAGTCGAGAGTCTGGGCAGGAAAAGGTATGCATTTGTCTGTGTTGATGACTACTCCAGATTCACCTGGATGAATTTTATCAGAGAAAAATCAGACACTGTGAGAGTCATTGTGTCACTGGTGTCTCGTCTAGAGCAAGAGAAAAACCTCAGAATCAGCAGCATTCGCAGTGATCATGGCAGGGAATTTGAAAACAAAGATATGGATGATTTCTGTCGACAAAGGGGTATCTCACATCAGTACTCCTCTCCCATTACCCCTCAGCAGAATGGTGTAGTGGAACGAAAGAATCGAACAATCCAAGAAATGGCTAGAGTCATGATCCATGCTAAGAGAGTTCCCCTGAAATTCTGGGCAGAGGCCATGAATACCGCATGTTACATCATCAATAGAGTCACCTTACGGAGAGGTACCAACCAGACCTGCTATGAGCTCTGGAATCAGAAGAAGCCCACAGTTAAATACTTTCATGTCTTTGGAAGTGACTGTTTTTATTCTAAGAGATCGGGAGTATAGGCAGAAACTAGACCCAAAAAGTGACCCTGGTCTGTTTCTGGGCTACTCAACAAACAGCAGAGCTTATCGAGTCTCCAATCAGCGGACACATACAGTAATGGAATCCATAAATGTTGTTGTGAACGATGCTGAAGAAATTCCTCCCGCTGATTCTGTCACTGATGATGAAGACTTTGAACTTGAGGAGGTGTCTGTCAGACAGAACAGAAGTGAACAAGCTGTTGCTCCAGAAGATGCTACAGCAAGTGCTGAAGCAGAAAATCCAGATGGGCAATTAGAAAGCTTGTCTGAAGATGTGAACTCTGAGATTTCTAATCCTCCCTCAAGGCAGCCCCCGAAGAAGATTCAGAAGAATCATCCCTTGACAAACGTTATTGGAGACCCGTCAGAAAGAAGAAGAACCAGAAGCCATGCATATCTTAATACATGTTTTATGTCCAGCATTGAACCCAAGAACTTTAAGGAAGCCATGAGTGATGAATTCTGGATATTGGCGATGCAGGAAGAATTGGCAGAGTTTGAAAGACATGATGTTTGGGATCTGGTAGACATACCAAATGGAGTAAATATTATAGGCACAAAGTGGGTGTTCAAAAACAAAACTGATGAAAAAGGCAACATTACAAGAAATAAAGCCAGGCTGGTTGCCGAGGGATATTCTCAGATTGAGGGTCTTGACTTTGAAGAAACATTTGCTCCAGTGGCTCGCCTGGAGGCCATCAGACTTCTTTTAGCAAAGTCTTGCTTCATGGGGTTCAAACTATATCAAATGGATGTTAAAAGTGCGTTCCTGAATGGAGACCTCTCTGAAGAAGTCTATGTCTCTCAGCCAAAAGGTTTTGAAGATCCTCATCACCCAGAGCATGTATATAAATTGAAGAAAGCCTTATACGGACTGAAACAGGCTCCTCGGGCATGGTATGAGAGGTTGACAGTGTTCTTAGAAAAACATGGCTACCAATGAGGGGGAGCTGACAAAACTCTATTTGTCAAAAGAATTCAGTCAGATGTGATCATTGCTCAAATATATGTGGATGATATAGTCTTTGGATCAAAGTCTCAGCACCTGGTGAAGCAGTTTGTGAATCACATGCAGCAAGAATTTTAAATGAGCGTGGTAGGAGAACTGTCATACTTCCTTGGTCTGGAGATTACTCAGAAAGCAGATGGCATCTTTATTGCTCAAAGCGAATACATCAAGAACCTTGTGAAGAAATTCCAGCTAGATAAGGCCAGTCACAAACGAACTCCTGCTGCCACTCATGTTAAAGCCATTAAAGATGAGCTCGGTATGGAAGTGCGTCAGACTATCTACAGAAGTATGATTGGGAGCTTGCTATACCTGACTGCCAGCCGTCCTGACATTTCATTTGCAGTAGGAGTCTGTGCCAGATTTCAAGCTTGTTTCAAAGATAGCCACCTGCAGTTGGTCAAGCGCATCATTCGGTATGTTGGAGGAACTGTGGACTATGGCTTATGGTATACTAAGGACACAAATGCTAATCTGGTAGGATACAATGATGCAGACTGGGCAGGATACTCAGAGGACAGGAAGAGCACTTCGGGAGGGTGTTTCTTCCTAGGAAATAACCTGGTCTCTTGGTTCAGCAGGAAATAGAACAGCATTTCTCTATCCACTGCCGAGGCTGAATACATTGCTGCTGGGAGCTGCTGTGCACAAATGTTGCGGATGAAGCAAATGCTGAGTGAGTATGGGTTTCCTCAAGATGAAATGACCCTCTACTGCGACAATATGAATGCCATCAGCATATCTAAGAATCCGGTTCAGCACAGCAGAACCAAGCACATTGACAATCGTCATCACTTCATCCGTGATCTAGTTGAAAAGAGTATCATTGCGCTACAGCATGTGGTGTCTGCCAAACAACTTGCTGATATCTTCACAAAAGCTCTGGATGCAGCCCGGTTTAAAGACCTGCGAGCCTCTCTGGGGCTCTGTGTTTTACCTCCATAGGATGGCTAGGAGACCGCCCCCTTGTCATTTGTTCCAAAAAGGGGGAGGAGACGATAAGAAGAAGAAGGAGAGGTTAAAGAAATTTTTATTCTGGAAACAAACTCTCTAAGGTTTTGTCAAAATGCCAAGGGGGAGATTGATAATGTAGTATGGCAGTGTTTGACAAAACCAGCACAAGTGAACTAGCAGTAGCTGCAGCAGGCCAGCAGAAGTGAACTAGCAGCAGCTGCAGCAGGGGATGCTATAGCAGGAGCTTGATCAACTGGCTGTTTCATCTGTCCGAGAAGCAGCAGCTACCTGGGCTTGTCTCGAAGGGCTGGAATCGCTACGAAGTTCATCAGAAGAATTTCTAAAATACTGTGGAGATTTTTCAAGTGAGGTTTACTAGCCAGAGAAGGAGATTTGCATTGAAGATAAAGATCAAATCTAATCTCCTAGATTTTAGGAGATAATTGTTCTTTTTGGGACATTGCCTAAACGTGGACATTGCTTATAGCTGGTGCTGCTATTTAAGAAGAAGGGGTTTAGAGCAGAATGGTTGATCGAAGCTGAGGGATACACGAGTGCATACAAAGAATTTAGAGAGAACAATTTTTGGTGTGCAATGGACGTTTTCTTCGATCATCACCCGAGAGCAGAGCCTGAACGCAGAGCCGTGGTGATAGAAGCAGAAGGGAATCAGGACTTGCAGAGTCTGATTCGAGCTTGATCTGGAAGCCAATTCAGAGCAGTGGTGCTTGTTGGTTGATCAAGGGCAGCCGCGGAAGAACTGACGAGTGTGTGGCTTGGTCGAGTGTCTGAGCGGTGGTTCTCGCTAGTGGCAGGTGGTCACTGAGTGAGGGGGAGTATTCCAGAGTGTGCAGCGCTCGTGGAATCATTCGAACGGCTCGGCAGAAGGCCTTGGAGCGACGCGGACAAATTGTGCTTCAGCTGTGTACTACAGCAACCCTGCTGAGTAAGTGTAGTTTAGAATAGGCTGAGTCTTGAGAAGTCTGTAGCTATTCTAGATTGACACATTGTAGAGGGTGTGCAGTCACAAGTCAGAGCTTGTTCTGATTGTGTTGAGTAATCCACACAAGGTTGAGTAGCATAGGTTGCGTGAGTTGTAACCGAGTGTACTTGAAGACCTTTGTTTTGAGTGGATTGAGGACTGGAGAATAGTCCTCCCCAGACGTAGGCAATTGGCCGAACTGGGTGAACAAACTTCTGTCTTGTTCATTGTTTGCTGAGACATTTTCCGAGTGAACAAGAGTGTGCTGCAGCAACTGCTTGTTCACAAATCTGTCGAACTGAGACACTGCGTATTTCAAATTACTTTCTCTGATCGAATTAACCGTTAGTATTTAGGATAATTAGGACAATTAGGAATATTTAGATCTAAACTCAGAATTAGGAGTAGCTGAACATATTGTTTGCTAGCTAGTATATACACGCCCCTGTTCCTAGGATCGACCCTTGACTTATCAAGGTCTATAAATTGTTTTGACTAGAATTTGACCCCTGAAACTTATATCTGACATCTTAAAGGGTTAAAAATACGCATTGTCAAAATGGCGTCGTCGCCGAAGAGCAGCGTCTAAGTGTGTTATTAGTTTTTAGCATACATAGTTTAGGACTATTCTATTACTCTGCTACAATTTCCCTAGTAAACAACACTTATTTTCCCAGACATTGCAGGAGCATCCTAGTACATGCCACGAAAAATGCCGAGGAACAAGAAGAAGCAGCAAGAACCAGTATTTAGCACAGAGGAGGAAGACTTGCCTCTTCACAGACTCAGAAGTAGAGTAGTTCAGAGGTTGCAATTACCGAAAGCTTCAATGGATCCCGGAAACATTATAGGGAACCACCAGGATGGTAACCGAAACCTTCCCGGGAATAATAACAACAATGCTCAACAACCAGCCCAGAGAACACTAAAGGACTATATCCTGCCGACTGCAGTAGGATATTAATCGGCTTTTGCAACCCCTAATGTTGAAGCCAACACTTTTGAGATCAAGACTGGGCTAATTTGGATGGTGACCGCGAATCCTTACACGGGAAGGATGAATGATGACCCTCACCAGGACCGGCAGCGCTTCATCAAAATCTGCAATACTACAAAGATGAACGGAGTCTCACAGGAAGCATTCTGTTTGAGGCTGTTTCTGTTCTCTTTGACTAATAAGGCTCGTCGATGGTTAGACAGTCAGCCCAAAGGAAAATTCCGTTCTTTCGACGAGCTGGCCAACGCTTTCCTGAACCAGTATTTCCCACCATCCAAGACAGCTCATTACAAGAACAAGATTGTAACATTCAGGTCAATGGATGGAGAGAGTTTATATGAGGCTTGGGAAAGGTTCAAGGAGCTGAAGCGTTTGTGTCCTCACCATAACCTGGATATCATGACGATTGTCCACACATTCTATGTTGGAGTTGATCAATCCGTCAGGAGTCAGCTAGATTAAGCAGCTGGAGGCGCGTTCATTGAGCTAGATATTGATGAAGCCTATCACTTGATTGAGAAGACCGTGCAGAACACGCACTTATGGGCAAGTGAGCGTGCTGCCCCACGGGATAGGAAGGGGGCTCATGACCTCTACTCTGCGGAGTCTTCTGATGTGATAAGCAAATTGGCGCAGAAGATAGATGGTATATCAGCTTAGTTAGGAGCCATGGGAGTTGGCTCTCAGTGGCAAATGGTTCGCACACGCCCAGCCGGCATGTTTACTGCGATATCTGCGGATCACCAGCATACAACTCTGAAGTCTGTCCAGTGATGGTCTCCCAAAGCAGCAACATGGTTGATGATGCGAACTTCGTGGGTAGAAATCAAGGAACCAACTTCGTACCCGGTTCGACTTCAAATCCAGCATATATTCCGAACAACCGGTTCCACCCGAATTTCTCCTACAAGAACAACAACCCTACTCCCCCTGATTTTCAGCAAAAGCAGAGCAGAACCTCCCGTATCAATTGAGGAGTCAATATCAGTCGCCGAATCAGCAGCAACCATTTCACTCGCAGAGCAATGGGAGCTCGAACATGGAGTCGATACTAGCAGAATCCTTGGCCCAACAAGCGAAAAAAAATCAAGCAACAAACGCAAGGATTGACGATTTAGCTAAGACGATTGACCAGCTAGCATCTCAGAACAGAATGTTGGAAAATCAGGTGGCTCAACAAGCAAGAAGTGCCGCAAGGGAAACGGGCAAGCTACCGTCAAAACCAGATCCCAACCCAAAAGATGTCCATGCTATTACCCTTAGAGGTGGGAAACATGTAGAGATGCTGCCAGAAGTGCCTAAGAAATCAGTAGTCACTCTCGCGCAGTGACGCGCGTCGTTGTGCGCGCCAAACTTGTATTTATATTTCCAAGCTTTAGCTAGTGTAGCGGCAAGCAAGGGTCGAACCCAAGAGATTTGACTGTGAAGCGATTCCCTGTAATTACTGAACTAAAGGGGGTTTTGAGTGGATGGTCGCAAGAACGAATGTAATAAAAGTGCGAATGTCAATCGAGAGAAATATTCAACTCAGGGAATTCAGTAGTGACTGTTATCATTGACTTCTAAAGATAGCTATTCTAATCAAGCATGCGATCATTCCGACAAAGGTAATAATCTGGAGTATCCCGACAAAGGTGATACTGAGCCTGGATTCTACTACTTGTTTCCACGACAAAGCTTCAACAAGAGTTAATAATCAGAATTGATGAACGGATAGTTTCACGACAAAGTATACGCTAACCGTGCAATACAGTTCAGGCAAATTAAGATCCAGGACTTAAGAATGAATAGAAATATGCATTAAACCAAGTCTCAAACATGAATGTCACCAATTGAAAACCCTAAACTGAAATAGAAGTTTAGCTACTCATGTTCATAACTGCAGAATACATTAAACTGAAAAATCATAAAAAGTACTGTTCACGATCACTGTTCACGCCGGAAACACTGTTCACGCAAAATTCCGTCCGTTCTCTCCGTCAAACCTCCGCCGTCTCTAAACTTTTCTGTGTCGTCGTTAAAAACTGCCGTCCCAATCTTCCGAAACCCTAATTGAGATCGGGCTGTAAAATTGATTTCGGGCCGCGGGCCCGATTACTGACGTCATCATAAGCCTAGCGCGCCCCATGAAGACATTATGTCGCGCGCCCGAAGAATACATTAACTCTCGGCGCGCGACACTAATGTTGCCTGCTGGCGCGCGACTTACTGCAATGCACACCCATTTCCGCCAACGCCGATTTCTTCCGTAAAAACACCGTTTTGAGCCGCAAGTCTCTTCTCATGTATTCCGAACACCTGAAATGCAAACAACACTAAGAGGTAACTGTTCACATCAAAACATGTCGAAATAGCTGGGTTTAAACGGTTTAGCGAGTCGTATAAATACTCCCCATCAAACCACCCCACACTTAAACTTGTTCGTCCCGAACAAAGAACGAAAGCAAGACTCGCAACACCAAAACAATTCTAACATGCCAACGACTAAACACTGACTTTACTCGAGATGTCGTCACTAATCAGCTCATCAACATATACTCACATTCATTCTTCAATAAGGATCAACAAGAAACCGTAATGATACATGTTACCTGAGAGGTCAAGATGTGATTTAATGGATGACTGGAGATAGTCCTCTTTAGACTCCTGACTCCATTCTTCAGCTCGAGATCATAGTCACGCGCATGCACTGAGTTCGCTTTCTCTGGCACGTGAGAAATCCAAGTCATGAGGAACTCAACTTTTCTTATTCTTCTTCTTTTGGTCGGACAGCTTTTGAAACTTTCTTGTTTTGTTTGGTCCGAAGACTTCACTCAACTCGATTGTTTTCTCTGAATTTTTTTTTTCTTTCACATTTGACTGAATTTTTCTTTTGAGCTTTGCTCTTCAATGTGAGTTGCTTGTCCCCCCATTTTCTCTTTGAACCGTTCCAATCATCGCCTTCGAATAACAGCATATGGAGTGCGTCCCGCTCTTTCTCATCATTATCCTTTCAGCGCGAGGCAGGATAGGGATTACCCACCCATTCCCGGTTACTAGGACTAGAGATAGGACGGTTTGTTTTCCCGTCCCACCATTGCATAAACACTGCAATGATGGAGTGAAAGTCTCACCCCTCATAACTCGGAGAGCCAACCTCCACAAACTCAATGCGCTACGCGACTAATCCCTCGACCCTTCGAATGTTTGTCAAGTCCCTCTAGGACATTTTCTGTAAACTCCACATCCTGTAATATCTCAACTCAAAAGCACATATAACATCACGTAACTCGCATCGCAAAATTTCAGAAATCATGCAAGCATTACGCATCCAAACCTCATAGCATCAAAAATCATCTCATAAAATCAGTGTCTTCATCGTAGCATACACAAATTTGAAAAAAAACGTGCGACATAGTTACTGCTAATGCATGCTAAAAAAAAAAGTAAACGTGCTGACACAACAGACTCAACTACCCCACCCCACACTGTTGAACATAGCCGTGTCCTCACGGATCGACTTATGCTGAAGGGCGAGTCATGCAACACAACCAAATAACACGGATGATAACAAAAATAAAAAAATAGAAAATAGAAACTCCCCTATAACTCGGCAGAGCTGTCTGTGGCTCCGCTGGGGGATGAGGGGGGCGCCCGCGCGATCACGTACTCCGGAGGAATCGGCTGCCCTGGAATCCACCCTGGAGGTGCCGGTACTGGATGCGTCCCAGGTGGCAAGAGATAATCCAACACCCTGTAGGCGTTGAACGCTGCGTCCAACTGTGCCTGCTCTGTCGCTGCTGGCCGCCTGCGGCGCCTGTCTATCGGCAGCGGCTCATGGAGTCTCGGGTCCACGTGATAAGTCCATGCAAACTGGTCCGGCCTCCGTGGACGAGCAGTGATAGCGCGCATCCCTATAAAAGTCTCCCGCGTGAGAAACGTCGGCGGGATAAGATGGTGCGTGTCCAAGACCGGCTGACCATGCAGGCGGCGCAACATGTAGGTGATAAACCCTCCGCAGTGTATAGCTCCACATGACAATCGCTTCCTCCAAAATTTACTCAGCACATCTAAAAAGTCGAGATGCGACTGGATGTGGCAAGACTGAAAGACCTGCATCTCGAATAGGGGAACCTTGTCACCTCCATTGTCACGCCCAAAAACTAATCCCGACAGGAGCTTCTGAAGATAGAAATAAGCCGGCTCGCGAAGGGTGCGCGCCTTACTGGCACTGGGATTATAAACCGGTTCCGAGGAGAGGACACACCAAGTATCACCAAGTTGTAGCGACCTCAACGCCCAGTTGCGGTCATCCACCTGCCAACCAAATAATTCCCGCAATTGCGGTGGGTAAGTGACATAATGCTGGCCGCGGTGCCTGTATCGGATACCGAGATGGTCCGCGCGGCCCACGTAGTGAAACGATGCTAGGAACTCTCGGACATCCTCGACGTCCGTCTCCGAATGGATGGTCAGGAGTCCAGGCCAGCCAGCTCCTTCAAGCAACCGGGATACACGGTCATACAGCCCGCTAGCCCGTAGAAATTCTTCGTCGGCAAAAGTACTAGCACCGAACTGCTTCCGGGAGAACTTCTCGTAGAGTTCCTCGAATGTAGGTTCTCTGTGGGGTGGCATCCTGAAAAAATATCGAAACAAGAGCGTATAAGGCAGTAGTCAACGCAAGTCAGCATGTCGCGCGCCGGACTCATACATTAACTCGCGCGGTCAAGGACTTAAAGTCTTCTTCCGGCGCGCGAATAATGTACTCGCCAGGCGCGCGAATTCTGGAAATCGCACCGCGCCTCTTCTTTGAACCCTAATCCAATTCTACCCCCAAACTGAAAATTAGCACCTCAAATAAGAACCCTAGCATCCCATATCATATATAATTAACCCACAAGCACCAAAAACATCCAATATGCTCCAAAATTGCAGATCAAACCTAAACCCTAAAACTCCCAAAACTTGACAAACATCCAATATTTGGCACGAATTGAGTGTGGGATGGAATGAAAGCGTACCTAAAAATAGTTAAGGAGTTGGAAAACGCCCTGAGAATATAGTGAAAACAAGATTTCGAACCTGAGCTGCTTGAGGAGTGAACGGGGAGAAAGAGGGAGGGGGAGGCGCGCCCCAACCCTTATGTTTTTCAAGCGCCGCGTTCTGAGCAAAAGGCGCGCCAGATGAAGACATTAGTCGCGCGCCAGCTTCATACTTTATGGAGCTTAATGTTTACTACTGGCGCGGCTTATAACGTTGTCTTGGGGCGCGTGACTTACTGAGATACGCCCCAAATTTTGCCTCCAAACAACTCTTCCCTAATGACATTCTAAAGGAACGACTCTATGAAACACTAAGACACACACTAAGAATTAAAATGGAAAGAAGAAAAATTAAAAAAAACATCGGGTTGCCTCCTGTAAAGCGCCTTTGTTTTACGTCGTTGGCTCGACGGTACCTCAACTCAGTTGTCGCCGTGAGGCTCGGCTAGCTCGCATTCTTGAGCATCCGGCGGCGGTCCACCGTAGTAATGTTTCACGCGCTGTCCATTCACCTTAAACCGATTGCCATCTCTCGGGTTCTCCAGCTCCACCGCCCCGTGATTAAAAATCTGCACCACCGTGTATGGACCTGTCCATCTAGAACGCAACTTGCCAGGCATTAGTCGTAATCGTGATGAAAATAAAATCACCTGCTGGCCAATCTCAAATGTTCGTCGTAGGATGAACTTGTCATGATAGAGCTTAGTCCGCGCCTTGTAGTCTGATTGGCTCTCATAAGCCTCTAGGCGCAACTCCTCTAATTCACTCAATTGTAGCTTGCGTTCCATCCCAGACTTTGCCAAATCCATGTTGCACTGTTTAAGTGCCCACCCTGTGCTCCAATTCTACCGGTAAATGGCAGGCCTTGCCATACACTGAACGATAAGGAGAAGTTCCTATGGGTGTCTTGTAGGCAGTCCTATATGCCCACAATGCATCATTTAAGCGTAGACTCCAGTCCTTCCGTGTAGGTTTGACCATCTTCTCTAAGATTCCCTTAATTTCCCGGTTAGAAATTTCAGCCTAGCCATTTGTCTGCGGATGATAAGCTGTGGATGTACGGTGATGAACGTGATATTGTTTTAGGGTGGCAGCCATCATCCTATTGCAGAAATGTGTCCCCTGATCACTGATTATAGCCTTAGGCACTCCGTGTCTGCAAAATATGTTAGTGCGAAGAAAATCCACTACAGTTTTAGCATCATCACACCGAGTAGCCTTAGCTTCTACCCACTTAGACACATAATCTACAGCCACTAAAATGTATAAATAACCATGTGATGCAGGAAATGGACCCATAAAATCAATACCCCATATATCAAATACTTCATCAACGACAATCGGCATCTGAGGCATTTCATTTTTAATGGATATATTCCCTACGCGTTGGCATCTATCACATCGTTTGCAATGCTCATATGAATCTCTAAAAATATGCGGCCAATAGAATCCACTGTCTAGTATTTTCCTAGCTGTTCTTTTCGGGCCAAAATGACCACCACATGCATGCTCATGACAGAAACTAAGCATAGAAGAAATCTCATCATCAGGGATGCATCTCCTAAGTATTTGGTCTACGCCTATTTTCCACAAAAATGGATCATCCCATAAATAATATCTAGCATCATGCTTAAGTTTCAGACATTGAGCATTAGAGAAAGAAGGTGGGCATTTACCTCCGACCAGGTAGTTCACTATATGAGCGTACCATGGAATTTTACCTGTGATGGCGTAGAGGTGCTCATCTGGGAATGTCTCAGTAATCTGCCCAGCTTCTTCCTCCCTCACTAATCGACTCAGGTGGTCAGCAACTGTGTTCTCAACTCCCTTCTTGTCCTTGATTTCGAGGTCAAATTCTTGCAGCAGCAGAATCCAACGAATCAGCCTCGGTTTAGCCTCCTTCTTCGTCATCAAGTACCTAATAGCTGCATGATCAGAGAACACAATCACTTTAGTACCCAATAAGTAAGGTCTGAATTTTTCTAAAGCGAAGACAACAGCTAGCAATTCTTTCTCAGTGGTGGAATAATTTCTCTGAGCCGCGTCCAAGGTACGCGAAGCGTAGTAAATGACAACTGGCTTCCTGTCTGCTCTCTGTCCGAGCACTGCTCCCACTGCGTAATCACTGGCATCACACATAATTTCGAATGGCTGGCTCTAATCGGGTGCTCGAATAATAGGCGCACTGGTTAGCGCAATTTTCAGCTCGTCAAATGCCTCCCTGCACTGATATCTAAACTCAAATGGCACATCTTTCTGCAACAAGTTTGATAAGGGCAGAGCTTTCTTGGAAAAATCCCTAATGAAACGACGATAAAAACCAGCATGCCCCAGAAACGATTTAATATCACGCACCGTGGAAGGGTAAGGCAGACTAGAAATCAAATCTATTTTCGCTTTATCCACCTGAATCCCCTCTCGGGAGACTATATGCCCTAAGACCACACCATGTGTAACCATGAAATGACACTTTTCGTAGTTCAGCTATGAATTCATAGACACACACCTTTCAAGTACTCTACTCAAGTTGTCTAGGCATGCATCAAAAGTGTCACCATGCACAGTAAAATCATCCATAAAAACCTCAATGAAACTACCAATCATGTCGGAGAATATGCTAGTAACCAACCTCTGAAAGGTTCCAGGCGCATTGCACAAACCAAAAGACATACGTCGAAATGCAAAAGTGCCAAATGGACATGTGAAAGTAGTTTTATCTTGGTCCTTAGGTGCGATAGGGAGTTGGTTATAACCCGAAAAACCATCAAGAAAACAGAAATAGGGCTTACCTGCCAGCTTGTCCAACATCTGATCAATGACTGGAAGAGGAAAGTGATCCTTACGCGTCACTGCATTCAGCTTCCTGTAGTCTATGCACATACGCCATCCATTCTTAACACGTGTAGTGACCATCTCGCCGGCTTCATTCTTCTCAACTGTGATGCCCGTCTTTTTCGGCACCACGTGTACGGGACTTACCCACTGGCTATCTGAAATAGGATAGATAACATCAGCATCTAAAAGCTTTTGTACCTCTTTGTGCACTACCTCCATCATCACTGGGTTCAAGCGACGCTGCGGCTCTCTCGAAGGCTTAGCCCCATCTTCTAGCCCCATCTCGAAGGACTAGAGTGCCAGACAGCTCGGATGAGTTACTCGAGAGGCTCACTCGTATTGAGTCGACCCTCACAACTGAGCGAGACTACCGTCGGGCCTCCCACAGAAGGATCCATGGTGCCCTTCAGACCTTATTACATGCCGGCTCTCATTCATATCCAGACCCTCCAGCCTCCCCATAACTCGCCGAAGACGCCGGCCCATCTCACACCGATCCCATTGATCCGCCTGGCCCTTCCGGCGCGGTCCTGGAGAGTGACCCTGATGCGGCCGAGCACACAGACTCTTAGTTGCACTCTTGTCTATTTTACTTCTTTATTTTGGACGTTGTTCTATTACTAATCATTGTTCATGTACTTTCGCCGACTATTTTGTGATCATGGATATTATTGCATGTCGTTCCTTACTTATGATATTTACTTTTGACATGATTCCATACATGTGATGTGCAATGTTCCTGTTATTCCTTTCTCTTCGATTTTTATACAGATTCGAGCGCCTTCTATGTATGCCCCTTATTTTCGCAAATGGCGTTACCACTTATGTAATCCGTACGCTCCAACAGGGAAGTTCTTATGCACTATCATATTTTCTACTTACCTCGTGTCACTTAGGGGCTAAGCTCAGTTTTAAGTGTGGAGTGGGTTAGTGCATCATTGATAGAGCCTATTTATACACATTATTTAGATCCTAACCCTATGCTTGTTTGCATTATTTTGTGTACAAGGTTACTGGTTTCCAGTGTTGTTGTATTTCAGGGCGAAACGAGGGCCTAAGTCGGATACGCGCTAACAGGCATCTTTTAAGGAGCGCATCACATAGCCTGCGGAGCCAACAGCGCAAACAGAGGAGTTGGCAGAGTCGACAACGGTGCGCAGACCGATTGCGCTAACCAAGGTGCCGTGCGCCATGCGCAGAATAGTGGTGTTTCCAAATCTTGACACTACCAGTTTTGGAAGTTGCCAAGGTTGGGCCTCATGAGCAGTATATAAAGAGAGGAAGGCTAGGGTTTGATCATCATAGAAAGAGAGGACCAAGACACACAAGATACCAAAGAGAGAGAGAGAGCCAGATTCAAAAACACACCAGCTGCTGCGAGGACCTGCGCTAGCCGACTGCGCCAGCCGAGACACTGCAACCTGCACGCACCTGCTCGTTGCTATTTTCTTGGATACTTTAGATATTATTTACTGTTCTATGATGTTTACTACTAGCATGTCTAGCTAAACGATTGGTATCGGTTGGGCATGATTCTATGAGTATTTCTTTTGAGACTTGAGCTTAATGCATAGTTTGTTTGCTTATATTAATTCTGTGCACACTGTTGACAGCTAGTTGCATGAGTAGGGGAAGTGACGTTGGCGTTTTAGGCAAGCAAAATGAAGTGCTATTCTAGTCACGCAAATATCAAACAATATTTATAACCGAGTGACCTCGGGTCGAACCCAAGAGAAAAGCTTAGACTAATTGACAACTAATTAATGATACTATTGTAAGTCTACGGTTTTGGAGGGGTTTTGTCCTCCTATAGAGGTATCTCTAGCAAGCACTAAAGATAAATGATATTTTTGGGTTTTACTTAATGGATAGAAAGGGTGACTAGGGATTCAACTTCTCTCCTAGGATATGAGGAAATGAAATAACTCACTAATACATGCATGAACTACATTTGGTTGATAAAAGCAAGGCTAATGCATCATCCGCTCTAGGTTCAACTCTCGCTCCTTCCCTAGAATGGAGAGGATACATAAATGACATGGTTCTCAAACTCTCATTCTATTGAACCGTGTAGAATATGAGTCCCATAACCGCACCCTCTCGGTCTATTGGCCGGTTACTCAAATCCGCTCAAAACTTAGCCTAATGTCAAGAATGCATGTCGCTTTCACGCACAAACACTCCATCTATGATCATACGATAGCTATGAAACATCCTAAGTTCAACTCTCGCTCCTTCCTTAGGGGTTCTAACCAAGCATACTCACTTAAGCATTTCGTCAAACACTTGGTGTGCATACAATGAATACATAGATAGGGCACAATAAAATCAAACCAAACTTCATTCAATGCAACAACAATAGTGTTCTACATCATATCCAATCCTAGGGGATCCATTTAATCCCCAACCACAAGAACAACTACTCACTCATAATGAGTGTGTACAAAAATATGACAACTAAAGGAAGCATAAATGTAAATACAAAGCTAGGGTTTAGGAGAGGATGATGTAGAATCTTCAATCCAAGCTTCAATCTTCCACCAAGCTTGATCTTCTTTGAGTTTTGTCGTCTAGGGTTGCAAAAAGTTGGAACTTGTCGTCTAGGGTTGAGAGAAAAAGCAAGCTCTCTTCTTAACTTGCAGCTCATTCTATTTATACCTTTTCCAACATTTACACTCACTGCCCGAATCAAGTGATTCGGACAAGGCTTAGTAAGTTGATTCTTACAGGGTGTCCGAATCACTTCTGCTGCGTTAAGAAACTCGCTTTTTTGACACTTTAAACCTCTGATTTACGTCTTGACGTAAACTAGGAAGTTGTAGATCTTTCAATTACCTTTCCAACAAGCTATAGAACGGCCCAATCAGATAAGAATCGCGCGCTCGGCAAGCCTTCGAAGATAAACAGGTCAGTCTGCCCAGATTTGACCTACAGGCGAATTCTCCCCGAATCAACTTTGATTCGGGCAAGCCTTGAGTTGATTCGTGCGAATCATCTGTTCAGTGCTGTAATGAATTATCATGCTTGCCCGAATCACTTTTCTTTGGCCGAATCAAAAGTGATTCGGCCTATCCTAATTCCTCTTTAGGAGAATCAACTTTGTAGCTCTAGAAGTCTACCCTGTTTTGACCCCTTAAACCTTCTAATTATGTCTTGATGTAAACTATGAAGTTGTAGCCCTTTGAGTTAGCTTTCCAACAAGACATGACACGCCTTAATCGGATAAGAAATGTGTGCTCGGCGAGCCTTCAAAGCTGAATAGGTCAATCATGGACGAATCAAACTAGCCTTTTACTTGATTTTGCTCTCTTTTGCTCTCGATCGACTAGAATTCATCCAGATTTTCTTCACGCCACTTCATATCATGTAATATACATTTTAACCTGAAATGGGTAAAGAAAACATCAAGTGACTTTATAAAATAGGGAAACAAACAAGAAGTAAGGGGAAAATATGGACAAATATAAGGTTCTTTGTCCGCTCATCAAAACACCCCACACTTAAGTCTTGTTCGTCCTGAACAAATATGTGCATAAGTCATGCGGAGAGTAAGATGCTAGATCATATATGGCAATATCAAAGCACGTAGCAAATCTTACGCACATGAAACACATCAACCTCCTACTCATGCTTAAACAAAGAAAATTATTAATCTACTCCTAACTCACTATCGTAGGAATCACGAATCCATTTAGCGTATGCATCAAGCCTTTAAACCTCTAGGTTACCCTAGCGGACGAGTTGAAGTCTCGTGAGAGTTTTCAGAAAAGGAATACTCACAAATCCCAATTGCAATCATCCATGAGAGATTAAAGTCCAAATATAGCTAGCTAAACAAGTAGTTCACTATCACCTCAAATTGGAATAGAGTTGTGCAAATTATTCACTTCACGCAAACTCTAAGGATCATTCACTTCAATGCGATAATAAATGCTCATAGAATCGATGTCAACCTAGCATTCGTCAAATTTAAATTTCCGCTCAATTTCCTATGCAAGTAGTATGAAGATAAGCGTCGCTAGCACAAAAATTTTGTCAAATCAATCACATATGCTTGCTAAGGGCAAGTCCATAGGCTCAAGACAATAAACTTGTTCCCAAGTTTTAGACTATACGCCATAATCCATAAGAGAAGAGAAGTTTTGACATTGAAAATTTTAAATTTCACTTGTACAAACCTTGATGCTCAAGTAATAAATTACGAGGGTCATACCTTAGACGCTTCCTAAAGCGAAATGCAAATACCTTACTCACACACATGCGAAAGAATCTTATGGAATAGGCACAAAGTCAAGAATTAAGTGTGCTTATTATTTTTTTGCGTTTATACAAATGCTTTCAAGGGGGAACTTACCTTCCTAACCCTCGGCATTTGTAAAACTTTTCCTTGACCCAAAAAACAAACAAATAATATTTTTGTGTTTATACAAATGCTTTCAAGGGGGAACTTACCTTCCTAACCCTCGGCATTTGTAAAACCTTAAAAATATAATTTTTTCTTTCTTGCGCCTCTTTTTTTTCTTCTTTTTTTTTTTCTCAAACACTTTAAAACACCCCACACTTAAGACTTGACAATGTGCCTAAATGTTGTTTGATGGGGCATGAAGTGTGAGCAAAGCAAATGCAAAGGCTAAATAGGGACGCTAAAATCACCTAAAAGCAACCAAGAGCAAGCACAAGGTTTTTGTATGAAAACATTTTTTATTTTGTGCTCGCTAAACTCAACTTCATTTTTCATGCATGGAAAGAGCTTAAAAAAAAAATCGAACTAAGCTAGCCGAACATCGAATCATGTGAATAAAATCATCACAAAGAGGATCAATCGACTAAAAGATGCGGTTCATGAATTTAAGGCACAACTCAATCCAAAAAATTTTTTGATACTACTTAATTGCTTAGCAAACATTACTTCGTGTGATCAATACTTAAAGCTTGGATGAGAGCAATTATGTGAGTGTAATGTGCTCAAAGTGAGTGTGTAGCATAGAATCATGTTGTGAAGCAAATAAAAGCGCAAGCGCAAAATACCCCACACTTAAAAAAATTTGCTTAGTCCCTAAGCAATAGAAAGTGAAAGAATTAAAGAGAGAGCTTCGAAGGAACTTCTCTCGTGTGAAGGTATCCAAATGCACATCACAAATTCCACAACGATTCTATACTAATATCAAGTAAAAATAAAAGCATAAATACTCACAAGCCTAGTTTAACGTCTTGGCTAAGACGTACCTGATTCCCTTCATTTAAATAGAAACACACTTGAGAAGTCCTATGCTAGGATCCCTTCTCAAGCGGCGCAAAAGAAAAGCTTCGGATATTTTGGAGTCGTTTGTCGAAAAGCTTGGGTTCATCGAAATTGAGCTCTAGCTCATTACATAGCAGATTTGTAAGAGGTCGAGCAATCTTCGGGAAGTTCTTGATGAACCTCCAATAAAATCCAGCGCGCATGAGGAAACGCTTTATTTCTTGCACGTCGCTCGGTGGTGGCAGCTTCTCAATAAAATCAATTTTGCCTCTATCGACCTCAATTCCACTCTTTGATGCAAGATGCCCCAACACAATATGTCCTTTAACCATGAAGTGGCATTTTTTCCAATTAAGCACAAGGTCCATTTCGATGCATTTTAGATTCGGTGGTAGGGGTTTCAATCCCTCACCAAATTCATCACCTTTTGGCGCCTCAATTACCTCATTTGTGCCATGATTAATATCAGCGGGTTTCACTTCAATTCCCAATAGAGAGGTGAATGACAAGCTATTGTCATCTTGTGTAAGCAACTCCTGCTCAAAGCTTGTTAGTTCACCAAGAGAATCAAAAATATTGGATGCATCATCTTTGATGGTGTCCTCATCGAGAGTGTTACCGTCCTCCTTCTTCTTCTTTAATCTTTGTGGAAATGGAATGGGAGGCATATATGGAGCGGGCTTTTCAGCTTTTTCTTTTCTTCTCTTCTCAACTTCTTCTTGAGATGAAGACCCTTCTTTATCAACCTCAACGGTTGTGTTGGCAACTTTGGTCTTCACTTGGGGCTCTTCTAAGATTCTTCCGCTCTTTAGGATGATGGCATTTATAGTTTCGGAAGAGTTCACATCCGGTTGAGAAGGCAATTTTTCTTGATATCTTGATGAAGAACTCGTTTGTTGAACAATTTGAGTCCCAAGCATTTCGCTATGCGCTTGCAATTGGTCGAGTTTTTGAAGGATGAGTTGGCTATCCTTTTGTTGTTGAGCTTGAGTTGCGGCCACTATTGCGGCAATGGATGCTAGGGATGGTTCCTCTTGGATAGGTGCTCTCCTTGGAAAGTTTGGGTCTTCATGGGACCTTACATACCCATCATTTTGATGCGCGGCTGCCATATGAAGGAGGGAGGATTTTATATCGAATTCTTGATCTTCACCCTCTTCCAAGTAGATGGGTGAGCCATAATATCCAATGGTCGGGGCGTTGTATGCCCAAACCGGTCTTTCTTCTTCCTCTTGCGGAAGAGGAGCATTTCCTTGCCTTCTTAGAAATTGTAGGTCCATATATTATGGTTGTTCGGCTTGTGTAGGCGAAGGAGTATCCAAGTGAGGAGTTAAGCTCTTGTGAAGCGGAGGGATGAGAAGGTTGGCTTGTATTGAGGTAGAAGCTTGTTCTTGTGCTCTCTTGCTCTTTGCTCTAGTTTGCATTCAAACACCTATGAAGCAATCAAAGAGAGCTTTTGTAAGTGTGAACTTTAATAGAGACAAACAAGAATAGCACGCGCGCAAGCAATTACGACAACTAAATAAAAGAAAAATAGAAAGTGAAGTAAACTAACTAAAAGTAATACTAATTAGCAATCTAATCTAAAGGCTAATTCCCCGGCAACGGCGCCATTTTGACGTTGGCGTTTTAGGCAAGCAAAATGAAGTGCTATTCTAGTCACGCAAATATCAAACAATATTTATAACCGAGTGACCTCGGGTCGAACCCAAGAGAAAAGCTTAGACTAATTGACAACTAATTAATGATACTATTGTAAGTCTACGGTTTTGGGGGGGTTTTGTCCTCCTATAGAGGTATCTCTAGCAAGCACTAAAGATAAATGATATTTTTGGGTTTTACTTAATGGATAGAAAGGGTGACTAGGGATTCAACTTCTCTCCTAGGATATGAGGAAATGAAATAACTCACTAATACATGCATGAACTACATTTGGTTGATAAAAGCAAGGCTAATGCATCATCCGCTCTAGGTTCAACTCTCGCTCCTTCCCTAGAATGGAGAGGATACATAAATGACATGGTTCTCAAACTCTCATTCTATTGAACCGTGTAGAATATGAGTCCCATAACCGCACCCTCTCGGTCTATTGGCCGGTTACTCAAATCCGCTCAAAACTTAGCCTAATGTCAAGAATGCATGTCGCTTTCACGCACAAACACTCCATCTATGATCATACGATAGCTATGAAACATCCTAAGTTCAACTCTCGCTCCTTCCTTAGGGGTTCTAACCAAGCATACTCACTTAAGCATTTCGTCAAACACTTGGTGTGCATACAATGAATACATAGATAGGGCACAATAAAATCAAACCAAACTTCATTCAATGCAACAACAATAGTGTTCTACATCATATCCAATCCTAGGGGATCCATTTAATCCCCAACCACAAGAACAACTACTCACTCATAATGAGTGTGTACAAAAATATGACAACTAAAGGAAGCATAAATGTAAATACAAAGCTAGGGTTTAGGAGAGGATGATGTAGAATCTTCAATCCAAGCTTCAATCTTCCACCAAGCTTGATCTTCTTTGAGTTTTGTCGTCTAGGGTTGCAAAAAGTTGGAACTTGTCGTCTAGGGTTGAGAGAAAAAGCAAGCTCTCTTCTTAACTTGCAGCTCATTCTATTTATACCTTTTCCAACATTTACACTCACTGCCCGAATCAAGTGATTCGGACAAGGCTTAGTAAGTTGATTCGGACAGGGTGTCCGAATCACTTCTGCTGCGTTAAGAAACTCGCTTTTTTGACACTTTAAACCTCTGATTTACGTCTTGACGTAAACTAGGAAGTTGTAGATCTTTGAATTACCTTTCCAACAAGCTATAGAACGGCCCAATCAGATAAGAATCGCGCGCTCGGCAAGCCTTCGAAGATAAACAGGTCAGTCTGCCCAGATTTGACCTACAGGCGAATTCTCCCCGAATCAACTTTGATTCGGGCAAGCCTTGAGTTGATTCGTGCGAATCATCTGTTCAGTGCTGTAATGAAGTATCATGCTTGCCCGAATCACTTTTCTTTGGCCGAATCAAAAGTGATTCGGCCTATCCTAATTCCTCTTTAGGAGAATCAACTTTGTAGCTCTGGAAGTCTACCCTGTTTTGACCCCTTAAACCTTCGAATTATGTCTTGATGTAAACAATGAAGTTGTAGCCCTTTGAGTTAGCTTTCCAACAAGACATGACACGCCTTAATCGGATAAGAAATGTGTGCTCGGCGAGCCTTCAAAGCTGAATAGGTCAATCATGGACGAATCAAACTAGCCTTTTAGTTGATTTTGCTCTCTTTTGCTCTCGATCGACTAGAATTCATCCAGATTTTCTTCACGCCACTTCATATCATGTAATATACATTTTAACCTGAAATGGGCAAAGAAAACATCAAGTGACTTTATAAAATAGGGAAACAAACAAGAAGTAAGGGGAAAATATGGACAAATATAAGGTTCTTTGTCCGCTCATCAGGAAGCCTTGAACCGCAATCTTACTCTTGTTACTTATTTGTTATATGTTAAACTAGTTGAATAGCTTGACGGTGACAACTAGGAGTAACGCGCTAGGATAATTAGTTGCTACTGTGACATGATTCGCAGCTGCTTAGACTAGTCTCAAGAATTAATAGCTCATGAACTTTGATCGGAACATGCGCACATGTTAGGAAGCCTTGATCGGACACTAACATTAGTAAACCGAACTATAGACATTTAGAGTCGATGATAAGGAATACACTCATAGAGGATTGTCTGCGCCGATACTTCTCATAGTCATAGTACTTAATCTCTACTGCCTACGCACGTCTAGTGCAATTCCTGCGTTTACTACTGTTTACTCGCGCATTGCGCAACCCAATCACTCACACCCCCAGTTTTCGTAAGTGCAGGTTACTAGTTAAAGCTAATCTACTTGCTCCCTGTGGATTCGACCCTGACTTAACCGCTGTACTAAGTGGAAGAGGAAGGAATTAATTTGATACGCGCACAACGACGCGTGCACATCAAATTTTGGCGCCGTTGCCGGGGAGCAACACAGATAAGCTTTAACCAGCTTAGGTTTTCTTTTACAATAGTTAGTTATTTTTGTTTGCTTTATTCTTGTTTTTGTTTGAAACAGTTGCGTTGCACAGATTCTAGTTGCGCACTGACTGACGCAACTGCTTAGTTGTCTTTTAATTTCGTTTTCTTTGAGATTTAGAACAGGTCATGGGGGATAACAGTGTCGTTGGAGACAACTTTGGGGACAGAACCCCAGAGAATGTGAGGGTGGACAACCGCGCAGCCCTGTTCAGAGAGGAAGTGCAGCGCGAGGTTGAAGCAAGGATGGCCGCTGAAGTGTATAATGTGCCACCCGCGCGACAAGCCGCGCGACGCAGAACAGTGCGCGAGATGTCAGCCCCAATCACGGTTAACCAGCCATGGTGCATAGTTCTCCCACCAGACGGTCATTTTTAGCTAAGGAGCTCGCTCATTCATCACATGCCCAAGTTCCACGGGATGAACAACGAGAATCCAGTCAAGCATGTGCGAGAATTCCTAGTCATTTGCGAGAACATGAAGGCCGAAGGGGAGAGCGACGAAGCGCTGAAGATGAAAGCGTTCCCATTTTCATTGTGTGACACGGCCAGGCATTGGCTAGTGAACTTACCAGCAGGATCAATTCACACATGGGAGCAGCTGCCGAAGAAGTTCTTGGACAAGTTCTATCCCGCAGCAAAGATCGCGCTACTCAGGAGAGAGCTGGCCCCATATTATGAGCGTTTCAGGGAACTAGAGGCCAACTGCTACAATCACGGCCTGCCCCAGAATGTGTTGATAGAGAGTTTCCTGAATGGATTGCTACCCATGGAGCTGAGATTATTGAATGCATGCGTAGGAGGCGACATTTGCAACATATACCCAGAGGACGCGTGGCAGCTGATAGAAGACTCTGCTGGGCAGGTAAGACATCAGCTAACACTTGAAAATAGTCGTGCTCGTTCTGTGCATCAGGTAGAAACAAGCGCTGAAATAAAGGAAATGAAGGCCATGCTGCAGAAGTTGATGAGTGCGCAAGGCGCACAACCAGTTGCGCCAAAGGCATGCGAATTCTGCAATTCCACTGAGCACAAAACCGATGCATGTCCCACACTTTTCGAGGAATCAGGAGATGTCAATGCTCTTGGAGGATGGGATAATAGAGGGCTGCAGAGGCAGAATCAGCCGCGTTTTGGACTAGCCGCAAATGGGTTCAGATGGAAGGAGGAAAACAATTTCCAGAGACAGTCCACGGATCAGCGCGCACCACAGCAGACGCAACAAGCTGCGCCCTACAATCCACCGCATCACCGCACTGACGCACCAATGCAGAACAACCAGCAACCAAGGCGATCCTTAGAAGATATCGTGGGGCAGCTAGCAGACATAGTGCGCAAAAATGATGAGAAGTATGACAAGAGGTTCGAGTCCATTGAGAAGCAGCTATCACAGATTGCTAACACGGTGTATTAGCTGATAAAGAGCGATGGCAACCTGCCTTCGCATGTGATCCAGAATCCCAAGGGAGGAGTCAACGCCGTGACACTGAGGACTGGGCGCACGGTAGGAACAGAGCAGACCACGAAGGCGCCAGCGCAACCAGTTGCGCAAGTCCCAGATCCAACAGAGCAGAATGCGCAACCAGAGCAAGATGCGCAACCAGAAGCGCCAGCCAAAAGCCAGCAGGGCGAAGCGCCAAGTATGACACAATCAAAAGAAAAAGGCATGAATCCTACTAACATACCTGCACCTTTTCATGTACAGGCACCATAGGCTAGGAAGGAAGCGCTTGATAAGGAGCTCTACGAGTTATTCAGCAAGGTGGAAATAAACATTCCCCTTATTGAAGCAGTTCGGCAGATCCCTAGGTACGCCAAGTTTCTAAAGGAGCTGTGCACAAACAAGAGAAGGAAAGGCGAGTGCGCACAGGTAATGCTAAATGCGCAGGCCTTAGCAATCGTGCAACATAAGGTACCACCTAAATGCCGAGACCCAGGTACGTTTACCATCCCATGCACTTTGGGCAAGACCACAGTGAGCAATTGCATGATTGACTTAGGCGCATCTATAAATGTGCTACCCTATTCCCTATATGCGTCATTGCGCCTTGGACCACTAAAGCCTGCAGGTCTCACCATTCAGCTAGCAGATCGGTCGTGCAAGCAACCTACGGGCATGATAGAGGATGTTCTTGTGCGGGTAGGAGAACTGGTGTTCCCAGCAGATTTCTATGTCCTAGAAATGGATGGTGAGTCGAGCAAGGGCAGTGCGCAGATCCTACTGGGCAGACCATTTCTGATGACAGCGCGCACAGAGATAGACGTGTGGAGGGGTACGCTCTCTATGGAGGTTGATGGCGAGGAAATTCATTTCAACATATTCAAAGGGATGCAGCACCCTCATGAGGACGCCATAGTGCACGCGATGGACAGCTTAGATGACTTGGTTGCAGATGCGCAATGTGCGAGCGCAACAGAAGAACCTGAAACGCTGGCGCAGGCAGAGTTGGAGGAGCAAGAGGATGAGCCGACCAGTGCTGAACAAGCATCCAGACAGGTAGGTGACATAGTTAATGTCTGCACTGCTAATAAAATCTTGCCCTCTATTGAACAGGCCCCCAAGGTCGAGCTGAAGCAACTCCCAGAGCACCTCAAATACATATTCTATGGAGATGAAGACACCCTGCCGGTGATCATAAAGAAAGGATTAGAAGAGGAGCAGGAGGCGCAATTACAGCAGGTGCTGCGCAGGAACCAGCGCGCTATAGGATGGACACTTGCTGATCTGCGCGGAGTGAGCCCGGACGTATGCATGCATAGGATTCTTTTAGAAGATGGTGCCAAACCATCCAGGGAGCCTCAGCGCAGATTGAACCCGAACATGATGGAGGTGGTGCAGAAAGAGATCCTGAAGTTGCTTGACGCAGGAGTCATTTACCCAATCTCGGACAGCAAATGAGTAAGTCCAGTGCACGTTGTGCCGAAGAAAGGAGGATTCACAGTAGAAGAGAATGCGCAGGGCGAGCTAGTCCCCAAGCGCATACAAACTGGATGGCGCATGTGCATCGACTACAGGAAGCTTAACGCAGTCACGCGCAAGGACCATTTCCCGCTACCCTTCATGGACCAGATGCTAGATCGATTAGCGGGGAAGCCCTACTTTTGTTTCTTGGACGGATATTCAGGGTACAATCAGATACCCATGACTGCGGAAGATCAAGAGAAGACCACGTTTACCTGCCCATTCGGTACGTTTGCGTTTCGACGCATGTCATTTGGGCTGTGTAACGCACCAGGTACGTTCCAACGTCTAGTCATGAGCATTTTTTCTGATATGATTGGTATATGCATAGAAGTGTTCATGGATGATTTTACTGTATACGGAGGTACCTTTGACGCATGCTTAACTCATCTTGATAAGGTCTTAGCGCGCTGCATTTCAAAGAACCTAGTGCTCAATTATGAAAAATGTCTGATAGAGCTTATTTATACACATTATTTAGATCCTAACCCTATGCTCGTTTGCATTATTTTGTGTACAAGATTACTGGTTTCCAGTGTTTCTGTATTTCAGGGCAAAACAAGGGCCCAAGTCGGATACGCGCTAACAGGCAGCGTTTAGGGCACGCATCACACAGCCTGCGGAGCTAGCGGCGCAAACAGAAGAGTTGGCAGAGTCGACCACGGTGCGCTAACCGATTGCGCTAACCAAGATGCCGTGCGCCAGGCGCAGATAGTGGTATTTCCAAATCTTGACACCACCAGATTTGGAAGTTGCCAAGGATGGGCCTCATGAGCAGTATATAAAGAGAGGAAGGCTAGGGTTTGAAGGGAGCATCAGAGACGCAAGGTATCAGAGAGAGAGAGCCAGATTCAAAAACACACGAGCTTACTGTGAGGACCTGCGCTAGCCGACTGCGCCAGCCGAGACACTGCAACCTGCACGCACCTGCTAGTTGCTGTTTCTTTGATACTTTAGATATTTTTTACTATTTCTATGATGTTTACTACTAGCATGTCTAGCTAAACACTTAGTATCGATTGGGCATGAATCTATGAGTATTTCCTTTGAGACTTGCGCTTAATGCATAGCCTGTTTGCTTATATTAATTCTGTGCACATTGTTGGCAGCTAAGTTGCATGAGTAGGGGAAGCCTTGAATCGCAATCTTACTCTTGTTGCTTGTTGTTGTATGTTAAACTAGTTGAATAGCCTGACGGTGACGACTAGGAGTAACGCGCTAGGATAATCAGTTGCTACTGTGATAGGATTCGCAGCTGCTTAGACTAGTCTTAAGAATTAATAGCTCATGAACTTTGATCGGAACATGCGCACATGTTAGGAAGCCTTGATCGGACACTAACATTAGCAAACCAAACTGTAGACGTTTAGAGTCGATGATAAGGAATACACTCATAGAGGATTGCCTGCGCCGATACTTCTCATAGTCATAGTACTTAATCTCTACTGCCTGCGCACGTCTAGTGCAATTCCTGCGTTTACTATTGTTTACTCGCGCATTACGCAAACCCCAATCACTCACAACCCCAGTTTTCGTAAGTCCAGGTTACTAGTTAAAGCTAATCTACTGCCTCCCTGTGGATTCGACCCCGACTTAATCGCTGTACTAAGTGGAAGAGGAAGGAATAAATTTGACGAGCACAATGACGCGCGATCAAATTTTGGCGCCGTTGCCGGGGAAGCAACACAGATAAGCTTTAACCAGCTTCGGTTTTTGATCGCGCGTCGTTGTACGCGTCAAATTAATCCTTCCTCTTCCACTAGTACAGCGGTTAAGTCAGGGTCGATCTCCACAGGGAGCAAGCAGTTCGGTTTTAACCAGTGACCTACACTTACGAAAGCTGGGGGTGTGAGTGATTGGGGTTGCGGGATGCGCGAGTAAACAGTCGTAACGCAGGAATTTGCACTAGACGTGCGCAGGCAGTAGAGATTAAGTACTATGACTATGAGAAGTATCGGCGCAGACAATCCTCTATGAGTGTATTCCTTATCATCGACTCTAAATGTCTATAGCTTGATTTTACTTAAGTTAGTGTCCGGTCAAGGCTTCCTAACATGTGCGCATGTTCCGATCAAAGTTCATGTGCTATTAATTCTAGAACTAGACTAAACAACTACGAATCCGATCAAGGTAGTAATTGCCTATCTTAGCGCGTTACTCCTTGTTGGCACCGTCAGGCTATTCAACTAGTTTAACAAACAACAACAAGCAACAATAGTAAGATTGCGGTTCAAGGCTTCCCCTACTCATGTAACAAGCTGCCAGTAATCTGCACAAAATTAATATAAGCAAGCAAGCTATGCATTAAGCGCAAGTCTCAAAGGAAATACTCATAGATTCATGCCCAACCGATACTAAGCGTTTAGCTAGACATGCTAGTGGTAAACATCATAGAAATAGTAAATAACAACTAAAGTATCCAAGAAAAAAATAGCAAACAGTGCGTGCAGGTTGCAGTCTTGGCTGGCGCAGTCGGCTAGCGCAGATCCTCTCAGCAAGTTCGTGTGTTTTCCAGTTCTGCTGCGCAGTGCCTCCTTGGTGTACGAATTGTGTCGTGATGATTTATGAATGAATGCCTCTCCAAACCCTAGCCTTCCTCTTCTTTATATACTGCTCAGAGGCTCATCCTTGGCAACTTCCAAATCTGGTGGTGTCAGGATTTGGAAATACCATCATCTGCGCACGGCGCACGGCATACTGCTTAGCGCAATCCGTTAGCGCACCGTGGTCAACTCTGCCAATTCTTCTGTTTGCGCCGCTAGCTCCGCAGGCTGTGTGATGCGCGTCCTAAACGCTGCCTGTTAGCGCGTATCCGACTTAGGCCCTTGTTTTGCCCTGCAATACAAAAACACTGGAAACCAGTAATCTTGTACACAAAATATCGCAAACAAGCATAGGGTTATGATCTAAATAATGCGTATAAATAGGCTCTATCAAACCCCCCACACTTGCCCCCTGTTCGTCCTCGAACAAGCACTCAAGTACGGATACTATTACCTCTCTGGAGTCTAGCGCACAGTCTTGCACTCTGGCGGGATCTGCACTACTGATCACCTTGCACTGCTCTACCACCTGCGCACATCTGCTCTCAACAGTTTTAAGTATAGTGATTTCGGAATTCATTACCTCTCAGCTGGGATGAAGGTCATTTCGGATGACTGGGAGATAGCTCTTCATAGGCTCCAGGTTGTCAGCTCTCACTCCGAGGATGGGTATATGGTTAACAGCGCAAGCTTCTTCCGATGCGTGATTCTTCCGCGCACTTCCTGGGAACTCAAGCCTTTTGATGATTTTCTTTGTGGACTTTGCGCACGCTGGTGCTTATTTGTGCACATGCTGATTCTTTTGTAGCGCATATCATCTGCTGGTATTTTTTTCTTTTTGTACAGCTTTGTCTATGGTTCCTATCTTTCCCAGAACGGTTCCAGTCTCGGCCTCCGGATAACAGCTATGGAACACCGCCCCGCTCTCCCTCCGTGGTCTATCTGCGCAGGTCGGCGCACGCGTTTACACCCGCGCCCGCCTTCCTTAGCTCGACTTCCAGAGGAAAGGTGGTCTGTTTTCCCACCTCGCCACGCTTTTGGGTATTCGCCTTTGGCATCTGCGTGACTGAGCGCGCTCTCTTATTCCGAAGGTCGGGAAGCACAGGCCTCCACTCGCGCGAACGACTAACCGCCTCTCTAGAGCGTTTCTGTCAACTCCACATCCCCTGTATATCCCAACTAACAGGAGCAGAAAAACGAAAAAAATATACTAAAACAGTTGATAGCAGCGCACGCAATATGGGTAGCGCAAAACAAGCTGACAGTGTGCGCAACCCGCACTCAGGCGCACTACTGCTACTGTTTCCTTCAATTAAACTAAGCTACACTATAATGCTAAAAAAAAAACGTGAAATGTAAGTGTAACGCTCCCCCCCCCCACACTTAAACAGAGACGTGTCCCCACGACTCAAGCTCAAGCGCACGGAGAACGCGCACATGCATGCAAGCAAAATAAAGATCATAAAAACTAAGAACATAAAGTCAAAGCAGCGCAATATAGCATAGGGACACAAAATATGTAGCACAAGAGTTCAGCACAAATATAGCAACATAATATCAAATAAAATTCAGCATATAAAAGAAAAAGACACCACCCGAAAGGAATAATGCGCTCCCCCCCGCAGCTCTAGATGTCCTCCGAGTTGGACGCAGCCGCTGAACTATGCGCCTCCTCCTCTGAAGAATCCGTCACATAGGTGCTGGAGGAAGGCGGTACAACTGAAAGGGCGGCAGGCTGCGCCTCGTCCTCGGAGATGGGGTCCCAAAGCGAGTCTGAGCTGGTGCTAAGTATGGGTTCGGCTTCAGGGGACCTTGGAATGGATGGCTGGGCAGGGGAAGGTGTAGGTGCTGGTACTTGTTCTGGTTCAGGGGTGGGTTCCGGTTCTGGGGCTGCTGGTGCTGGCTCTGGGGCTGGTGCTGGTGCTGGGACTGGAGAGGGCTCTGCTGGATGTACTGGGGGCTGAGTAGGAGGGCTGGCTGGCTGGTGCGGCTCACTGGGGGAACCTGGAGGTGGCCGGTGCAGGCTGAGGAGAGGGGGAATCGCGTCTCCAAATCTCCACCCTGATGGTGGGCTCATGCTCAAATCCGCCCCCTCTGGCGCTAAATCCGCCCCCTCAGCCTCGGTCCTCGGGCGCTTCCCGCGTGCACGCGGGGGAGAATCCTCGATGGAAATGGTAACTGGCTCCCCTTGTGGTGCACAGGCCCTCTGGTGCGCTCCAGTCTGCGCGCGGGTCCTCGCGCGCCTGACCGGAGGCACAACTGGCTCTGGGGCCTCGTCCTCCTCCATCTCCTACGCGGCCTCTGCTGCTTGCGCACTGCTCTCTGCTCTTGGCCGCGGCACTCTGGCCGGCTGCAGGCGGTAGCACCACTCCAATGTGCCATCTTCCCTCACAGCTACCGCCCTAATCTGCAGCATGTGGGCGCGGTCCAGAGGGACAGCCGGCACCACAGTGTGATCTGGCACCTCAGGCTCTCCATGTAACGCCCGCAGCAGGTGCGTAATTAACCCTCCGCAGGTCAGTGGTCCCCTCGCGCTGACCCGGCTCCAATGTACCACCATGTTCGAGACGAATAGCACCTTCCTCCCATAGTATAGCCCCTTCAAGATGTCCAAGTCCAGGAGGCTGATCTTGGGCGCACCATTAAAACGCCCGATAACTGCATAAGCGACCAAGCGCCACAGGTAGAACATCCACGGGTCACGCAGCTCTCGTCCCCTGCTGCGCCCTGCGGCAAAAGCTGGCCCGGTCGCCATCTCGCGCCAAGCCTCCTGGTTGGTGTGCGTGTCCATGTCAGCTTCGCGCACCTTAGCGCACCGTAGCGCGCGTTTCAGCCTCTTAGCTGAGGCAATGTACCAGACGCCCCTATGTCGGTACCTGATCTCCTGGTTGCCCGTCTCCAGCGACGCCAAAAATTCGCACGTGTCCTCCTTGTCTGATGAGCTGTTGAGTTCCAACAACGCCTCCCGGCCTGCTAACGCCAGCCTCTCCACAACGAGGTCCTCCAGTCCGACCTCGCGCAGGAAGTCCCTGCTGATGTACGGAGTCCCGTACATCTCAAGCCTTAGGAAGGCGGCATATTTGCTGGCGAAAACAGCTGGGGTTTCTTGGTCCTCGGCAGGCTGCATTGTGGCGGGGTCTCTCTGGTCAACGCTGGTCAACACTCCTCAAACACTCCAAAAATCCAAACTCCTCCGAATGCCCTGAAATTTTCACCAAAGGGGCGCCTACTGCCCGCCTACAAAACCCTCTAAACAACACTCCAATCGGCGCACTCTAACCTGGTGCGATTTCAAAACCCTAGAACACTCCTCCACCGTACAAAACCCTACTGGAATCTGCTCAAATCTGGGGGAAGGGTTACCTGGGGGGAGTGCGGCCGTGTGTTCCTCAAATCTCTCTAAACTGATGCTGGGTTGAGCGCCGGACAGCGGGCGGAGGTGTGAAGGCGGGAGCTGCTTGCAACGGTCAAGTGTGAAAAAGTGCTGAAATTTTCTAAGTCCTGCCCTTATATACCCCCTGACTGGCGCAGCTGTCCTGCGCACTGCTGCTCGACTAAAAAACTACAAGTCCTAAACTAACTAAAAGATACTAGAACAACTAAACGAAAGACATGTAAAAGTAGAACGAGTCGGGTTACCTCCCGACAAGTGCCTTTGTTTAACGTCGTTGGCTCGACTGTACCTCGTTACATGCCCAAATGTGTGCCAGCGACCTCCCACACTCTTGCTCCTGAGTGATCCCGCGTTTGGGCATGTGTGGCGCATTCCGTGGTCCTGCGCAAAGGATCAAAAGGGTAGTCAGCCTGGATAATATGCGAGAAGTCTGCAGTAACGAGGGTAGATGAAGAGGAAGAAGAAATGTGAGCAATAGTTTCCAGTCCTCCCTCTGGTGCATCTGGTGGTGACTCTGGCGCAGCAGCTGGCGCATCTGTTATCTCTGGGTCTGCCAACTCAATGTCGCGTGCTGTACCATCCCAAGGTTCTCCTAGATATCGTTTCACTCTCTGCCCATTGACCTGAAAACGATGCCGGTGCTCGTTTTCTAACTCGATTGTTCCGTAGGGGAAAACCTTGGTGACTGTGTATGGTCCCGTCCATTTGCTGCGAAGCTTTCCAGGCATGAGTTTCAGGCGCGATGAGAATAATAATACCTGGTCTCCTGGCTCAAAAGTGCATCTGAGGATATGCTTGTCATGAAATGCCTTTGTGCGCGCCTTGTAATCGCGCAGTCCCTCATAGGCATCCAGGCGCAGCTCTTCTAATTCGCTGAGCTCAAATGAGCGCTCCTTTCCGGCCTCGTCTAGGTTCAGGTTGCAAATGAGTAAGGCCCAATATGCTTTGTGCTCTAGCTCTACTGGCAGGTGGCATGCTTTTCCGTAGACCAACCGGAACGGTGAAGTCCCGATTGGTGTCTTATGCGCAGTGCGGTATGCCCACAGTGCGTCGTCCAGGCGCTGGCTCCAATCTTTGCGCGATGGTCTCACAGTCTTCTCCAGGATGCGCTTGATCTCTCTGTTGGAAACCTCGGCCTGTCCATTTGTCTGAGGATGATAAGCAGTGGACGTCTTGTGGCGCACTACATAATGCTTGAAAACTTGCGCCACAATCCTGTTGCAAAGTGCGTCCCCTGGTTGCTGATGATTGCCTTAGGCACCCCGTACCTGCAAAAGATGTTAGTTTTCAGAAACTCAGCGACCGTCTTACCATCATCCTTCCGTGTGGCCTTAGCTTCGACCCATTTGGAGACATAATCCACTGCCACCAATATGTACTCGTATCCGGCAGATGGAGGAAATGGCCCCATGAAGTCAATTCCCCATATATCAAACACTTCATCCACTAGAATCGGCGTCTGCGGCATTTCGTTGCGCGCTGATATGCCTCCTGTGCGCTGGCACCTGTCACAATTCCGGCAGTGATCATATGCGTCTCTAAACAGGTGCGGCCAATAAAATCCGCAATCCAGGACCTTTCTGCTCGTGCGCTTGGGACCAAAGTGTCCTCCACATGCGTGCGCATGACAAAACATCAAAACAGAGTTAATTTCATGGTCAGGCACGTAGCGCCTCAATATCTGATCAGGTCCTATTCTGAGCATATATGGATCATCCCAAAGGTAATGATTGGACTCATGTTTCAATCTCATGCACTGGGTTTTATTGAAATACGGAGGAAACGTACCTGTGACCAGGTAATTCGCAATGTGCGCATACCATGGTACCTTACCTGTCAGCGTCATCAGATGCTCGTCAGGAAATGTCTCTTGTCCACTCGCTGCCCCAGGACTGCTCCTACTGCATAGTCGCTTGCGTCGCACATCAGTCCAAATGGCAGGTTTGAGTCTGGCGCGCGCATCACTGGCGCACTGGTCAGCGCCTCCTTTAGCTTATCAAACGCGGCCCTGAACTCATCAGTAAAATCGAAGCACACATCCTTTTGCAAGAGGTTAGACAGGGGTATACAAATTTTAGATAAGTCTTTTATAAAACGCCTGTAAAACCCGGCATGTCCTAGGAATGACTTCACATTGTGCACGTTAGTGGCATAAGGTAGATTAGAAATAAGATCTATCTTAGCTTTATCTACCTTGATCCCCTCTTCTAAGATGATATGTCCTAGTACTACACCATGCGATACCATGAAATGACATTTTTCATAATTGAGCACTAGGTTCTTAGAAATGCAGCGCGCTAAGACCTTATCAAGATGAGTCAAGCATGCATCAAAGGTACCTCCATACACAGTAAAATCATCCATGAACACTTCTATGCATATACCAATCATATCAGAAAAAATGCTCATGGCTAGATGTTGAAACGTACCTGGCGCGTTACACAGCCGGAATGACATGCGCCGAAACGCAAACATACCGAACGGGTAGGTGAACGTGGTCTTCTCTTGATCCTCCGCAGCTATGGGTATCTGGTTGTACCCTGAATATCCGTCCAAGAAGCAAAAGTAGGGCTTCCCCGCTAATCTGTCCAGCATTTGGTCCATGAAGGGTAGCGGGAAATGGTCCTTGCGCGTGACTGCGTTAAGCTTTCTATAGTCGATGCACATGCGCCATCCAGTCTGAATGCGCTTGGGAACTAGCTCGCCCTGCGCATTCTCCTCTACGGTGATTCCTCCCTTCTTTGGCACAACGTGCACTGGACTGACCCATTTGCTGTCCGAGATCGGGTAAATGACTCCTGCGTCAAGCAACTTCAGGATCTCCTTTTGTACCACCTCCATCATATTCGGATTCAATCTGCGCTGAGCCTCCCTGGATGGTTTGGCACCATCTTCCAACAGAATTCTATGCATGCATACGTCCGGGCTCACTCCACGCAGGTCAGCAAGTGTCCATCCTATGGCGCGCTGGTTCTTGCGCAGCACCTGCTGTAAGCGCGCTTCCTGCTCCTCTTCTAATCCGTTCTTTATGATCACTGGCAGGGTGTCCTCATTTCCCAGAAATATGTACTTGAGGTGCTCTGGAAGTTGCTTCAGCTCAACCTTGGGTGCTTGTTCAATAGAGGGCAAGATTTTATTAGTAGTGCAAATATGAACTATATCGTGTACCTGTTTGGATTCTGGTTGAGCACTGTTCAGCTCGTCTTCCTGCTCCTCCAACTCTGCCTGTGCCAGTGGCTCTGGTCCTACCGTTGCGCTTGCGCATTGCGCATCTGTGACTAAATCATCAATGCCATCCATTGCATGCACTGTGGCGTCCTCATGTGGATGCTGCATCCCCTTGAATATGTTGAAATGGATTTCTTCGCCATCAACCTCCATGGAGAGCGTGCCCCTCCACACGTCTATCTTTGTGCGCGCGGTCATCAGAAAAGGTCTACCCAGTAGGATCTGCGCACTGCTGGTGCTCGATTCACCCTCCATTTCTAGCACATAAAAATCTGCTTGGAACACCAGCTCTCCTACTCGCACAAAAACATCCTCTATCATGCCTACAGGTTGTTTGCACGATCGATCCGCTAGCTGAATGGTGAGACCTGCAGGCTTTAGTGGTCCAAGGCGCAATGTCGCATATAAGGAATAGGGTAACAAATTGATGGATGCGCCTAAATCAATCATGCAGTTGCTCACTGTGGTCTTACCTAAAGTGCATGGGATAGTGAATGTACCTGGGTCTCGGCACTTAGGTGGTACCTTATGTTGCACGATCGCTGAGGCCTGCGCATTTAGCATTACCTGTGCGCACTCGCCTTTCCTTCGCTTGTTTGTGCACAGCTCCTTTAAAACCTTGGCGTACCTAGGGATCTGCCGAACTGCTTCAATAAGGGGAATGTTTATTTCCACCTTACTGAATAACTCGTATAGCTCCTTGTCCAGCGCTTCCTTCCTAGCCAAGGGTGCCTGAGAAAGGTGCAGGTATATTAGTACGATTCGTGCCCTTGTCTTTTAATTGTGTTATACCTGGCGCTTCGCCCTGCTGGCTTGTGGCTGGCACTTCTGGTTGCGCGTCTTGCTCTGGTTGCGCATTCTGTTTTGCTGGATTCGGGACTTGCGCTGCTGGTTGCGCGGGCGCCTTCGCGGTCTGCTCTGTTCCTATTGTGCGCCCAGTCCTCAGTGTTACTGCATTGACTCCTCCTTTGGGGCTCTGAATCACTTGCGAAGGCAGGTTGCCATCGCTCTTCTTTAGCTCATTGATCGCGCGTCGTTGTGCGCGTCAAATATAATCCTTCCTCTTCCACTCAGTACAGTGGTTAAGTAAGGGTCGATCTCCACAGGGAGCAAGTAGTTCAGTTCTAGCTAGTGTCCTACACTTACGAAGATTGGGGGGTGAGTGATTGGTTTGCGCAGTGCGCGAGTAACAGTTGTGAAATGCAGAGAAATGCACTAGACGTGCGCAGGCAGTAGAGATTAGATACTATGACTATGAGAAGTATTGGGCAGACAATCCTCTATGAGTGCATCTCTTATCATCGACTCTAAACGTCTATAGTTTTGGTTTACTTGGGTTAGTGTCCGGTCAAGGCTTTCTAACACGTGCGCATGTTCCGTTCAAAGTTCATGTGCTATTAATCCTTAGAACATAGACTAAAACAGTTGCGAATCCTGTCACAGTAGCAACTGCTTACCCTAGCTCGTCACTCCTAGTTGTCACCGTAAAGGTATCAACTAGTTTAACATATGACAAGCAAGCAACACAAGTAAGATTGCGGTTCAAGGCTTCCCCTACTCATGCAACTGGCTGTCTCCGTATGCACAGGATTAATACAAGTAAGTAAACTACGCATTAAGCTCAAGTCTCAAAGAAATTGCATCATAGATTCATGCCCGACCAACATTTAAGCGTTTAGCTAGACATGCTAGTGATAAACATCATAGAATAGTAAATAATGACTAATGTGTCTGAGAAACAAGTAGCAAACAGTGCGTGCAGAATGTCTCTCGGCTGGCGCAGTCGGCTGGCGCAAGTCCTCTCAACAGGTCCGTGTGTTTTCCAGTTTGTTGCTCTGTGAGCCGCTGATGACCTCAGAGTGCTGCTCTGATGTGTGTGTTGGATCCTTGATGATGTGATACGATGATGATTGTAAACCCTAGACCTCTTCCCTTTTATACTGTTCTGGAGGTCTATCCTTGGCAACTTCTAAATCTGGTCCTGTCAGGATTAGGAACTACTGGACTCTGCGCCTGGCGCATGGCATCGGCTAGCGCATGGGCTAGCGCACCTCTGCTGACTCTTGCCAACTTCTCTTCTGCTTGTGCTGCTAACTCCGCAGGCGGATCTTTCACTTCTAGAACGCTGCCTGTTATCGCGTATCCGACTTAGGGACTCGTTTTACCCTGTGACACAAAAACACTAGAAACGAGTAATCTTGCTCATAAAATATTGCAAACAAGCATAGGGTTATGATCTAAATAATGTGTATAAATAGCCTCTATCACTCATACACCACCGTGGTAGCGATCTATGATAGCTGTTTTTCAATGGACTCGAACCTCTTGTCATACTTCTCGTCATTTTTGCGCACTGTGTCTGCTAGCTGCCCCACGATATCTTCCAAAGATCGCCTCGGGTGCTAGTTGTTGTGCGCTGGTGCGTCAGTGCGGCGATGCGGTGGATTGTAGGGCGCAGCTTGTTGCGTCTGCTGTGGTGCGCGCTGATCCGTGGACTGCCTCTGGAAATTATTTTCCTCCTTCCATCTGAATCCATTTGCGGCTAGTCCAAAGCGCGGCTGGTTCTGTCTCTGTGGTCCTCTGTTATCCCATCCTCCAAGAGCATTGACATCTCCAGATTCTTCAAAAAGTGTGGGACATTCGTCAGTCTTGTGCTTGGTGGACCTGCAGAATTCACATACCTTTGGCGCAGCTGGTTGTGCGCTTTGCGCACTCATCAACTTCTGCAGCATGGCCTTCATTTCCTTGATCTCAGCGCTTGTTTCTACCTGATGCACAGAACGAGCACGACTATTTTCAAGTGTTAGCTGATGTCTTACCTGCCCAGCAGAGTCTTCTATCAGCTGCCACGGGTCTTCTGGATACATGTTGCAAATGTCGCCTCCTGCGCATGCGTTCAATAACCTCAGCTCCATGGGCAGCAGCCCATTCAAGAAGTTCTCTATCAGCACATTCTGGGGCAGGCCATGATTGTAGCAATTGGCCTCTAGCTCCCTGAAACGCTCGTAATATTCTGACAGTGATTCTCCTGCGCTCTGCCTCGGCGCGGCCAGTTCTCTCCTGAGTAGCGCGATCTTTGCTGCGGGATAGAATTTGTCCACGAACTTCTTCTGCAGCTGCTCCCATGTGTGAATGGATCCTACGGGTAAGTTCATCAACCAATGTCTGGCTGTATTACACAGTGAAAATGGGAATGCCTTCATCTTCAGCGCCTCATCGCTCTCCCCTTTGGTCTTCATGTTCTCGCATATGACTAGGAACTCTCGCACATGCTTGACTGGATTTTCGTTGTTCATCCCGTGGAACTTGGGCATGTGATGAATGAGCGAGCTCCTTAGTTCAAAATGTCGGTCTGGCGGAAGCACGATGCACCATGGCTGGTTAACAGTGAGTGGGGCTGACATCTCGCGCACTGTTCTGCGTCGCGCAGCTTGTCGCGCGGGTGGCGCATTGTATACTTCAGCGGCCATCCTTGCTTCAACTTCGCGCTGCATTTCTAAATCTCCAAGAAAATGAAATTAAAAGATAACTAATGCTGCTGCGTCTGTCATTGCGCAACTAGAATCTGCGCAGCGCAACTTGATGATGCAAGTGTGGCAGTAGTTGACAAAACCAGCTTAAGTGAACTAGGAGTTGCTGCAGCTCAAACAATCAAGCAGGCCAGCTGAAGGGAACTAGCAGCAGCTGCAGCAAGGGATGCTGCAGCAGGTGCTAGTTCAACTGACTGTTTCAACTGTCCAAAAAGCAGCAGCAATCTGGGCGTGTCTAGAAGGGCTGGGATTGCTATGGAGTTCATCAGAAGAATTTCTAAAATGCTATGGAGTATTTTCCAGCAAGGTTTACTTATCAGAGAAGGAGATTTGCATTGGAGTTTATAATCAAATCTAATCTCCTAGATTTTAGGAGTTAATTGATCTTGTGGGTCAATTGCCTAAACCTGGGAATTGCTTAAAGTGGAGCTGCTATTTAAGCAGAAGGTGTTCAGGGCAGAAGAGGTTGATCGAAGCAGAGGGATACACGAGTACATACACAGATTTCAGTGGGAGAATCCTTGGTGTGCGACGGAAGTTTTCTTCGATCATCACCCGTGAGCAGAGCGTTGAGCGCAGAGCTGAGGTGAGTGTTGCAGAAGAGAATCAGGACTTGCAGAGTCTGATTCGTACTTGATCTGGAAGGCAATTCAGAGCTGGGGAGCTTGTTGGTTGATCAAGGGCAGCCGCGGAAGAACTGACAGGTGGAAGGCTCGGTCGAGTGTCGTGCGGCAGTACTCACTAGTGGCAGGTGGTCACTAAGTGAGGGGGAGTTGTCCAGAGTGTGCAGCGCTCTTGGAGAGGTTCGATCGGCTCGGCAGAAGGCCTTGAAGCGACGCGGACATATTGTGCTTCAGCTGTGTGTTACAGCTGTTGCTGCAGCAACCCTGCTGAGTAGTGTAATTTAGAATAGGCTGAGTTCTTTGAGAGGATTGTAGCTATTCTAGATTGACATATTGTAGAGGGTGTGCAGACACAAATCAGAGCTTGTCCTGATTGTGTTGAGTGGTCCACACGAGGTTGAGTAGCATAGGTTGCGTGAGTTGTAACCGTGTGTACTTGGAACCGTTGGTTGAGTGGATTGAGGAATGGAGAATAGTCCTCCCCAGACGTAGGCAGATTGGCCGAACTGGGTGAACAAACTTGTGCCTTATTCATTGCTTGCTGTGACAATATTTAAGTGAACAAGAGTGTGCTGCAGCAACTGCTTGTTCACAAAATCTGTCGAACTAAGACACTACGAATTTCAATTGGTATCAGAGCAGGAGCTCGACACACAGAGTTAAAGATCCTACAGTGTCTCTGAAGAAGCAAAGACAATGAAGGAAGGACAGAGCACAAGCAGACCTCCATTATTGGAAGAGAGCAATTATAGATATTGGAAAGCTAGAATGAAAGCCTTTCTCAGGGCTATTGACGAGAAGACATGGAGAGCTGTTGTGGTTCAGTGGTCTCCCCCAATCACCATGGATGAGCAAGGAGTGACAAGAACTAAACCTAAAGAGCAATGGACTGCTGAAGAAGATGCTGCAGCAACTGGTAATTCAAAGGCTTTGAATGCAATTTTTGCTGCGGTTGATGCTAACAATTTCAGGTTGATCTCAAACTGTGACATGGCCAAGCTAGCATGGGAGATTCTGCAAACTGCGCATGAAGGAACTGACAGAGTGAAGCTGTCAAGACTCCAGATAATCGCCACACAATTTGAGAATCTGAGGATGCTGGATGAAGAAACAGTCACTGAGTTTAATGCTAAACTCTGTGATCTTGCAAATGAAGCTCATGCCCTTGGTGAACCCATCCCTGAAGAAAAGCTTATCAGAAAGGTTCTCAGATCATTGCCCACAAAATTTGACATGAAAGTGACAGCCATTGAAGAAGCTCAAAATGTCAGATTCATGAAGTTGGAAGAGCTGATGGGTCTCTCAAACAATTTGAGATGAAGCTGGTTAAAGGAGACATCCTTCCTAAGGATAAGAATGTTGGATTGAAAGCTGAAGCAGAAACCAAGCAGACAGTTCCAGATGATCAGATGAGTATGCTTGTTAAGAACCTTGGGAAGTTTCTAAAAAACATGGAATCCAGAACTGAGAGAAACTCTTCTTCGCGAAGACCATTCAGAAGGGGCGGTGAAAGTAAAAGGAAAGGAAAGGAACCTGCTCAGAGTGAAGACAGAAAGAAAGAAATGAAGAAGGGAGTCCAATGCTGGAATTGTGCAGGCTACGGACATCGACAAATTAACTGCACCAGCAAACGGATGAAAAAGAGAGCTCTCTCCGCTAGTGGAAGTGAAGATGAGAAAGAGCTAAGTGAAGATGAATGCAACATGGCCAGATACAGGTCTGCAAGAAGAGGCATAAAAACACAAAATCGATTGAACCAGGACTTGCTGCAGCAATCTCTATATCACCGTAACAAGAGAGCTTTAAAGTATAAAAAATGTTACAGCTGTGGTCGCAAAGGTCATGTTCAAAGAAACTGTTTCTCAGCTCGTGCCATAATAGCATCACCCAGGAAATAATGCGTATAAATAGGCTCTATCAGTTTTCTTTTAATAGTTAGTTATTTCTGTTTGCTTTACTTTGGTTGTTGTTTCTGACAGCGCGCAATCACCATTAGCCTGCGCAACCTTGAAACAGTTGCGCAGCGTAGATTCTAGTTGCGCACTGACAGACGCAACAGCTTAGTTATCTTTTAATTTCGTTTTCTTTGAAGATTTAGAACAGGTCATGGAGGATAACAGTGTCGTTGGGGACAACTTAGGGGACAGAACCCCAGAGGAAGCGAGAGCACATAACCGCGCAGCCCTGTTCAGAGAGGAAGTGCAGTGCGAGGTTGAAGCAAGGATGGCCGCTGAAGTGTATAATGGGCCACCCGCGCGACAGGCCCACTCACAGTTAACCAGCCATGGTGCATCGTGCTTCCACCAGACGGTCATTTTGAACTAAGGAGCTCGCTCATTCATCACATGCCCAAGTTCCACGGGATGAACAACGAGAATCCAGTCAAGCATGTGCGAGAGTTCCTAGTCATTTGCGAGAACATGAAGGCCGAAGGGGAGAGCGATGAAGCGCTGAAGATGAAAGCGTTCCCATTTTCACTGTGTGACACGGCCAGGCATTGGCTAATGAACTTACCAGCAGGATCAATTCACACATGGGAACAGCTGCAGAAGAAGTTCCTGGATAAATTTTATCCCGCAGCAAAGATTGCGCTACTCAGGAGGGAGCTGGCCGCACCTAGGCAGAGCGCAGGAGAGTCGCTGTCAGAGTATTACGAGCGTTTCAGGGAGCTAGAGGCCAACTGCTACAATCACGGCCTGCCCCAGAATGTGCTGATAGAGAATTTCCTGAATGGACTGCTGCACATGGAGCTGAGATTATTGAACGCATGCGTAGGAGGCGACATTTGCAACATGTACCCAGAAGACGCGTGGCAGCTGATAGAAGACTCTGCTGGGCAGGTAAGACATCAGCTAACACTTGAAAATAGTCGTGCTCGTTCTGTGCATCAGGTAGAAACAAGCGCTGAGATCAAGGAAATGAAGGCCATGCTGCAGAAGTTGATGAGTGCGCAAGGCGCACAACCAGTTGCGCCAAAGGTATGCAAATTCTGCCATTCCACCGAGCACAAAACCGATGCATGTCCCACGCTGTTTAAGGAATCAGGAGATGTCAATGCTCTTGGAGGATGGGATAACAGAGGGCCACAGAGACAGAATCAGCCGCGTTTTGGACTAGCCGCAAATGGGTTCAGATGGAAGGACGAAAACAATTTCCAGAGGCAATCCACGGATCAGCGCGCGCCATAGCAGACGCGACAAGCTGCACCCTACAATCCACCGCATCGCCGCCCTGACGCACCAGCACAGAACAACCAGCAACCGAGGCGATCCTTAGAAGATATCGTGGGTCAGCTAGCAGACACAGTGCGCAAGAATGATGAGAAGTATGACAAGAGGTTCGATACCATTGAGAAGCAGCTATCACATATTGCGACCACGGTGTACGAGCTAAAAAAGAGCGATGGCAACCTGCCTTTGCAAGTGATTCAGAACCCCAAGGGAGGAGTCAACGCTGTGACACTGAGGACTGGGCGCACAATAGGGACAGAGCAGATCAGGAAGGCGCCCGCGCAACCAGCTGCGCAAGTCCCGGATCCAGCAGAGCAGAATGCGCAACCGGAGCAAGACGCGCAACCAGAAGCGCCAGCCACAAGCCAGAGGGGCGAAGCGCCAGGTATGACACAATTAAAAGACAAGGGCACGAATCGTACTAACATACCTGCACCTTTCCCTGTGCAGGCACCATCGGCTAGGAAGGAAGCGCTCGATAAGGAGCTCTACGAGTTATTCAGTAAGGTGGAAATAAACATTCCCCTTATTGAAGCAGTTCGGCAGATCCCTAGGTACGCCAAGTTTTTAAAGGAGCTGTGCACAAATAAGAGAAGGAAAGGCGAGTGCGCACAGGTAATGCTAAATGCGCAGGCCTCTGCGATCGTGCAACATAAGGTACCACCTAAGTGCCGAGACCTAGGTACGTTCACCATCCCATGCACTTTAGGTAAGACCACAGTGAGCAATTGCATTATTGATTTAGGTGCATCCATAAATGTGCTACCCTTTTCCCTATATGCGTCATTGTGCCTTGGACCACTAAAGCCTGCAGGTCTCACCATTCAGCTAGCAGATCCGTCGTGCAAGCAACCTACGGGCATGATAGAGGATGTTCTTGTGCGAGTAGGACAGCTGGTATTCCCAGCAGATTTCTATGTCCTAGAAATGGAGGGTGAATCAAGCACCAGCAGTGCGCAGATCCTACTGGGCAGACCATTTCTGATGACCGCGCGCACAAAGATAGACGTGTGGAGGGGCACGCTCTCCATGGAGGTTGATGGCGAAGAAATCCATTTCAACATATTCAAGGGGATGCAGCATCCTCATGAAGACGCCACAGTGCACGCAATGGACAGCTTAGATGACTTGGTCGCAGATGCGCAATGTGCGAGCACAGCAGAAGAACCTATAACATTGGCACAGGCAGAGTTGGAGGCGCAGGAGGAGGAGCTGAGCAGTGCTGAACCAGAACCCAGACAGGTACAAGCCATAGTTAAAGTCTGCACTGCTAATAAAATCTCGCCCTCTATTGAACAGACACCCAAGGTCGAGCTGAAGCAACTCTCAGAGCACCTCAAGTACATATTCTTGGGAAATGAAGACCCCTGCCAGTAATCATAAAGAAAGGATTAGAAGAGGAGCAGGAGGCGCAACTACAGCAGGTGCTGCGCAGAAACCAGCGCGCTTTAGGATGGACACTTGCTGATCTGCGTGGAGTGAGCCCGGACGTATGCATGCATAGGATTCTATTGGAAGATGGTGCCAAACCATCCAGGGAGCCTCAGCGCAGATTGAACCCGAATATGATGGAGGTACTGCAGAAGGAGATTCTAAAGTTGCTTGACGCAGGAGTCATTTACCCTATTTCGGACAGCAAATGGGTAAGTCCAGTGCACGTTGTGCCAAAGAAAGGAGGAATCACAGTGGAAGAGAATGCGCAGGGCGAGCTAGTTCCCAAGCGCATTCAGACTGGATGGCGCATGTGCATTGACTACAGGAAGCTTAACGCAGTCACGCGCAAGGACCATTTCCCGCTACCCTTTATGGATCAAATGCTAGATCGATTAGCGCGGAAGCCCTACTTTTGTTTCTTGGACGGATACTCAGGGTACAATCAGACACCCATAGCTGCGGAAGATCAAGAGAAGACCACATTTACCTATCCATTCGGTACGTTTGCGTTTCGGCGCATGTCATTTGGGCTATGTAACGCACCAGGTACGTTCCAACGCTATGCATAGAAGTGTTCATGGATGATTTTACTGTATACGGAGGTACCTTTGATGCATGCTTAACACATCTTGATAAGGTCTTAGCGCGCTGCATTTCAAAGAACCTAGTGCTCAATTATGAAAAATGTCATTTCATGGTATCGCATGGTGTAGTACTAGGACATATTATCTCGCAGGAGGGGATCAAGGTAGATAAAGCTAAAATTGATCTTATTTCTAATCTGCCTTATGCCACTAGCGTGCGCGATGTGAAATCATTCCTCGGGCACGCTGGGTTTTACAGGCGCTTCATAAAAGATTTTTCTAAGATTTGTTTACCCTTGTCTAACCTCTTGCAAAAGGATGTGTGTTTCGAATTTACTGATGAGTGCAGGGCCGCATTTGATAAGCTGAAGGTGCCAGTGATGCGCGCTCCAGACTGGAACCTGCCATTTGAACTGATGTGCGACGCAAGCGATTATGCAATAGGTGCAGTCCTGGGGCAGCGAGTGGACAAGAAGCCGCACGCCATTTATTATGCATCGCGCACACTGGACGCTGCGCAGAGGAACTACACCACCACGGAGAAGGAGCTTCTGGCAATTGTGTTTGCGCTGGAGAAGTTCAGCGCATATGTTCTAGGCGCTAGGGTCATCATCTACACAGACCACGCTGCAATCCGTTACCTAATGTCCAAGAAGGAAACTAAGCCGCGCCTGATGCGGTGGGTGCTCCTACTTCAGGAATTTGACTTGGAGATCAAATATAAGAAGGGCACGGAGAACACAGTCGCAGACCACTTAAGCAGGATCGTGAAGGCGGAGGAGCCAGGGCAAATCACGGAGACGTTCCCTGACGAGCATCTGATGGCGCTGACAGGTAAGGTACCATGGTATGCGCACATTGCAAATTACCTGGTCACAGGTACGTTTCCTCCTCATTTCACTAAAACCCAATGCATGAGATTAAAACATGAGTCCAAGCATTACATTTGGGATGATCCGTATATGCTCAGAATAGGACCTGATCAGATTTTAAGGCGCTGCGGGCCTGACCATGAAATTAACTCTGTTTTGATGTTTTGTCATGCGCACGCATGTGGAGGACACTTTGGCCCGAAGCGCACGAGCAGAAAGATCCTAGACTGTGGATTTTATTGGCCGCGCTTGTTCAGTGACTCATATAACTACTGCAGGAACTGTGACAGGTGCCAGCGCAAAGGAGGCATATCAGCGCGCAATGAGATGCCGTAGACACCAATTCTAGTGGATGAAGTATTCGATATTTGGGGGATTGACTTCATGGGGCCATTTCCCCCATCTTCCGGATACGAGTATATTTTGGTCGCGGTAGATTATGTCTCCAAATGGGTTGAGGCCAAGGCTACACGGAAGGACGATGGTAACACGGTCGCTGAATTTTTGAGAACTAACATATTCTGCAGGTACGGAGTGCCTAAGGCAATCATTAGCGACCAGGGGACGCACTTTTGCAACAGGATTGTGGCGCAAGTTTTCAAGCATTATGGAGTGCGCCACAAGACGTCCACTGCTTATCATCCTCAGACAAATGGACAGGCCGAGGTTTCCAACAGAGAGATCAAGCGCATCCTGGAGAAGACTATGAGACCATCACGCAAAGATTGGAGCCAGCGCCTTGACGATGCTCTGTGGGCATACCGCACTGCGCATAAGACACCAATTGGGACTTCACCGTTCCGGTTGGTTTACGGAAAAGCATGCCACCTGCCAGTGGAGTTAGAGCACAACGCATATTGGGCATTACGCATTTGCAACCTGAACCTAGACGAGGCCGGAAAGGAGCGCGCATTTGAGCTAAGCGAATTAGAAGAGCTGCGCCTGGATGCCTATGAGGGACTGCGCGATTACAAGGCGCGCACAAAGGCATTTCATGACAAGCATATCCTCAAACGCACTTTTGAGCCAGGAGACCAGGTATTATTATTCTCATCACGCCTAAAGCTCATGTCTGGAAAGCTGCGCAGCAAATGGACGGGACCGTACACAGTCACCAAGGTTTTCCCCTACGGAACAATCGAGTTAGAAAACGAGCACCGGCATCGTTTTCAGGTCAATGGGCAGAGAGTCAAACGGTATTTAGGAGAACCTTGGGATGGCACAGCGCGCGAAATTGAATTGGCAGAGCCTGAGATAGCAGATGCGCAGGTTGCTGCGCCAGAGTCATCACCAGACGCGCTAAAGGGAGAACAGGGGACTATTGCTCATATTTCTTCTCCCTCTTTACCTACCCTCGTTACTTATAATTTATCACATACTATTAACCATGCTGACCACCCGTCCGACCCTTTGCGCAGGACCAAGAAGAGCACAACACATGCACAAGCGCAGGGTCACTCAGGAGCAAGTGTGGGGGAGGTCGCTGGTATACTTTCACGTAAATAACGAGGTACAGTCAAGCCAACGACGTTAAACAAAGGCACTTGTCGGGAGGTAACCCGACACGTTTTACTTTTACATGTTTTTCTTTTAGTTTTTTCTAGTGTCTTTTAGCTAGTTTAGGACTTGTAGTTTTTTTAGTCGAGCAGCAGTGCGGAGGTCCGTGCGCACTTCAGTGCGCAGGATAGCTGCGCTAGTCAGGGGGTATATAAGGGCAGTACTTAGAAAATTTCAGCACTTTTTCACTCGACCGTTGCAAGAGAAACTCCCGCCCTCACACCTCCGCTCACCGTCCGGCGCTCAACCCAGCTTCCGTTTAGAGAGATTTGAGGAGCACTCCGTCGCACTCCCTCCAGGTAACCTTTCCCCCCCGATTTGAGTCGATTGAATTAGGGTTTGTGCGAGAAAAGGGGTAACCTAGGTCTGAAATCGCACCAAGCTTGCGTGCACCGATTGGAGGTTTGGTTAGTGGGTTTTGTAGGCGGGGAGTAGGCGCCCAATCGGTGAAAGTTTCGGGGCATTTGGAGGAGTTTGGATTGTCTGAGCTTTAGAGAGTGTTGACCGAAGAGACCCAGTGCACGATGCAGCCTGCCGAGGACCAAGCGACCTCAGCTCACTTTGCCAGCAAGTACGCGGCCTTCCTGAGGCTTGAGATGTACGGGACTCCGTACATCAGCAGGGAGTTCCTGCGAGAGGTCGGTATGGAGGACCTCATCATGGAGAAGCTCGCGCTAGCGGGCTGGGAGGCGCTGTTGGAGATCAACAGCGCAGCAGACAAGGAGGACACCTGCGAGTTTCTGGCGTCGCTAGAAACGAGTGATATGGAGATAAGGTACCGGCACCGAGGGGTGTGGTACATTGCCTCGGCTAAGAGGCTGAAGCGCACACTGAGTATTATTTACTGTTCTATGATGTTTACTACTAGCATGTCTAGCTAAACGCTTGGTATCGGTTGGGCATGATTCTATGAGTATTTCTTTTGAGACTTGAGCTTAATGCATAGTTTGTTTGCTTATATTAATTCTGTGCACACTGTTGACAGCTAGTTGCATGAGTAGGGGAAGCCTTGAACCGCAATCTTACTCTTGTTGCTTGTTTGTTATATGTTAAACTAGTTGAATAGCTTGACGGTGACAACTAGGAGTAACGCGCTAGGATAATCAGTTGCTACTGTGAAAGGATTCGCAGCTGCTTAGACTAGTCTCAAGAATTAATAGGTCATGAACTTTGATCGGAACATGCGCACATGTTAGGAAGCCTTGATCGGACACTAACATTAGTAAACCGAACTATAGACATTTAGAGTCGATGATAAGGAATACACTCATAGAGGATTGTCTGCGCCGATACTTCTCATAGTCATAGTACTTAATCTCTACTGCCTGCGCACGTCTAGTGCAATTCCTGCGTTTACTACTGTTTACTCGCGCATTGCGCAACCCAATCACTCACACCCCCAGTTTTCGTAAGTGCAGGTTACTAGTTAAAGCTAATCTACTTGCTCCCTGTGGATTCAACCCTGACTTAACCGCTGTACTAAGTGGAAGAGGAAGGAATTAATTTGATACGCGCACAATGACGCGTGTACATCAATCATCATTTTCAACCATGTCATGACATGTCACGTACTTGCACTTTTGTTAGATATTGCATCTTAGCTGTAGTCGTTTAGAACTAGTCATGTTGCTCATGCCTTTTTCCCGCGTTCCGTTATGCTCATTTCTCTATCAGTCTTGCCTGTCGGTATCTCAAGTCACTTGATGAAGAATTTAAAACCTAATGTTGTTTCCTTGAATGTGTATTCCTATGAACTTAGTGCCTCCTCTATCTTATGTCTGTCATGCATTCTAAATGACCTCACAAGCATGCTAGAGCAGGATTTTTAGTAGGCACCGGTTCATAATGTTCAAAAACCTAGACTAGCTTTGTGATTCAAGGTGACTTTTGCAATCTTACGGACTTCTCGTGCTTGTTGTTATTCACACACACCCGCCTCCACCATTAATACACTTTGTCAGCTTTTAAGTGTGGAGTCCCTCAAATGAGAGGACAAAAAGAAAAGTCAAAAGAGGGCGCAAAATAGGCCCCAACGAAAAAGAAAAAAAAGAAAAGAAAATAAGATGCAAAGGAAAGGAAGAAAAGTTCCCCTTAAGCATGACAAGGCCGGAGGCCATTATATACTCCCGCTTAAGCTTGACATTTTGTATTATACCCTTGTTTATTATTTTTGATTGCATCTTGTATTAGAGGTCCTGTAAGATGAGTTAAGGAACGATCCTTGTGCTTGCACCGAATCATTAAGAGAGTCTTCATATCTTTCAAAAAAATTCCCTAAGCCAGGCTCCTCTTCTCTTACAGGTCACTAGCTTAGACTTTGGCACTTGAGAACGAGCTTTGCGCCAAGAGCCCGTGGACTATCCCTAGATAGCATAGGTAAATGGCGAGGATGTTTTGTGTAACTATAATCTTGGTTTCGATGCATTGCAGGAAGGTTGAGTACAGTGAATGATTAGACATTTAATAGTCTTGTGTATTGATTTTCGTTTGAATGCATGATTCTTGTAAACTAGGATGGTGCTCGAAAGTTTTTCTGACAGTGTTTTGAACTATAGACTACGCAAGCATGAGTTTGAGAATACGCAGAGTGGACACGTGATGCACGCGTCGTTGTGCGCGTCAAATTAATCCTTCCTTCTCCACTTAGTATAGCGGCTAAGTCAGGGTCGATCCCACAAGGAGCAAGCAGATTCGCTCTAACTAGTTACCTACACTTATGAAAATTGGGGTGTGAGTAATTGGGTTGCGCAGGTGCACGAATAAACAGTAGTTAACGCAGGATTTGCACCAGACGTGCGCAGGCAGTAGAAATTAAGTACTATGACTATGAAAAGTATCGGCGCATACAATCCTCTATGAATGTATTCCTTATCATTGACTCTAAACGTCTATAGTTCGGTTTACTAATGTTAGTGTCCGATCAAGGCTTCCTAACATATGCGCATGTTCCGATCAAAGTTCATGAGCTATTAATTCTTGAAACTAGTCTAAGCAGCTACGAATCCTGTCACAGTAGCAACTGATTATCCTAGCGCGTTACTCCTAGTTATCACCGTCAAGCTACCAACTAGTTTAACATATAACAAACAAGTAGCAAGAGTAAGATTGCGGTTCAAGGCTTCCCCTACTCATGCAACTAGCTGTCAACAGTGTGCACAGAATTAATACAAGCAAACAAACTATGCATTAAGCACTAGTCTCAAAGGAAATACTAGTAGTAAACATCATAGAAATAGTAAATAACAACTAAAGTATCCAAGAAAACAGTAACAAGCAGGTGCGTGCAGGTTGCAGTGTCTCGGCTGGCGCAGTCGACTAGCGCAGATCCTCTCAGCAGCTCGTGTGTTTTTCAGTTCTGCCTCTCCCTCGTGTGCTGTGTTCCTCGATGATGATGATGATCAAACCCTAGCCTTCCTCTCTTTATATACTGCTCATGAGGCCCAATCTTGGCAACTTCCAAATCCGATGGTGTCAAGATTTGGAAACACCACTATCTTGCGCATGGCGCACTGCACACCTTGGTTAGCGCAATCGGTCTGCGCACCGTAGTCGACTCTGCCACTTCCTATCCTGTTTGCGCTGCTAGCTCCGCAGGCTGTGTGTTGCGCTCCTCAAACGCTGCCTGTTAGCGCGTATCCGACTTAGGCCCTCGTTTCGCCCTGGAATACAAAAACACCGGAAACCAGTAATCTTGTACACAAAATAATGCAAACAAGCATAGTGTTAGGATCTAAATAGCGCGTATAAATAGGCTCTATCAACAAGCTTGAGCAGCGCTTAATTCATGCATTCATATAGATTTAGTTACATTTGGGATTTGTAGGTACTCCCTCTTCTGAAAACCTTCACGAGAGTATAACTCGTCCACTAAGGTAGCCTAGGGGTTTAAAGGCTTGATGCATACGCTAAATGCATCCGTGATTCCTATAACAGTGAGTTAGGATTTTCATATTCTAGTTAGTGTATGTCGCATGATCTTAAAGATTACTTACATTATGCTGCTCCGCTATTCATTATGTGCTTTACGTTTGTTCGGGACGAACAAATTGTAGTGTGGAGTGTTTTGATCGGTTGATTTCTCACCGATTATTCGCTTCGTTCGATGATGAATTTCGCTTCTCTCCCGAACATTTTCTTTGTGTTTTTACCACTTCACTCTCGTTTCACGACAAATCATACTAAACTATAGCTTTGTAGCCCAGTCAGAGCAAACTGAAGGAAATCGCAAGATTCAGACGAATATGATAAAGGAGTGCGCGGATTTACCTATCCGAAGTCTTGGGCATGCCGAGTACTCATCTCTTATCTAAATGAGGCATGCTATATTGTTGGAAAGCTGACTTGAAGGGCTACAACTTTGTAGTTTGCACCGAGACGTGATTCGAAGGTTTTGGAGGTCAAAAACCCAAGCAAAGTCAGAATCGAACCCCGAGTGGACAAGCAGCCCGGTTCTGTGTCGAACAGGCGGTCCATGATATGAACCGTATGTTTGGAAATAAAACAGCCGGTTTTGGTCCTGAACCGGCCCCGAAGGCAAAATATCGAGATTCTCTGAAAGGGGCCGGTACCAAAGGAAACCGACGATTTTGTAACTTGAACCGGCGGTTCTCACAATGGAACCGCCGGTTTATAACCAAACCGGGCCGCAAATCAATTTTGAAAATCAGCCCAATTGACTTTCAGTATAGATAGGAATCGAGGGCTTGTTCACAAGGGTTGGACGATTTTGGAGAATGAAGGCAAGAGAGAAGAGGATAGCTTGGAGTGAAGATCGTCGTCACGGGTTCTTCGTTCTTTATTTTCTTCATTCTTATATTGGTAGTAATCCCGATGAGTATCGGATCCCATGCCCGTAACCTAATTTCATGTGATTTGTACAAACACCAGTTTTAATCTAATGCAAGTTTATGTTTTCAATTCTATTATGCTTCATTCTATCGTTTTACCATTGTTGATCATTGATTGGGATGACTGCATGTTAGAACGAACCTAGGTTAGATGCCAAAAAGATGAATGGGTCTGAGGCAGTTAACTGGAACAAATAGGATTGATGTCGAGACATGGTAGCTGTATTGTTAATACATGAATCGATAGGAGAGTTGACATATTTTGTCTGGAAACCTTTGGGTCTAATAAATCGAAATTGTTGATAATCCGTGATTGGGCGGCATTCAATAGTGTAGATTAATTCAGGTGATGATCCGTGATTGGGCTGCTCATCTGATGTCAATTTAGGTTATTTCCAAAGCTATTTTGCATAACTATATGGTGTGACTGATTGCATGAATCGTGTTGCGAGCATGGGTGAAGTTCAATCTTGGAATTGTTTTCTCTGATTAGGACAATTAGGATTATTTAGGGTAATTAGGGTAATTAGGAATATTTAGATCTAAACTCAGAATTTCCATTAGGAGTAGCTGAACATATTGTTTGCTAGCTAGTATATACACGCGCTTGTTCCTAGGATCGACCTTTGGCTTACCAAGGTCTATAAATTGTTTTTGACTACAATTTGACCCCTGAAACTTATATCTGACATCTATAAAGGGTTAAAAATACGCATTGTCAACACTCTCCTGATTTGTTGAAGACTTGGCACGAATCTTGAGTGAACTTTACCTGCAGCGTTTCATCGCACAACTGACTAATGCTTATGAGATTTGCCTTTGACCCTTCTACCAGCATTACATTCCGCAGCTTGGGCATCCCTTTGACTATCAATGTTCCTTTGCCCAAAACTCTTCCTTACAAGCCATTTCCAAATTTTACCAGCTGTTCTGAGCATGGAGTTATGTTCTTCAGGAATGATCTTTCTCCAGTCAAATGCCCTGAGCATCCACTGTTAAAGTACCAGCTTACTTTGTTTGAAGAACTTGCTGTGCTGACGAGTGCGACATGCAGGGTTCTCTCATGTTTCTGCTTTGTAGGATCCTTGGTTGTATTTTCCCTAGTGAGTGTCGATGGGCAGTGCCTCTTAATGTGTCCCTTGTGTCCACAGGTATAGCATCTTCTGCATTTGTACTTTAAGCACTCCTTAGGACTAACACGGTGATACAGAGGTTGCTACAGCAGAACCTTGTTCATCTTTTCTTGTTCCCTTCTCCCTTTCCTGATTGATCTGTATCTAACTATGTTGCATTCATCTTCATTGTGATCGGTCTCGTCTTCACTCCAGCTAGCTGAGAGAAAACTGTCACTTCTTTGCTCAGATTTCTTCATTGGTTTGCTGGTAAAATCGACTTGTCGGTGACCATATCCATCACAATTCCAACACTGAACGCCCTTCCTTTTCTCTTTCTTCTCGTCTTCATCATGAGTAGGTTCCATTCCTCACCTCTGATTTCCTCCACCCCTTCTGGATTGCCTTTGAGAGGATGAGCCCTGTCCAGATTTTGTTTCCATGTTCTTCAAGAGCTTCCTGAGGTTCTTCACTAGCAGACTCAGTTGATCGTCAGGTGCAGGCTTCTTTTCTTCTATTTTTGCTTTTAATCCAACATTTTTGCTTTTGCAAGAAGTGTCTTCCTTGATCAGCTTCATCTCAAATTGTTTGAGGGATCCAATCAGTTCCTCTAGTCTCATCTGTCTGACATTCTGAGCTTCTTCAATGGCTGTCACCTTCATGTCAAATCTGGTGGGCAAGGATCTGAGAACTTTCCTAATTAGCTTCTCTTCAGGAAAAGGTTATCCAAGAGCATGAGCTTCATTTGACAGGTCACACAGCTTGGCATTGAACTCAGTCATAGTCTCCTCTTCTTGCATCTTTAGACTCTCAAACTGAGAAGTAGTGATCTGTAAACCTGGACATCTTTACTTTGTCGGTTCCTTCATAGGCTACTTGCAAGATTTCCCAGGCTTGTTTTGCAATGTCGCAGTTGGAGATCAACCTGAAAATTGTTAGCATCTACAGCAGCAAAAATAGCGTTCAGTGCCTTTGAATTACCGTTTGCTGCAGCATCCTCTTCAGCAGTCCATTGTCCTTCAGGTTTCACTCGAGTAACTCCCCTTTCATCCATGGTTATGGGAGGTGACCATTCAGCAACAACTGCTCTCCAGGTTCTTTCATCAATAGCTTTGAGGGAATGCCTTCATTCTTGCCTTTCAATAGCCATAGTTACTTTCTTCCAGCAGCGGTGGATGGCTTGTGCTTTGTCCTTCCATCATTAATCCTTGCTTCCTTCAGCAGACGCTCAGTATCTTTACTCTATATGTTGAGTTCCCGCTCTGATACCAATTGAAATTTTGCAGCGCTGCTGAGATGCAGATTGTGTACACGCAGTTGCTATAGCACACTCAAATACCGATGGGTCTTGTGCAGTAAGAACAATGAACAAATAATTTATTCACTTAGTTTGGTAAACTGCCTACGTCTGGGAAGGACTGAACTTCAGCCCTTAATCCACTAGTCTCAAGGTCCCGAGTACAATAAGGTACAAAGCACGCAACCTATGGTACTCGACCTTTACTAATACCACAATCAGAACAAGGTCTGACTTGTGTATCACACACCTACACACTTGTTTTAATTCAGAATAGCTACACCACTGTTTTCACAGAATCAGCATATTCTAATTAAAGCAATGTTATTGTAGGTTGTTATAGCACACCCTTGTGCCACTAGCTTGTGCCGAATCTGTCAGCGTCGCTCCAAGCCTTCCGATGAGCCGATCGAACCTCTCCACGAGCGCTGCACACTCTGGAATGCTCCCCCTCACTCAGTGACCACCTCTCACTAGCGAGACCTGGCCTCCTGCCAATTGCCCGTGTACCTCCACTCGACAATTTCTCCGCGGCCTCCCTTGATCAACCAACAAGCAATCGCTGCTCTGAATTGGCTTCCTAGATCAAGCACTAATCAGATTCTACAAGCCTCGATCACACTCAGCTTTAATCACCTCAGCTTTCTCACGCTCTGCTCTTGGTGATGATCGAAGCACGGCTCACACACAATCTCCCTCCGTGGTATTCTATGTATGCTCTCGGTGTTTTCACTCTCTCAGCTTCGATACCTTTGACGCTCTGCTCAGCCTCCTTTAAATAGGAACCCCAAGTTCCATCAATATCAGTTTTTGGGAATTTCCCCCAATCATTAATATCTGCTAATTTGTAGGAAATTTGATTTGATTTGAAAATCTAATCTTCCACAAACAAATCTTCACCCTGGTACGGAATCTACCCTAGTATATTCTCTGCTGAATATTTAGAAGCTCCCCGTAAGCTCTGCTCTTCATAATGGACCACTGAAAGCAATCTCCAAATGGGAGCTGATCTTCTGCTACAGCTCCACGCTCCAGGATCTGCTATAGCAGCAGCTTGTTCACGAGAGTGCTGGTTTTGTCAATTGAATGCGATACTGCATCATCAGACACTCTCGTAGTTCAACACCAAATTCATCAATGCAGCGCGTGCGCATTCTATCTAGGTTGTGCAAGCATTCATCAAAAGTATTTCCATAAATAGTTAAATCATCCATGAATACTTCAACACAATCACTCAACAAATCTGAAAATATGCTCCTAACCACACGTTGGAAGGTACCTGACACATTACATAATCTGAAGGAGCAGGTAAATTTCCTCTTCTCCTGATCCTCAGCCGCAATGGGAATCTGGTTGTAACCTGAAAAAACATCAAGAAAACAAAAGGATGGTTTACATGCAAGTCCATTCTGCATTTGATCGATGAATGGCAGGGGGAAATGGTCTTTGTGTGTGGCTGCATTAAGTTGTCTATAATCAATGCACATCCGCCAGCCATTCTGCACTCTCTTGGGCACCAGCTCTCCTTTGTCATTCATCTCTACCGTCATCCCGGTCTTCTTGGGCACCACATTGATAGGGCTTACCCATTGGCTATCTGATATTGGGTAGATCACACCGGCTTCTAAGAGCTTCTGCACCTCTTTCTGGACAACCTCCATCATTATCGGATTCAAAAGCCTCTGAGGTTGTCTCACTGGTTTTACTCCTTCCTCTAACAGGATCCGATACATGCAGATTGTTGGATTGATTCCTTGAATGTCAGCCAATGTCCAACCTATTGTTGTTTTTCGCTCCTTTAGCATGCGCGCCAATCAGATCTCTTGATCTGGTTCGAGTCCACTCTTAATGATTACTGGCAGCGTCTCACCGTCTCCAAGGTAAATGTACTTCAAGTGGTCCGGTAGAGGTTTCAATTGAATTTCAGGAGCCTGCACAACAGATGGGATAAGTTTTGTTTCATTGCATAATTTAATTACATTAACCTCATACTTGGCAGCATCATGGGGCAACTGCCCAGCAACAACTTCTTCGGCTAATGACTCCGGTATGTCTTCTCCATATTATATGAGCTCCGCATCTTCAATGGTGTCCAAGGCATGTATTCCTGCAAAGTCGGGTGGGAATCGCATAGACTCATAGATATTGAATTTAATGACTTCCCCATCTACCTCCATAGAAAGATCACCCGTATGCGTATCAATCTTGGCTCTTGCGGTCACCATAAAGGGTCTTCCTAACAGGACTTGAGAAGTTTCCCTCACCTTCCATCTTCATCACATAGAAATCTGCAAGGAATACAAGTTTGCCTACATGCACTAACACATCAACTACTATACCCTCAGGTTTGGTACCTGATCTATCGGCCAGCTGAATGATTAAATCAGTAGGTCTAAGAAGACCGATTTGCAACACTCGATACAAAGAGTAAGATAAGACATTAATGGAAGCACCCAAATCCAGCATGCAATTATCCACTTGAGCCTTATTAATTATGCAAGAGATTGTAAAGGTACCTAGATCCTTGCATTTGTGTGCAACCTTGCACTCAAGAATTGCTGAGATGTTGGGCTTGAAACTTACTTGCTCAGGTCTGGATCCTCCTCTTCGAGTGGTGCACAAATCCTGAAGGAACTTGGCATATTTAGGAATTTGCTTGATTTCGTCGAGGAGTGGAATTGTGATATCTACCTTGCTGAATAGCTCTAACAGCTCCTGATCCATTGCTGGATTCTTCTTTGCTTTGGATATCTGCATAGGAAATGGAAGTGGAGGGTTAGTTCGGCGAAGTTCAAAATTTGAAGCAGGCTGTTCCATGCCGGATGAAGACATTACGGGCGCATCTGTAGGAGACATTAGTGGATCGCGCACCGTGCTAAAGTTCTCATCGGGCGCGGTACTCTCTGTTCCGGTCTCTTGTCTCGGCTCTTCTGCAAGCTTCTTGCCACTCCTCAAAGTTATCGCATTGACATTTCCTCTTGGGTTGGGAATTGTTTGTGAGGGCAACTTTCCCTTATCTTTATCATTCTTCAGCTCGGACACGGTGGCTGCCAATTGGGACATATGCTTCGATAACTCAACTAGGGTGCTCTCATTCTTTTGCACACTAATCGCCAACTCCTTAAACACTTCTTCTAAAGACTTTCTTGAATTCCCATTGCTCAGACCAGCTTGGTTTGCATTACTTGGGCCAGCTTGGCTGTGGTGGCGCCTTTGTTGAAACTGCCCATTAGCATTGTATCTCTCTTGTTGTTGATGATTTGGAGGGCGGTAAGGTTGGGCTTGGTTTTGCCCTTGTTGTTTTTTATTCTGATTATGCCCTTGTTGGTTTTAATTCTCATTATGCCCTTGTTGGTTTGGGAATCCTCCCTCATTTCTCCAACTGAAACCATTTGCCGCAAGTCCAAATTGCCTAGGTCCTTGCCTATTGTTGAAATGTTGGACTCCTCCCATAGCATTAACATCAACTACCTCTTCTTCATGTAGGCTAGGACACTCATCGGTTCTGTGGCTCGCAGCACCACAAAATTCACAAGCCTTAACTCCACTGACTTGCCCAACCATAAGCTTCTGCACCAACTGCTTGAGCTCCTTAATTTCAGTGGCCATGTGATTTGTATTGGCCACTTGTGAGAAAATCTTTGTTCTTCCGGTTTCATCTCTCCTACTAGTATCTTCCCTGAATCTAGCACTCTTGGCATGCTCATTCATCAGCTCTCGCACCTCAGCAGGTGTCAAATTCAAAATCGTGCCACCAGCTGCTGCATCTAACAACCTCCTCTCCAAAGGCCTCAACCCATCCAATAAATATTCTACAAGCATTTCCTCTTTCATACTCAAATTACAACAACTTTGTTCCAAGGTATTGAATCTTTCCATATAATCATACATGGACTCAATTGACCCTTGTCTCATGTTGGACAGCTCTCTCCTTACTTGGGCAGCTTTAGCATGGGGATAATATTTATCGAGAAACTTCCTTTGCATTTGCTCCCAAGTTCTAATACTCCTTGAAGGCAAAGATAAAAACCAAGTTTTTGCAAGGTCAGTTAAACTGAAGGGAAATACTTTTAACCTAAACCTCTCTTCAGGGGCAGCATATGGTCTTAGAGTTCGACATATCCAGTTGAATTCTTGTAGATGCCTCGATGCCACTTCTCCTGGCAGCCCTCCAAATTTGGGAAGATGATGGACTACTGCTATCTTCACTTCAAAGTCATCCTGATCAGTGTTAATACACCATGGTTCATTGTTGAATGTTGGAGCTGAGAGCTCTCTAAGTGTATGTGGGCTGTTCCTTCCACGTGCATGGTATTGGGGTTGAGGTTGAGGTTGAGGTGCATGTCTATACTCATACTCATCTTGTTCATCCATCCTTTCACCTCTATGACAACGTGCAGCCCTTTGTCTCTGAAGGAAGACTCTCTCTGGTTCATCATAGAAAGGGGGCATCACTGAGGGAGGGGGTACTGAATTGTTGTTTTGATCAAGGACATGGTCACCATGGACACTTCCTGCATGAGACATACTAGAAGGCAAGTGAAATGCAAAAACAAACCAACTCATGGCATTTGGCCAAATGCAAAATAAAAAACTAAACAATTCAAGAAAATGTAAACGATCTTGGATGGCTAAAAAAGCACATAGCTCATGGCTTAGGGCGATGACTATTGACCGCTAGCCTGTTCTGCTCAGAAAAAGGTCTTTTGATCTCCAATCGGACTCCGGTGACACTATTCACTAGGTAACCAGCAGCACTGTACTAGGGTAAAAACTACTCTCTCTTTTTTTTTTTTCAAATCTGCATCCCAGCAAAGCAAAACCAAGCAAAACAAGAAAAACAAAGTTCAAAACTCTATACTTTTAGTTGCTCTCCTCGGCAACGGCGCCAAAATTTGACAGCGCGTCGTCTTACGCCTCAAATTTGTATTTATAGTTCCTGTTAACACTTAGATAGCGGTAAGCAGGCTCGAACCCAAAGAGAGCAAGTAATCAAGAGTCCTAATGCTAGTCACACAGAATGGAACAATACTATGGATATCAATTCAGAGAATTTCAGTCGGAGGAAATACACTGCAACTAGTTATCCTCGATCAAATAACATGCATCAACCAATGAATATACTGCACTCCAAGTTCTACTTGCTCTTAACCGCTAAGTTTTCGAACAAGTTCAATAATCATTAGACTAACACCACAAATCAGTTCAACCGTTAGGTTCTCGCCAACAATGCAGTTCAGTCTAATTTAATGCATTTGATATCAACCTAGCTACATTGCTAAGTTACACTAAATTGATAATCAAAACATTCAATTCATACAAGGAAATAAATCAATAACTCAAATCATGTGTTCATTGACCTTAAACCAAATGTTGCAATGTAAATACCCAAACTGAATTTGGACTTAGCTACTCATAGAATTCATTGAAGATAACATAAATACTGAGTTTCTTACACTACGCGAAACTAGACAAAACGATAGTGAACAGTGTTTTCCGGCCGTGAATAGTAACAATGAACAGTAATAGTGAATAGTAACTACGATGGACAGTAACCCCTGATGAATAGTAACTTTCGATGATCTCCACGAGCAGCAGCAACAGCTTCTCTCTCTACCCAGCCGTTGCCTAGAAGTCCCTGCTTTAATCTCGTGTGTCCTCCCTTTCTCAAAAGTGTAAAGCTTTAGGGTTTGGACTTGAATGAACCGATTTTGGTTGAACCAGCAGGTCTTTCGTTCAGCAGTTGTTGACTTCTGTTGACTGCTGAACTCTATTGACTGCTATTGACTTCTTGATCTTCAATGAATGCTCCAAATATTTAATAAAATCCAATACGATTTTGAACACACCTGCGATACGAAAACACTACAAAAGAGTAATCAATCTCACGCAAAATGTAATAAACTATGGGAATAAACAATTCAATGGAGCGTATAAATACGCTCCATAAGTACCCTTGAGATCAATCTTCAAGAAAATACTTGCACCGTGAAACTCATTTAGCAGCTCATCAATGACAGGATTGGGAAATTTGTTTGAGATAGTCTTTTTGTTCAATGCTCGGTAGTCTATGCAAAACTTCCAGCTCCCCATCTTTCTTCTTCACCAAGAGTATCGGGCTGGAGATGGGAATGTTTCTTGGTTGTATGACACCTTCCTCCAATATTCCTCCCACTAGCTTCTCGATCTCATCCTTTTGCACTTAGGCGTACTGGTACGGCCGTAAACTTACTGAGTCGCTTCCTTCTTTGAGCCCAATGATATGCTCATGTCTGCACCTTGGGGAAAAGTCCTTGGGTTCTTGAAAGATCTCGTCGAATTCGTTCAACACCTCCAGTATTGACTTTAAGATGCCCTTTATTGAATCTTTGGTATGGACCACGAATTAGCATAGTTGGGCACCTTCGGTTAAGGCCCCTCAAATTGCCTTTATTGCCTTGAGCTCCACCAAGAAATATGTCGCAATGTTTTTCCACCCTCATACTATGGCCTGATTTGATGTCTCGGCCTTTCATAACCAGGGTCCCCAAATAGTTTAATCTTCCTTCCCGCTTCTTCGAACTCCATCCTCATTCGATGCTAGTTGACCTTGATATCACCCACGGATTGGAGCCATTGCATCACTAGGATTGGGCCACCCTTTCAGCGTCAATGTTAAGAAGTCGGTTTAGACTTGATAGTTTGGCATCTTCAAAAGTTTGCCCAGACATTAGTCTTGGCCCTACTCGGTCACACCTTTTCCAAGGGTGACTCGGAAGCCTCCTCGGTTTTCGGTTTCTAGGCCTTCTTCTTTGACAAAGTTTTGAGAAGCATCACCATATTGCGTTCTCCATTTTTCTTTCAATTTAATGGCACGCGAGGGTGTGAGACCTGCGACACTATTAAGGTATACTTCAATATCGGCAATGTCTTGGCTGCCTTCGTCATCCTCCTCAAGGAAATACTCATCTAATATGAATTCTCCGTCATCTTGTACTAGGATGACTTGGAGAGTCAAGCCTTGCATCGGTGCGCAGATTTGAAAGGTTCCTCGCACTAAAAATATACCCATTGGAACTCTTTTCTCGGGCCTCAGCATTGGAGATTGTCGGTATGCTAGCCTCGCACTTGTCATGTTGGTTCGGGCTTCATTTTGTGGTATTTGTCTGTTCGCTGTGGTAACCTTTGTGAATGTGCCTTGCCTTGGTGTGTGTCAGCCTCTAGTTCTTTGAAAAGAACTTGGCTCTCGATTTACTTTCTCGGTCCCATCCTTCTCTTCGACCAGATGAGCCAAAGACATCACTTCACTCAATCTCCATGGTCATAGCATTCGCATGGATGCTCGAATAGCCGAGCTTAGACCTTTCATTAAGTTTTCCATGAGAGCCGCATCCGAAATGCCTACCAGCCCTCCTGAGAGCTCCTCAAATGTCTCTCGGTACTCTATTACCGTGGTGTCCTAGACGAGTGCAAAAAATCGCTCGTGTATCCCCCCACTTCGTTGACCTTGGAACCTCTCAAGCAAAGCTTCTGGAAAGTCCTTCCAAGAACGGAGTGGTTGCCTCTCTTCTCGCCGTTGATACCAAGCTAATGCCTTGACATCTAAGCACAAGGTGGCTGCATTCGTCTAGCGTCATTGAGCATATTCACCCCAAAATACCTCTCGGCTCTATAGACCTAACTCCCTGGGTTATATCGTTTGAGGGCACCAGTATTTCGAGCTTTCTTACCCGTGTGTCCTCCCTTCTTCTGGACTTTGGCCTTTGCTAAGGTAAGGATCACTAAATTCTTCCGAACGGCTGCAACATCCTTTGCATGATGAATCTGACCGATGATATTTTTGGATACAAAGCTGATCAGCCATGACATGAACATATCATTGCATCGGCGCCATCTCAGTAATTGCAGAGGTTTGGTTATTTCAAATATTCTCCCGAGATAAATTCCAGTTTCGATCGAGCCGATAAAGCTATTTCAATAACCTCCTTTCAAGGAACGAATATTTTTATATCTACGAAACATCGCTCACTAGAGACGTTTCATTGTTACTTATAAAGTAAGGATCAACATTTCCATATAGCATTCGAGATTTATATTGCTAGAATTTGTAAACGAAGTAGCCATCACAATCAAGATTCAATTAAATAATTCAATATTGGGCCAAGAAAGAAATGTATTGATCACGAAAAGAAACGCTGCTCTAATACCATGTAGAGATCATAATATATTACGCGGGAGAAATTTGGGGGACATTTTGAATTGTTGTATTCAATTCATAAAATGGTGCTACAAAAAATACAATAGCATTAGAATAACTATCAATAGAAGGTAACAGACTACAGCATAATATAAGGTATAAAAATGATTCAGAATTTAACGAAAGAATAACTATCAATTTATGATTTGGAGTCCCCGAGCTCCAAGTCCTTTGGAGGAAGGATGCCAGCAGCTGAATCTTTCAAAAGTCTAATCTCCTCTTCTGTGAGGCTATGCTTTGCAACATGATGTTTCGCGCTCTTTTCCAGTTCCACTGCCCAACTGTAGATGATCATGCCAACAACTGCCACTGTCATCCCCATTATATTCTTGAACGTCAATGCGGAATCAAATAGAATCCAGCCAAGAATCAGCACACAAACGGTTTTCATATGTCCTAAAACTTGGAAGGATACGGCTGAGAATCGCCCGATGCATAGGTACTGGCTAATGTTGCAGAAAACAGCTAAAGAGCAGGAGAGGAGTATGAATAACTGCATGGTTCACCACAAACGATGGAGGCAAATAGTTAGAGCAATTGATTTCTTGTGCCGGACAAGTCCGTACCAATTTAGATGTTTGAATAAGAGAAGAAGATTTACAGTTGCGCCCGTTGTTAGCTTGTAGGTTGTGATGAGTATACCATTGAGGAAATAATCAATAAAGGGGCCAAGAATAAGAAGAGAGATGGCCTGAATTGGAGCAGTTTTACTCAGCAGCTCAAAAGATCCAATGCTGTACTTCTTCTGTAGGGACCCTATTGACTGGAACAAAAGGACGTAAGGTTAGTATCACGGTCCTGAATCAGACATCGAAAACGAAAGGCATTTGATGCAGTACCAAACCTAACTCAGAATTAGGAACAACGTTCTTAAATAGATTCAAAATTCGGATCTGTACGCTAAAAGTGTCACGTATGAAACTAGATAAGAAACAATATGTACCAGTAGAAGTTTTGCAATGCATAATTAGCTGACAAAATACTCACTATTTGCTGCAAGGATGTGGACAATACGGCCACACAGGCACACAAGAATCCTTTTGCATTAACTTTCACATCAGTTACGGTGCAGACGCCAACACCTATGACAACAACAACCACGGATATCTTGACTTCCTTGGAGTAGTGCTTATTGTGAAGTATCCACTCCATTACACATACCACAGGTATCATGCTTAGCTTTGAGATCTGCATACATAATAGATAATCAGATCAAGGAGGGAAAGGTCCGGTAAGATTAGTAACTAATAAAATGAGGCATAGCATTAAGTAGTGCCTTGACTACATTGTCATAATAGTGAAATACACATCCCATCTTTTGAGCTGCTAAGTAAACTTGTATTAAAATAATTTGAAGTGTCACAAAGCCAGGCCTTCTATGCATTAACATCTCAGTTTTGTATCTTACTGTTCAATACAGGCAAGCTAGGATATAGTTGCCAGTTCATGTTACCGCTATTTTTACAGTAAGAGACACTGCAACATCTGGAACTAATGGTGTATCATTATTAAATTATAAAATGGCACTAGGAATCCTAATTTAAAGAAGATGCTTCACCACAATATGTACTGATGGAAGCCAGATATGCCGAACTGCATTGCACCAACTATACCTGGTAAAATCCAACTGAGTTAAGCATCAGGCTTAAATTCATTCCAGTTATAGAAGTGTTGGCAACTATTGAGAACCACAGAAGCTCCCACATGGGAACATGCTTGGATGCAGAATAACCCGTTGCATTTGACACCATTCCCACCAAGGCAGTGACGGCGAAGTGAAAGCCGGTTAATGTGGTTGCTGCATCAAATAATTAAAAGAGATCCAAAACCAAACCCACTGAATAAATTCCCATCGGTTACTTTACCAAGACACCCAACACCAGCAAAGCATTATAATAATACGAATCAAATTGTCTAATGTAAAGTAAAAGCGATCTTAATCACTTAACACCTCTTCAATCTCATTCTAATGAAAGTATCAATCCTGGATCTAAGTTTGGGAAATCAACTTCTACCATAGACTTTACGTAACAACAGATCTAACACAGGCATGTCCTCACTCCACAATAAAGTAAAAGCTTGAGGACAATATAATCATGGCTACTAAAAGCTGTCCCAAATACAGAATTCAGATGGGCCAATGCAACACAATATGGCTGGCAAGCTAAAGAGTGCAACAATCAATCACCACATAATGTGAAACCTTTATCCATGTGTGAATCAACGAAGGGATAATCCCATTCAGGTAATCATTCTGATGAACTGATGAGCAGTGTAGTTAAAACATTTTTATCTTATTTAATCACAGAGGACAACATGATATTTCTTCTCATCTAACTGAGTCATCAAGCATTAGTTCAATACTAAAGGCAAGCAGGAGTGAATGAATCATCATTATGAGTCTCAATGACAGAAGTCACCAAACAAAAAATGCAAAGCTCAGACCATTAGATTAGATCTACCAGCATACCAAACAATGAATACAAAAATTGTAAGAGATCTCAGAACTCTTACCAAAACCAAATCCATAACCAGAGGAAGACATGAGCTGCTTGTTGGCCATAATAATCCCAACAGAGCTGACAACATTCATCCCCCAAGCCCCAACATCGGACACGGCAGATTTCTTCTCGCTATCCATCCGTTGGCAATTCAACAGAAAGAAAATGTATCAAATCTAGAATCCGCAAGCAGATCTCGAAAGGCACAGAGAGCGAACTAGTTAGGCCGAAGGGCAAAAGGCAAACAAGCAGAAAATTGCAAGGGGAAAGCGAAAGGCGGGATCTTGATAGGTGGGTATGTGTCAAAACTGTCCAGATGGATGACGAGGAAGGAATTATTTAATACATATGAATGAATATAAACAGAGTTCTGACTTGGGGTATTTTGACAGCTGAAGAAAACTGTAACAGTGTTGAATGATTCGATCTGTGATTACAGTTTCTCTTTCACTTTTTTGGTATGTATCTCTCTCTATCTATTGAGGTGATAGATCTGAAGGAGGACAGGAAGAGCAAGTTAGATGAGTGGGATCAAATGGATTGATGACCCCACATCTGAAATGGGAATATAGAAGTAATATTGAAAACAAAATCACATTTTGTCACCGTTGAAATTTTATCTTACTTTTAATTTTGAAAATTTTCCGCATTTGTCATATTTTTCCCAACCGAATGCTTTGAGCTTAATGTCTGGGCACGTACTTGGTATCCTAATAGGCACAAACTACCAATGAGACATGAGGTTTTAAAGTCAAATTGTCAATTCTTGTGGCGGCGGTTTGTACATTGTTGTGCTACCTTAGAATCAAACATTTGCGGTCGGTCTTACTTTCGGATCAATAGGATGTGATGGTTCTCGAAGCAAGGCGATATCAGTCGGTTTGTCTGTTGATTGTGAAATTTAATTCGCTGCTAGAGTCTTGATCCAACAGGTTGCTATAGCAACCTTCTAGGTCACTTGCGGAAGTAACTTGCGAGGCCGAACTAGAAAGACTCAAACAATTTGGTTACCCAGTTCGGCCAGTGTCTACGTCTGGGGAAGACTTCTCTCCTGTCCTCAAGATTCCACCATGCACAGTTAAAGTACTAGGATGACAGATCACAACCTATGCTAGACCAACCTTACTTCTAACCTAGCTTGAATCTTTGCTTAATCTGATCACACAGACTAGCTTAACTGTCAACTACTCAACACTATGTAGTAATGGAATGCTACATGTCTGATTACATAAACTTCGCCTATTTTATAACAAAGTGTTATTTCAGGATGCTGTAGCACATTATTATATCAAGTTGCTACAGTAGCATATGTCCGCGACTCTCCAAGCTCTTTCGCAGGGCAGTCAGACCTTCGCGAGCTCTCCTGACTCTAGTGATGCTCCTCATTGATCAGTGATCTCCTGTGAACTGTCGGGAACTCTACTTTTCATTTCAATCGTCGGTGACAGATTCCCCCACGAAGATTCTTCAGAGGCTTGTACTTGATCCTTCAACGAGGCTCCGCTCCAGTTGAACTCTGATTAACAAGCGTGGATCAGACTCTGCTTGTCGTGATCGCTCTCTGCTCATGCACTCACAACTCTCTCTCTAAGCGCTCTAGCTTCTAACTCTTGCTCTTTGCTTATGCGTGTGAGTTGTACGTCTCATCGTGGGCGAAGCTCCTATATACATGGAGGCCTTAGTGATAATGCTCTCAGCAATTTAGAATTATTTCTAAACTCTTTTGGCATTTTCGATATTCTCCAAGATCTTAGGAGTTTGTTGAGATATGGTTGTAACAACCTTCTTTTAAAAAACCTTTTTTAGGAACCACACCTTTTGCTTGAGCTTTCCCAGTTGATTTGGTATCTGTTGCTTACGGGAGATTCCTTAAATGATTAGGAAACTATCACCGGACATTGATCGTTGACTCTGTGCAGTTGGCGGAAAGTCCTCGGTTGACTGCCTTCACGATGCTCCAGCTGTTGTCTTCACATATTGCTGTAACATCTCGCCAGAACAACTTGTAGACGTTTTGTCAATGGATGGCATAACCCATAACAATCTCCCCGTTGCCATTTTTGACAAAACCCAAGGCTGGCAACCTTGTTGGCTTGATCTGTCTTCTGCACAGACGATATATACACGGCTATAGCTATTGCTAAGGCAACAATTTTCAATTCACGCACTATTCTACATTCTAGCACACAGTTCTGAAGTGCAGAGTATCATAGCCCACATATGGCCTCAAACAAACCCAACTCAAAAGTTTCTACCTATTACACAAATGATTTTTATTCTTCTCCCCCTTTTTATCACAAATGGCAGGTAGTTTACTCATCAGTAGCTGGATATTGTATATCCCTCAGGAGGCTCCGGATCTGGTTGCGCCTGGAAGCGCTCTTTTATGTCGCAGCAGTCAAGTGAGCAAGCTCCGACTTCAAGTGTCCAAATCATTGCTAGTAGATCTGTTGATGGTGCGTCAACACTTGCTCCAGCTTCTTCATTGACTTGCTTGGCAACTTCCAAGACTGGATCTCCCTCAGCCACATCAATAATGTGCTTCCCTTTGAATAACTTGTGGTCGACCAAGAATACCTGAGAAGCCTTAGAGAGTCTTTCAGCAGGCATTATGAGCTTGGGGTGCTGCTTGGTGACGATCTCATATATGAGGGAAGGAAAGACTATGCCTAGGTTGGACTTGGCTGAGCCGGCATGAGCTGTCATCTGTGGAAAGATAACATGTCCTATGTTTATCTTCTTCTTTTGACCAATACCATACAACACATGTGCCAATACCTTACTCACTTTCCCCTTGTGAGAGTTAGGAATCCAGTTCTTCATGGCAAAGTTATATAACAATGAGTATTTTATGGTGAGATCAGCAGCTACAAGGATGTGGGTGACCCATCCAGAGCATAACCCTCCAGTTAAAGTAGATGCCATTACACTAGGGCCCACCTCAGCTGGTGGACCAGACCTCCCCTCTACTCCAGTATTTCATTTATCACTTCGGGAGTGATAACCACTTTCATTTCCCTCACCAACCATACCCCATACTCTAACTTCTCTTTAATCCCAAATTCGTCGGGAAAGTTTACTAACACCTTCTTGGCTATAGTGAGTGATTTAAACAGATTTTCCTCCTTTAGCTGATGAATGGCCTCAAGAACCTTGAACCTTGCTGCCTCTAATAATTTCTCATTAATAATTTTCCACCTGGTGACTATCTCCCATGAGCCGGACACATCCTTGTCTTATAACTAGATGCCTTTATGGACAAATCCTGGCACATTGACGGAAGGGGCTAAGGAAGCTTAACTCCACCCTGGGAGGACTCTCTTGTAGTCATCCGAGGAGCCGCTGGGATGGGGGCTACTTGGTAGTCATTAGACACTGCCTTTTCACTGTAGGTGTCCACTGTAATGGGCTCCTTTCTTTTCTTGCCAGTCACTTTTGAAGCACCATCTCCATAGCTGGTGGATTCCTCAAACCATAAATCTTTAGATACATCTTCTTCTGGGGATTGGACCGGCGCACTCTTATCTACCGTTGGCTCAATATTTGCCGGCTCTTTCTCAATGTTCACCTCAGATGCTTCAGCAGCCTTTGCCTCCGAGACACTATCTTCATCTCCTCCAGCCGATTCGTGCTCGATTCTTTCGGCGATCGGCACCGTCCGCTTCATCAGACCACCGGACAACATAAATCTCTTCTTTTTCTTCGCTGGGCCTTTTCTACTAGGCTTTGTTTGAGGGTCGGTGCTTGACTCACTCTGAGGCAAGAAGGTGAGTCGCCACTGACTTGTCATCACCTTAGAGGCCCCTTCTTCCATTCGGATGGAAGATGGTGGTTGAGAGTCTTGCCCTTCGCCAGCCGTAGGCTTCGGCGAAGGAGCGCTTGTGTGATCCTGTGACTTCCTTTTTCTGGTGGACTTGTCGGAGGTTGAGCGATCACTCTTCTCTCCTTTCGTTTGCACCATATGCCTGAGACATGAGGGTTTCAGGAGAGGGATTATAGAGAGCATTGTGAAGCCCTTGCCTCCCGTTGACAAGGTTTTCTAAAATTTTAAAATTCTCCATGTGTCACGCACGGTTTCCCTGTATCAGTGATTTAAATATTTGGAATATTAATTCTCAGGAGCTGATAGAGGTTGCTATAACAACCTAATCTGGTACCACACAGAGACTCAAGGCAGATGTCAGTGTCTCAAACCGAACTCCGTCCAGCGACTTTGTAAGAATATCAGCCAATTGTTTCTCGATTGCTACGTGTTGCAATGTAATGATCTTCTACTTTACCAAGTCTCTGATGAAGTGGTGTCGTATATCAATGTGCTTGGTCCGAGAGTGTTGAACAGGATTCTTAGAGATACTAATGGCACTCATGTTGTCGCAGTAGAGTGTCATAGCATCCTGTACAACCCCATACTCCGCCAACATCTGTTTCATCTAAATTATTTGAGCACAACAGCTTCCTACAACAATGTACTATGCCTCTGGAGTAGATAGAGAGATTCTGTTTTGCCAACTACGTTGTTGCCAAGGAAGAAGCATCCTCTCGACGTTCCCTTCCTGTCTTTTAAACATCCTGCCCAGTCAGCATCACAATACCCCACCAGATCTTCACTGGTGTCCTTGGTGTATCATAAGTCGTAGTCCGTTGTCCCTCCAATCGTGAAATTTATTACGCGCTGCTGGTGAAGATTTACAGCGGTTGCTGTAGCACACTCTAGGTCACTTTACTGAATTTGTTTTTCTGGCCGAATCTGAAAATCACAATTCAATTTGTTCACCCAGTTCGGCAACTGCCTTATCTTGGGAGGATCACTCTTCGATCCTCAAGATTTCACTATTCACTGTTATAGTACAAAGGATTCCAGAAGCTCAGCTAACACTAGTTTCAACCTCTACTTCTAACCTAGTTGAAATCTTGGCTCAATCTGATCACACATATTAGCTCGCAGCCTGATCCCACAAACTTGCTTCGTACTACCTACACACTTCCAGTAAAGAAGAGCTACAGACCTAACTCACAAACTTAGCTTATCCTATTATAATGTGTAGTAGCCGGAATGCTATAGCAATCTTTATAGCAGAATTGCTGTAACTTCTATTGACCACTTTTCTAACACCCTCTGCCAAGCCGTCGAACTCTCACTTAGTTCTTCCAACTCAGATATAGCTCCCACTTTGATCAATGCCCACCAATCACAATCAAGGAGAGTCGTTCAGCTCTACAACAGCCTACAACACCACCTCTCCAAAGCAACTCGATCCTTTAAGGAGCCATGCTCCATTTGAACTCAACGAGTTCTGATCTCCTCTACACTACTTAGCAAATCTACCTCGTAGTCCTTGCTCTTCTCCCGTGGGTTTATCTCTCGTTGTGTATTCTCTATTCTTCGATTCCTGCTTGATCTGCCTCTGCATTCCTCTTATAGTTTCATCGATGATTATCTTTTGGAAATCCTCGTTGCCTTCGAATTCCTAGGATCGCTCAACATCTCTTGAATCTTCTCCTATATTCTTGCGGAGTTGTTGAGATTCAGTTTCCTAAATCGGAATTTAGAAACCATATCTTTTCTTTGTTGCTTCCACCCACATGATGACATCTACTGATGACTTGAAGACATTTGGAAAGCTCCTTGACCCTTTGCGACACCTACCACATCTCTTCGGACTCTCTCCGTACAGCTTCAAGATGATTGCCCATTCTTTTCTAGCTTCAAATCATCACGGATTGCTATAGCAAATTCTATCATTTGTCTTTTGTCCAGCATGCCTCAGCTTTTGTGGCTCATAGAGTGCTGATGTGCACGCGTCGTTGTGCGTGTATCAAATTAGTTCCTTCCTCTTCCACTTAGTACAGCGGTTAAGTCGAGGTCGAATCCACAGGGAGCAAGTAGATTAGCTTTAACTAGTAACCTGCACTTACGAAAACTGAGGGTGTGAGTGATTGGGTTGCGCAATGCGCGAGTAAACAGTAGTAAACGCAGGAATTGCACTAGACGTGCGCAGGCAGTAGAGATTAAGTACTATGACTATGAAAAGTATCGGCGCAGACAATCCTCTATGAGTGTATTCCTTATCATTGACTCTAAATGTCTATAGTTCGGTTTACTGATGTTAGTGTCCGATCAAGGCTTCCTAACATGTGCGCATGTTTCGATCAAAGTTCATGAGCTATTAATTCTTGAGACTAATCTAAGCAGCTACGAATCCTGTGACAGTAGTAACTGATTATCCTAGCGCGTTACTCCTAGTTGTCACAGTCAGGCTATTCAACTAGTTTAACATATAACAAACAAGCAACAAAAGTAAGATAGCGGTTCAAGGCTTCCCCTACTCATGCAACTAGCTGTCAACAATGTGCACAGAATTAATATAAGCAAACAAGCTATGCATTAAGCACAAGTCTCAAAGGAAATACTCATAGATTCATGCCCAACCGATACTAAGCGTTTAGCTAGACATGATAGTAGTAAACATCATAGAAATAGTAAATAATATCTAAAGTATCTAAGAAAACAACAACTAGCAGGTGCGTGCAGGTTGCAGTGTCTCGGCTGGCGCAGTCGGCCAGCGCAGGTCCTCGCAGCAGCTCGTGTGTTTTTCTGTTTTTCCGCTCTCTCGTGTGCTGTGATGATGATATGATCGATGCTCAAACCCTAGCCTTCTTCTATTTATATACTGCTCAAGAGGCTCACCCTTGGCAACTTCCAAATCTGGTGGTGTCAAGATTTGGAAACACCACTATCTGCGCATGGCGCACGACACCTTGGTTAGCGCAATCGGTCTGCGCACCGTAGTCGACTCGGCCAACTCTTCTATTTGCGCTGCTAGCTTCGCAGGCTGTGTGATGCGCGTCTTAAAAGCTGCCAGTTAGCGCGTAACCGACTTAGGCCCTCGTTTTGCCTCGAAATACAAAAACACTGGAAACCAGTAATCTTGTACACAAAATGATGCAAACAAGCATAGGGTTAGGATCTAAATAATATATATAAATAGGCTCTATCAAACCCCCCACACTTGCCCCTTGTTCGTCCCGAACAAGCACTCAAGCACGGATACCGTTACCTCTCTAGAGTCTAGCGCACAGTCTTGCACTCTGGCGCGATCTGCACTACTGTTCATCTTGCGCTGCTCTACCACCTGCGCGCATCTGCCCTCAACAGTTTAATATAATAATTTCGCAATTCATTACTTCTCAGCTGGGATGAAGATCATTTCGGATGGCTGGGAGATAGCTCTTCATAGGCTCAGGGTTGTCAGCTTTTACTCCGAAGACGGGTATATGGTTAACAGCACAAGCTTCTTCCGGTGCGTGATTCTTCCGCGCACTTCCTGGGAACTCAAGCCTTTGATGATTTTCTTGTGAACCTTGCGCAAGCTGGTACGTATTTGTGCGCATGCTGATTCTTTTGTAGCGCATATCATCTGCTGGTATTTTTCTTTTGTAAAGCTTTGTCTACGGTTCCTATGTTTCCCAGAACGGTTCCAGTCTCGGCCTCCGGATAACAACTATGGAACAACGCCCCGCTCTCCCTCCCTGGTCTATCTGCGCAGGTCGGCGCACGCGTTTACACCCGCGCCCGCCTTCCCTAGCTCGACTTCTAGAGGGAAGGTGGTCTGTTTTCCCACCTCGCCACGCTTTGGGTATTTGCCTTCGGCATCTGCGTGACTGAGCGCACTCGCTTGTTCCGAAGGTCGCGAAGCACCGGCCTCCACTAGCGCTCTCGACCATATACCTCACCTCCGAAGCTCGAACGACTAACCGCCTCTCTGGAGCGTTTCTGTCAACTCCACATCCCCTGTATATCCCAACTAACAGGAGCAGAAAAATGAAAAAAATACTAAAACAGTTGATAGCAGCGCATGCAATATGGATAGCGCAAAACAAGCTGAAAAGTGTGCGCAACCCGCACACAAGTGCACTACTACTACTAGTTTCTTCAACTAACAAAGCTACACTATAAAGCTCAAAAAAACGGTAAATGTAAAGGTAACGCTCCCCCCCACACTTAAACAGAGACGTGTCCCCACGACTCATGCTCAAGCGCACGGAGAGCGCGCACATGCAAGCAAAACAAAGAACATATAAAAAAAACATATAGCCAAAGCAGCACAATATAGCAAGGGGGCACAGAAATATTCAGCATAGTATTCAGCAAAACATAGCAAAATAGAGCAACAGTTTGTTTAGAAGGATAGAAAATAGAAAACCACCGGAACGGTGAAGTCCCAATTGGCGTCTTATGCGCAGTTCGGTATGCCCATAGTGCATCGTCAAGGCGCTGGCTCCAGTCTTTGCGCGATGGTCTCACAGTTTTTTTTCCAGGATGCGCTTGATCTCTCTGTTGGAAACCTCGGCCTGTCCATTCGTTTGAGGGTGGTAAGCGTGGACGTCTTGTGGCGCACTCCATAATGCTTAATTACCTGCGCCACAATCCTATTGCAAAAATGCGTCCCCTGGTCGCTTATGACTGCCTTAGGCACCCCGTACCTGCAAAAAATGTTAGTCCTTAAAAAGTCAGCGACCGTCTTACCATCATCCTTCCGGGTAGCCTTGGCCTCAACCCATTTGGAGACATAATCCACCGCGACCAATATATACTCGTATCCGGAAGATGGTGGAAATAGCCCCATGAAGTCAATTCCCCAAATATCGAATACTTCATCCACTAGAATTGGCGTCTGCGGCATCTCATTGTGCGCTGATATGCCTCCTGTGCGCTGGCACCTGTCACAGTTCCTGCAGTAGTTATATGAGTCACTGAACAAGCCCGGCCAATAAAATCCGCAATCCAGGATCTTTCTGCTCGTGCGCTTTGGACCAAAATGTCCTCCACATGCGTGCGCATGACAAAACATCAAAACAGAGTTAATTTCATGGTCAGGCACGCAGCGCCTTAAAATCTGATCGGGTCCTATTCTGAGCATGTACGGTCCCAAATGTAATGCTTGGACTCATGCTTTAATCTCATGCATTGGGTTTTAGTGAAATGAGGAGGAAACGTACCTGTGACCAGGTAATTTGCAATGTGCGCATACCATGGTACCTTACCTGTCATGCTTGTCGCGCGGGTGGCGCATTATACACTTCAGCGGCCATCCTTGCTTCAACCTCGCGCTGTACTTCCTCTCTGAACAGGGCTGCGCGGTTATGTGCCCTCGCTTCCTCCGGAGTTCTGTCCCCTAAGTTGTCCCCAACGACACTGTTATCCTCCATGACCTGTTCTAAATCTTAAAGAAAACGGAATTAAAAGATAACTAAGCTGTTGCGTCTGTCAGTGCGCAACTAGAATCTACGCAGCGCAACTGTTTCAGGGTTGCGCAGGCTGATGTTGATTGCGCGCTGTCAGAAACAACAACGAAAATAAAGCAAACAGAAATAACTAACTATTATAAAAGAAAACTTAAGCTAATTAAAGCTTATCTGTGTTGCTCCCCGGCAACGACGCCGAAATTTGATGTGCACGCGTCGTTGTGCGTGTATCAAATTAATTCCTTCATCTTCCACTTAGTACAACGGTTAAGTCGGGGTCGAATCCACAGGGAGCAAGTAGATTACCTTTAACTAGTAACCTGCACTTACGAAAACTGGGGGTGTGAGTGATTGGGTTGCGCAATGCGCGAGTAAACAGTAGTAAACGCAGGAATTGCACTAGACGTGCGCAGGCAGTAGAGATTAAGTACTATGACTATGAAAGGTATCGGCGCAGACAATCATCTATGAGTGTATTCCTTATCATTGACTCTAAATGTCTATAGTTCGGTTTACTGATGTTAGTGTCCGATCAAGGCTTCCTAACATGTGCGCATGTTCCGATGAAAGTTCATGAGCTATTAGTTCTTGAGACTAATCTAAGCAGCTACGAATCCTGTCACAGTAGTAACTGATTATCCTAGCGCGTTACTCCTAGTTGTCACCGTCAGGCTATTCAACTAGTTTAACATATAACAAACAAGCAACAAGAGTAAGATTGCGGTTCAAGGCTTCCCCTACTCATGCAACTAGCTGTCAACAATGTGCACAGAATTAATATAAGCAAACAAGTTATGCATTAAGCACAAGTCTCAAAGGAAATACTCATAGATTCATGCCCAACCGATACTAAACGTTTAGCTAGACATGCTAGTAGTAAACATCATAGAAATAGTAAATAATATCTAAAGTATCTAAGAAAACAGCAACTAGCAGGTGCGTGCAGGTTGCAGTGTCTCGGCTGGCGCAGTCGGCTAGCGCAGGTCCTCGCAGCAACTCGTGTGTTTTTCTGTTTTGCCGCTCTCTCGTGTGCTGTGATGATGATATGATCGATGCTCAAACCTTAGCCTTCTTCTCTTTTTATACTGCTCAAGAGGCCCACCCTTGGCAACTTCCAAATCTGGTGGTGTCAAGATTTGGAAACACCACTATCTGCGCATGGCGCACGACACTTGGTTAGCGCAATCGGTCTGCGCACCGTAGTTGACTCTGCCAACTCTTCTTTTTGCGCTGCTAGCTCCGCAGGCTGTGTGATACGCGTCTTAAAAGCTGCCTGTTAGCGCGTAACCGACTTAGGCCCTCGTTTTGCCCTGAAATACAAAAACACTGGAAACCAGTAATCTTGTACACAAAATGATGCAAACGAGCATAGGGTTAGGATCTAAATAATATATATAAATAGGCTCTATCAAGTGCTATAGCACTTTCTTGTAAATGTCACTGTACTTTGTTGTTGTTTTGTCTATCTTCAGATTGCGCTCTAGCTACGATCTTCAGGGAATGCTGTAGCATCTTCTTGTGCAGTTTTGTCAAGAATGCCATACCTCAACAATCTCCCCCTTGACATTTTTTACAAACCACAACAACACTATTAATTTTTTCCTGGCATAACTAACTATCTATGTTAGGCAACTGCTTCTAAATATTATAATTGAGTTTAGAGTTCTTCAAAAGTAAACCTCAAAAGTCTAAAATGTTTTAGGAGCATGTCAGTGTTCAACTAGTTACAATCTTCTCCCCCTTTTTGTCATAATTACAGGAGCTTCTACGATTCAAGATCTGCTGGGGTTGAGCTGCTTGCTTCAGGGTACTCCAAGTCTCTGAGGAGGCTTCTAATCTACGTTCTCCGTATTGTGTTCTTCTTGGCCTTCGTTGTCAGATATGCCAGCTCAGACTTAAGGTGGCTGATCATCCGGGCTCGCAGAGCAGCATCCATAGTTGGGGCTTGTTCTTCAGGGAGTACTTCAGCATCCTCTGGATCTTCGTGTGCTGGTACCAGCGCTGGTTCTCCCTCTGCCACATACATTATATGTATGCCTTCGAATACCTTGTGATCCAACAGGAACAACTGAGGAGCTTTAGATAAGCCTTCAGATATAACTTACAACTCCTTCTGCTGGCTGATGAGGATCTCATATAACAGAGATGGGCATCCAATGCTCAAGTTGGATTTTGGATTTTCAGCATGAGCAACAATCTGATGGAAGATGATCTGGCCAAGGTTGACTTCTTTTCTTTGTCCTATATTGAACAGCAGCTAGCCCATGGCTTTTCTCACCTTCCCTCTGTGTGAGTTGGGCATCCAATTCCTCACGGCAAAGGAGTAGAGGATGGAGTGCCTGGTTGTTAGATCAGGAGCTCCCAGATTATTAGAGATCCAACTCTTACAAAGACCACCAGTGAGCATCGCAGCCAGTATGGCTCAACTCACTTCTGCCGGTGGACTGGCATCCTCATTCATCCCCAAAATCTTTTTAACCACCAATGGTGTGATCACAACTCTTAGTTTTCTCACTAAGCTAACCCCATACATCAAACTTCATACTTTTCCAAAATCTTCAAGAATATTTACGAGGAATTTTTTCACCAATTGTAAATTGTAACTTTTGGTAGTAGTTAATGAATGCAGTAGGTTTACCTCTCTCAGCAAGGTAATCACCTCAGGGACTCTGAACCTCCCAGTTACTAGCAGCTTCTCCGGGACCACGGTTCTGCGGTTGACTACTTCCCGTGATCCGCCGACATTTTTGTTTCTGAACCAAATACCCTGATGGTCAATCCTTGACACGGCTGATTTGGTGGGCGGAGGAGGTGCAAACTTGGCCATGGAAGTCTCTGACTGAGAGTTTAGAGGGGTTGGGGCAACCGTGAAGTCAACAGACTCAGTGTCTTCTATTTCAACTTGTTCTTCATCACTGGAGGAGTCAACATCTATTGGCTCCTTCCCTTTGCTCACTGGTCTCTCGGAGGGTGCTTGTTCCTCCTCCTCTTCCACTTCATCTTCATTGCTGAAGGCTGCTGAGGGATCATCTTCTGATGGAGGAGTGGGTACCACAACAATCTGCCTGTCTAAGGCCCTCTTAGATCTGGTCTCATGGGAAGTCTCTTCTATGTCAGAGTCAATAGGGGTGCGAGCAACACTGGATGCTATAGCATTCTCTTGAGCATATGGGTTGTTGCTCTTGCTGGTGGTCATGAGCTCCTCATCAACCTCTGCAAACAAGTACTCGTTGATGTTGACCGCCCTCTTTATTGTTGAAGGTCCTGCCTCGGACTGACCGGCTGGTGGGTTCCAAGTCAGGCGTGGGACCTCCTCTGGTTCTCTGATTTGAAGGGCGGAGCTCTTTTTTGGGATTTCTGCTGCAAGAGGTTTGCTCAGGGGTACCTCACTACCCTCCCTTGCGGCCGTACGCCTTAGCGGCCCTTGTTCGGACCATTGTTGCTGATTAGCTGTAGACAAGATCTTTTGGAGGTTGAAGGCGCCTGAGAGATTACAAGCCCTAAGTCAGAACGGTTAACTTCAATTTTCCCCCTTCTTTCCTTTATCTTTTCTTTTAAAATTTGGACACTTATTGACTTCTCTATGCACGAGCAACTTTGGCGCCAACTATAGTTTCACAAGTTACAGACTCAAGTTACTAGAGAGTGTTGTAGCACTCTGTTCAGCTGCCTCATCTGGATCCAGAGTGGACTTTGGTGCATAATCCTGACCCTTGTCTTATGCTTCAGTGGTGATATCGGGTGGCAGTCTATCCACAGCGGCGTCCTTCGTCACTTGTACCCCGTGCATTCAACACTTGCATTTTTTTTGGCACTTTGCTCCTTTTCCAGCTGTGGATGAGTAGTTCGCATTTCTTCTCTTTATGTGCCTCCTTCTCGGGTTAGTTGTCCCTCCAATACTTCTGAAGGTTTCCTGCAAAGTAAAACAATATCCCTTGTTCATTGGCATTTGCGTGTTGTAGTACTGATAAGCAGACGGTGAGTTTCTTGTGTTTATTCTGAATTGACTGGCATTTGTCCCTCTTCCCGGTTTCCAGTACTTGGTCAGAATTGGACAGTGTCTCTAGAAGTGTTCTGCCTAATCACAGAAGTAGCATCTCCCTTTCTTTGTTCTGGGCTTTCGGGCAGGAGATTGATCAAGAGGTTGTTGTAGCATTCTCTTGTTCTTTTTCTTTGGCACCTTTTTCTGAACATGTTTTACAACTGTGACTGGGCTCTCCTAGACACTTGCAGCTCTTTCAGTTTCTTCGGGATCCGTGGCTTTGACAAATGTAGTCACACTAGTGCTTGCTTTGCTTGTTTATCCAAGACCTTCAGTCTCACCTCCATACTTTGGTAGCCAGAATTTCATCCAGAATGGATGACTCTCTGTTGGTTGTTTCTGATGCAGCTCTCTTAAAATTGTAGCGCCTTCGTTTGCTGAGGTTGTACTAGCAGGTTGCTATAACAACCCCTTATACCATTGTGCGGAAATAAGCTTGTATAGCAATGAAAGAGAGCACAAATATTTCGTCACCCAGTTCAGCCAACTGCCTACGTCTGGGGAGGAATGCTCTGGAGTCCTCAGTAATTCTACTATCCTTCGGTTTCCCTTACACAGACTTGACTCTACGCCTACGCTAGATCAATCTATGAAGCCTCACATGATCAGTACTAATTACTCATGATCTGAACAGACTCAGATCAGCTGCACTCATCTACTCACTCGTGATAAATAAATAGCTACAGTACTGCTCACAGTCTTAGCCTATTCTAAATAAACCAGTGATTATCGTAGGTTGCTAAAACACACTCTTGTGTCATATACTTGTGCCGATTCTCCCCGCGTCGCTTTAAGTCTTCTACTGAGCCGATCGAACTATTTCGTGAGGGCTGCACATACCAGAATAGTCACCCTTGCTCTGTGACCACCTATCACTGATGGAAGTGAGTCTTCTACCATCGTCCGAGTTCCTCAGACACTCACTACGCTCCCTCGACTCTCCTTGATTGATCAGCGAGTCTCCTGCTCTAACTGATCTTCTCCGATCAAGCACAGATTAGACTCTGTAGGTCTCGATCAGTCTCTGCTTCACAATCACTCTTTCTTTACGCATACGCTCTACTCAATGAGTGATGATCAATCTCTGCTCTGCTTAATTCTCCATTCTGCACTTGCTGCCGACCTCCAGGCCCTATCGAAAACAGAATAGGAAGTAGGCTGTTAAAGATAAGAACACCCACCTTCCAAAACATTCCATTGTCGTTCTCTACAATTATGGGCACATGTTCTTCACCCAGAAACTATTGATCATGATGCTACAGCTCTTCTGCTACACGGGAATCTGCAGAAAACCCCTTGTTCACTCTGGAGGGTTTTGTCAATTTGAATGCTATTACTGTAACAATCAGCCCCTTGACATTTTTGACAAAACCTGATGACCTTTGATGACATGAGCTGTCTATGCTTCTTGTTGAGTCTTCAATCTTGTGGCATATTCCAAAAAACAATTCGCCATGGCTGGTCTGTTTCTTCAGCCTTTTGGTTGGTCATTTTGGCATATTTCTACAACAGTAAACTATCTAAACTACTCATGTTCCTGTCCTAGGCTGACAAGCTTGATTACTACTTAGATGTTACTGTTGCTTGTCACAGTTTTGGCCACACACGGCCGCCGCCTCAGCCATGCAGGGCCACAAAAAGTTGTTAACTACGTATTAAAAAAAAATTCAGTTCATCATCATCATCATCATTTTTCATTTTTCATTTTTTTTTCTTCTTCTCCCCCTATTTGTCATAAATGACAATGGGGAGGATCACAAAATATAATCATCAAGGGGAGGGGGCAGCTTCCTCATCTGCTGGATACTCCAGAACCCGCAACAAGCCTCTGATCTGATTATGTCTTTCAGAAACCTTTTTCACCACTGTTGACAGGAGATTGAGTTCGGACTTTAGGTGGCTGATCATTCTTACTCTGAGGGCAGCCTAGATAGCTGGAGCAGGGGCCTCTTCCTATTCTTCTACTACTTATTCTGGTAGAGGGCAGTTGGTAGGGCATCTTCTTAAGTAATGTTTACTATATGCTTACCCTTAAACAGTTTGTGATCAACCACAAACACTTGAGGCTCCTCGGATATCCCTTCAGCAACAGTCTTCAACTCAAGATGTTGTGCTATGATGAGCTCATAGATTAATGAGGGAAGGACTATGGACTATTTAGTCTTTGTGCAGCCAGTATGGGCAGCAATATGTGGGAACATACCTCACCCATGGGCAGCCTATGATCCCCGAAGGCTTTGCTTACTTTCCTCCTGTGGGAGCTGGGAATCCAGTTCCTTATCCCAATGTTGTACAATAATGCATACTTGGAGGATAGTTCTGAGGCACTCAAATTATGGGCAGCCCACGTTCTGCACAGTCCTCCAGTGAGGGTGTTGGCCAGGATATTGTGACCTATCATGGTCGGGACCCTAGACTCACTACTTATCCCTAAATATTCATTTATGACTTCTGGATTGACCACTACTAGCTTGCCTCCCACCCAACTCCTGCCATATTCACTGCTCCTCTCATCATCAAATTTATCTTCTAGTTTCACTAAGAATTCCCTAACCAATTGACCACAATATCTTTTGGGAAGAGTCAAGGTTTTCAAAAGATTTACCTCTTCTAGGAGATCGATGATTGCTGCTGACTTGTATCTCCCCAGAACTAGCACCTTTTCTGGGACAATGATCTTCTTCTCCATAATTGGCTAGAATTCTGATACTGTCTTGTGTCTGAACCATATCCCTTTGATAGTGATTCCTTCCATGGTCTCTGATAGTGTTGGAGTAGCATCAGTTTGAGCCCTGGATGATTCTCTAATGGAGGCAGCTGAGTCTTCGGAGACTTCTTCTTCTTCTTCACTGCTTGAATCAGGGATGATAATGAGGGATTTGCATTTATCCGATTGTGGTGGAGGGGCGGTGATCACGCGTCGTTGTGCGCGTCAAATATAATCCTTCCTCTTCCACTTAGTACAGTGGTTAAGTAAGGGTGGATCTCCACAGGGAGCAAGTAGTTCAGTTTTAGCTAGTATCCTGCACTTACGAAGATTGGGGGGTGAGTGGTTGGTTTGCGCAGTGCGCAAGTAACAGTTTGTGGAACGCAGGGAAATGCACTAGACGTGCGCAGGCAGTAGAGATTAGATACTATGACTATGAGAAGTATTGGGCAGGCAATCCTCTATGAGTGCATTCCTTATCACTGACTCTAATATGTCTATAGCTTGATTTCACTTGGGTTAGTGTCCGGTCAAGGCTTCCTAACACGTGCGCATGTTCCGTTCAAAGTTCATGTGCTATTAATCTCTAGAACTAGACTAAAACAGCTACGAATCCGTTCAAGGTAGCAACTGATCACCCTAGCTCGTTACTCCTAGTTGTCACCGTCAAGCTATCAACTAGTTTAACATATGACGACCAAGCGACAAGAGTAAGATTGCGGTTCAAGGCTTCCCCTACTCATGCAACTAGCTGTCTCCATATGCACAGAGTTAATACAAGCAAGCAAACTATGCATTACGCTCAAGTCTCAAAAGAAATACATCATAGATTCATGCCCAACCAACACTAAGCGTTTAGCTAGACATGCTAGTGATAAACATCATAGAATAGTAAATAATAACTAATGTAACTGAGAAACAAGTAGCAAACAGTGCGTGCAGTATGTCTCTCGGCTGGCGCAATCGGCTGGCGCAAATCCTCTCAATGAGTCCGTGTGTTTTCCAATTTGTTGCTCTCTCGTGGCCCTCTGATGATGATGTGATGTCTTTGAAGCCCTAGACCTCCTCCCCTTTATATACTGCCCGAGAGGTCCATCCTTGGCAACTTCCAAATCTGGTCATGTCAAGATTAGGGAATACTGGACTCTGCGTCTGGGGCACGGCGTACTGCTTAGCGCTTTGGTCGGCGCAACTCTGCTGTGTCTCGCCATTTCTTCTGTTTGTGCCGCTAGCCCCGCAGGCTTGTGTGCTGCGCATCCTAAATGCTGCCTGTTAGCGCGTATCCGACTTAGGCCCTCGTTTTGCCCTGAGATACAAAAACACTGGAAACCAGTAATCTTGTACACAAAATAATGCAAACAAGCATAGGGTTATGATCTAAATAATGCGTATAAATAGGCTCTATCAAACCCCCCACACTTGCCCCTTGTTCGTCCTCGAACAAGTACTCAAGCACGGATACCATTACCTCTCTTGAGTCTAGCGCACAGTCTTGCATTCTGGCGCGGTCTACGCTGCTGAACACCTTGCGCTGCTCTACCACCTGCGCACATCTGCTCTCAACAGTTTCAAGTATAGTAATTTTGAAATTATTTACCTCTCAGCTGGGATGAAAAATCATTTCGGATGACTGGGAGATAGCTCTTCATAGGCTCCAGGTTGTCAGCTCTTGCTCCGAGGATGGGTATATGGTTAACAGCGCAAGCTTCTTCCGATGCGTGATTCTTCCGCGCACTTCCTGGGAACTCAAGCCTTTTTGATGATGATTTTTTTCTTTTGTGAACTTGAGCACGCTGATGCTTGTTAGTGCGCATGCTGATTCTTTTATGGCGCGTATCATCTGCTGGTATTTTTTCTTGTGTACAGCTTTGTCTATAGTTCCTATGTTTCCCAGAACGGTTCCAGTCTCGGCCTCCGGATAACAACTATGGAACAACGCCCCGCTCTCCCTCCCTGGTCTATCTGCGCAGGTCGGCGCACGCGTTTACACCCGCGCTCGCCTTCCCTAGCTCGACTTCTAGAGGGAAGGTGGTCTGTTTTCCCACCTCGCCACGCTTTGGGTATTTGCCTTCGGCATCTGCGTGACTGAGCGCACTCGCTTGTTCCGAAGGTCGCGAAGCACCGGCCTCCACTAGCGCTCTCGACCATATACCTCACCTCCGAAGCTCGAACGACTAACCGCCTCTCTGGAGCGTTTCTGTCAACTCCACATCCCCTGTATATCCCAACTAACAGGAGCAAAAAAATGAAAAAATATACTAAAACAGTAGATAGCAGCGCACGCAATATGGATAGCGCAAAACAAGCTGGGGCGCATGCGCATCCTGCACTCTAGCGCACTGCTGCTACTATTCTCTTTAACTTAAACTAAGCTACACTAAAATGCTCAAAACGTGAAATGTAAGTGTAACGCTCCCCCCCCCCACACTTAAACAAAGACGTGTCCCCACGACTCAAGCTCAAGCGCATGGAGAGCGCACACATGCATGCAATGCAAAAATAAAGAACATAAGAACAAAAACAAATAGTCACATGGCACAAAATATAGCACAGGGTCACAAAATATTCGGCACAAAAATTCAGCACATAATATCCAATAAGACGCAGCAAAATAAAAGACACCACCCTAAAGAAAACTAATGCGGCTGCCCCTCGGCCTTAGAAGTCCTCCGAGCTAGACGCAGCCTCTGATCCAGGCGCCTCCTCCTCTGAAGAATCCGTCACGTATTCGGTGCTGGAGGCTGGTGGCACTATGATGCGGGGGTCTGGCTGCGCTACGAGGTCGTCCTCGGAAATTGAATATACCCCTCTGGCTAGCGCAACTGACCTGCGCATTGTAGGCGCACGGTCCTGCGCACTACTATGTGACTAAAAAAAACTACCAAGTCCTAAACTAGCTAAAAAAACCTCAAAAAAACAAAACAAGCAGAAAATAAAATATGCGAAAATAAAACGTGTCGGGTTACCTCCCGACAAGTGCCTTTATTTAACGTCGTTGGCTTGACTGTACCTCGTTACGTGCCAAAACGTGTGTCTGCGACCTCCCCCACTCTTGCTCCTGAGTGTTCCTGCGCCAGTGCGTGTGTTGCGATCTCATTGGTCCTGCGCAAAGGGTAAAATGGGAGGTCAGCATGTGATAAATTATGCGTAACGAGGGTAGATGTAGAGGAAGAAGAGATATAAGCAACAGGTTCTAGTCCTCCCTCTGGTACATCCGGTGGTGCGTCTGGCGCAGCAGCTTGCGCATCTACTATCTCTGGTTCGGCCAAGTCAATGTTGCGCGCTGTGCCATCCCAAGGGTCTCCTAAGTACCGTTTGACTCTCTGCCCATTAATCTGAAAACGATGCTGGTGTCCGTCTTCTAACTCGATTGTTCCGTAGGGGAAAACCTTGGTGACCGTGTATGGTCCTGTCCATTTGCTGCGCAGCTTTCCAGACATGAGCTTCAGGCGTGATGAGAATAGTAATACCTGGTCTCCTGGTTCAAAAGTGCGTCTGAGGATATGCTTGTCATGAAATGCCTTGGTGCGCTCCTTGTAATCGCGCAGTCCCTCATAGGCGTCCAGGCGCAGCTCTTCTAGTTCGCTCAGCTCAAGTGCGCGCTCCTTTCCTGCCTCATCCAAGTTCAGGTTGCAAATGCGTAAGGCCCAATATGCCTTGTGCTCGAGCTCTACTGGCAGGTGGCATGCTTTCCCATAGACCAGCCGAAATGGTGAGGTCCCAATGGGCATCTTATGCGCAGTGCGGTATGCCCATAGCGTATCGTCAAGGCGCTGGCTCCAATCTTTGCGCGATGGTCTCACAGTCTTTTCTAAGATGCGCTTGATCTCTCTGTTAGAAACTTCGGCCTGTCCATTCGTCTGCGGATGGTAAGCGGTGGACGTCTTGTGGCGCACCCCATAGTGCTTGAAAACTTGCGCCACGACCCTGTTGCAAAAGTGCGTCCCCGGCAACGGTGCCAAAATTTGATCCGCGCGTCGTTGTGGGCGTCAAATATAATCCTTCCTCTTCCACCAGTACAGCGGTTAAGTAAGGGTCGATCTCCACAGGGAGCAAGTAGTTCAGTCTTTAACCTGTTGTCTATACTTATAAAAAGGGGGGTTATGTGAGAGATTGGGGGTGCGCGGTGCGCAAGTAGACAGTAGCTAGCGTAACGCAGGAATTTGCACTAGACGTGCGCAAGCAGAAGAGATTAAATACTATGACTATGAGAAGTATTGGGCAGACAATCCACCAGAATCGGGGTCTGCGGCATCTCATTGCGCGCGGATATTCCTCCTGTGCGCTGGCACCTGTCACAATTCCTGCAATGGTCATATGCGTCTCTAAAGAGGTGCGGCCAATAAAATCCGCAGTCCAAGATTTTCCTGCTCGTGCGCTTGGGACCAAAGTGTCCTCCACATGCGTGCGCATGACAAAACATCAAGATAGAGTTAATTTCATGGTCAGGAACGCAACGCCTCAATATCTGATCTCGTCCTATTCTAAGCATGTATGGATCATCCCAAAGGTAATGCTTGGACTCATGTTTCAATCGCATGCACTGAGTTTTATTGAAATGCGGAGGAAATGTACCTGCGACCAGGTAATTTGCGATGTGCGCATACCATGGTACCTTACCTATCAGCGCCATCAGATGCTCGTCAGGGAATGTCTCCGTGATCTGCCCTGGCTCCTCCTCTTTCACGATCCTGCTCAGGTGATCAGCAACTATATTCTCCGTGCCCTTCTTATCTTTGATCTCCAAGTCAAATTCCTGAAGCAGGAGCACCCAGCGCATCAGGCGCGGCTTGGTCTCCTTCTTGGACATGAGGTAGCGGATGGCTGCGTGGTCTGTATAGATGATGACTCTGGCGCCTAGAACATATGCACGGAACTTCTCTAGCGCAAAGACAATTGCCAGAAGCTCCTTCTCCGTGGTGGTGTAGTTCCTCTGCGCAGAGTCCAGTGTGCGCGATGCATAGTAAATGGCATGGGGCTTCTTGTCTACGCGCTGCCCCAAGACTGCACCTACTGCGTAATCACTTGCGTCACACATCAGCTCAAATGGCAGGTTCCAGTCTGGCGCGCGCATCACTGGCGCACTGGTCAGCGCTCCTTTCAGCTTATCAAACGCAGCCCTGCACTCATCAGTAAAGTCGAAGCACACATCTTTTTGCAACAGGTTAGACAGGGGTATACAAATTTTAGAGAAATCTTTGATAAAACGCCTGTAGAACCCAGCATGCCCTAAGAATGATTTCACGTCGCGCACGTTGGTGGCATAAGGTAGATTAGAAATAAGATCTATCTTAGCTTTGTCTACCTTGATCCCCTCCTCTGAAATGATATGACCTAGTACTACTCCGTGCGTTACCATGAAATGCCATTTTTCGTAATTTAGCACTAAGTTCTTATAGATGCAGCGCGCTAAGACTTTATCTAGATGAGTTAAACATGCATCAAAGGTACCTCCATATACCGTAAAATCATCCATGAACACTTCTATGCATATACCAATCATATCAGAAAAAATGCTCATGACTAAGCGTTGGAACGTACCTGGCTCGTTGCATAGCCCAAAAGACATGCGCCGAAACGCAAACGTACCGAACGGGCATGTGAATGTGGTCTTCTCTTGATCCTCCGCAGCTATGGGTATCTGGTTGTACCCTGAATATCCGTCCAAGAAACAAAAATAAGGCTTACCTGCTAAGCGATCCAGCATCTGGTCCATGAAGGGTAGCGGGAAGTGGTCCTTGCGCATGACTGCGTTAAGCTTCCTGTAGTCGATGCACATGCGCCAGCCAGTTTGTATGCGCTTGGGAACTAGCTCGCCCTGCGCATTCTCTTCTACTGTGATTCCTCCCTTCTTAGGCACAACTTGCACTGGACTGACCCATTTGCTGTCCGAGATTGGGTAAATGACCCCTGCGTCAAGCAATTTTAGGACTTCCTTTTGCACTACCTCCATCATATTTGGATTTAACCTGCGCTGAGCCTCCCTGGATGGTTTGGCACCATCTTCCAATAGAATCCTGTGCATGCACACGTCTGGGCTCACTCCGCGCAGATCAGCAAGTGTCCATCCTATGGCGCGCTGGTTCTTGCGCAGCACCTGCTGTAAGCGCGCCTCCTGCTCCTCTTCTAATCCTTTCTTTATGATCACTGGCAGGGTGTCCTCATCTCCCAAGAAAATGTATTTGAGGTGCTCTGGGAGTTGCTTCAGTTTGATCTTGGGTGCCTGTTCAATAGAGGGCAAGATTTTGTTAGCGGTGCAAATATGAACTATATCACGTACCTGTGTGGGTGCTGGTTCAGCACTGCTCAGCTCATCCTCTTGCTCCTCCAGCTTTGCCTGTGTCAGTAGCTCTGGTCCTACGGTTGCGCTCGCACATTGCGCTTCTGTGACTAAATCGTCAATGCTGTCCATTGCGCGCACTGTAGCGTCCTCATGTGGGTGCTGCATCCCTTTGAATATATTGAAATGGATTTCTTCGCCATCCACTTCCATGGAGAGCGTGCCCCTCCACACGTCTATCTTCGTGCGCGCGGTCATCAGAAACGGTCTGCCTAGTAGGATCTGCGCACTGCTGGTGCTTGATTCTCCCTCCATTTTGAGCACATAAAAATCTGCTGGGAACACCAGCTCTCCTACTCGAACTAGAACATCTTCTATCATGCCTGCAGGTTGTTTGCATGATCTATCTGCTAGTTGAATGGTGAGACCTGCAGGTTTTAGTGGTCCAAGGCGCAACGTCGCATATAGGGAATATGGTAACAAATTGATGGATGCGCCTAAATCAATCATGCAATTGCTTACCGTGATTTTACCTAAAGTGCATGGGATGGTGAACGTACCTGGGTCTCGGCACTTAGGTGTTACCTTATGTTGCACGATTGCTGAGGCCTGCGCGTTAAGCATTACCTGTGCGCATTCGCCTTTTCGTCGCTTGTTTGTGCACAGCTCCTTCAAAAACTTTGCATACCTGGGAATCTGTCGAATAGCTTCAATAAGGGGAATGTTGATTTCCACCTTGCTGAACAACTCATAAAGCTCCTTGTCTAGCGCTTCCTTTCTAGCCAATGGTGCCTGCACAGGGAAAGGTGCAGGTATGTTAGTATAATTTTTGTCCTTGTTTCTTGATTGAGACATACCTGGCACTTTGCCCTGCTGGTTTGTGGCTGACGCTTCTGGTTGCGCATCTTGCTCTGGTTGCGCATTCTGATCTGCTGGATCCGGGACTTGCGCAACTGGTTGCGCGGGCGCCTGCGCGGTCTGCTCTGTTCCTACTGTGCGCCCAGTCCTCAGTGTCACTGCATTGACTCCTCCTTTAGGGTTCTGAATCACTTGCGAAGGTAGGTTGCCATCGCTCTTTTTTAGCTCATACACCGTGGTAGCAATTTGTGATAGCTGCTTTTCAATGGACTCGAACCTCTTGTCATATTTCTCGTCATTTTTGCGCACTGTATCTGCTAGCTGCCCCACGATATCTTCTAAGGATCGCCGCTGCTGCTGGTTGTTCTGCGCTGGTGCGTCAGTGCGGCGGTGCGGTGGATTGTAGGACGCAGCTGGTTGCGTCTGCTGTGGCGCGCGCTGATCAGTGGACTGCCTCTGGAAATTGTTCTCTTCCCTCCATCTGAATCCATTTGCGGCAAGCCCAAAGCGCGGCTGATTCTGCCTCTGCGGCCCTCTGTTGTCCCATCCTCCAAGAGCATTGACATCTCCAGTTTCTTCGAAAAGTGTTGGGCATTCATCTGTCTTGTGCTCGGTGGACCTGCAGAATTCACATACCTTTGGCGCAACTGGTTGTGCGCTCTGCGCACTCATCAACTTCTGCAGCATGGCCTTCATTTCCTTGATCTCAGCGCTTGCTTCTACCTGATGCACAGAACGAGCACGACTATTTTCAAGCGTTAGTTGATGTCTTACCTGCCCAGCAGAGTCTTCTATCAGCTGCCACGCATCTTCTGGGTACATGTTGCAAATGTCCCCTCCTGCGCATGCATTTAGTAGTCGCAGCTCCATGGGCAGCAGTCCATTCAGAAAGTTCTCTATCAGCACATTCTGGGGCAGGCCGTGATTGTAGCAGTTGGCTTCTAGCTCCCTGAAACGCTTGTAATATTCTGACAGAGACTCCCCTGCGCTCTACCTTGGCGCGGCCAGTTCCCTTCTGAGCAGCGCAATCTTTGCTGCTGGATAGAATTTATCTAGGAATTTCTTCTGCAGCTGCTCCCATGTGTGAATGGATCCTGCGGGTAAATTCATCAACCAATGTCTGGCTGTATCACACAATGAAAATGGGAATGCCTTCATTTTCAGCGCCTCATCACTCTCCCCTTCGGTCTTCATGTTCTCGCAAATGACTAGGAACTCTCGCACATGCTTGACTGGATTTTCGTTGTTCATCCCGTGGAACTTGGGCATGTGATGGATGAGCGAGCTCCTTAGTTCAAAGTGTCCGTCTGGTGGAAGCACAATGCACCATGGCTGGTTAATAGTGATCGGGGCTGACATCTCGCGCACTGTCCTGCGTCGCGCGACTGGTCGGACGGGCGGTGCATGGTATGGTTCAGCGGCCATCCGTGCTTCGACCTCGCGCTGCACTTCCTCTCTGAATAGTGCTGCGCGGTTGTGTGCCCTTGCTTTCTCTGGGGTTCTGTCCCCTAGGTTGTCGCCAACAACACTGTTGTCCTCCATGTCCTGATCCAAATCTCAAGAAAACGAAATCAAAAGATAACTAACGTTGTTGCGTCTGTCAGTGCGCAACTAGAATCTGCGCAGCGCAACTGTTTCAAGGTTGCGCAGGCTAATGGTGATTGCGCGCCGTCAGAAACAACAACGAAAACAAAACAAACTGAAATAACTAGTTACTAAAAAGGAAAAACGTGAACTAACTAAAACTTAGTTGTGTTGCTCCCCGGCAACGGCGCCAAAATTTGATCGCGCGTCGTTGTGCGCGTCAAATATAATCCTTCCTCTTCCACTTAGTACAGTGGTTAAGTAAGGGTGGATCTCCACAGGGAGCAAGTAGTTCAGTTTTAGCTAGTATCCTGCACTTACGAAGATTGGGGGGTGAGTGGTTGGTTTGCGCAGTGCGCAAGTAACAGTTTGTGGAACGCAGGGAAATGCACTAGACGTGCGCAGGCAGTAGAGATTAGATACTATGACTATGAGAAGTATTGGGCAGGCAATCCTCTATGAGTGCATTCCTTATCACTGACTCTAATATGTCTATAGTTTGATTTCACTTGGGTTAGTGTCCGGTCAAGGCTTCCTAACACGTGCGCATGTTCCGTTCAAAGTTCATGTGCTATTAATCTCTAGAACTAGACTAAAACAGCTACGAATCCGTTCAAGGTAGCAACTGATCACCCTAGCTCGTTACTCCTAGTTGTCACCGTCAAGCTATCAACTAGTTTAACATATGACGAGCAAGCGACAAGAGTAAGATTGCGGTTCAAGGCTTCCCCTACTCATGCAACTAGCTGTCTCCGTATGCACAGAGTTAATACAAGCAAGCAAACTATGCATTACGCTCAAGTCTCAAAAGAAATACATCATAGATTCATGCCCAACCAACACTAAGCGTTTAGCTAGACATGCTAGTGATAAACATCATAGAATAGTAAATAATAACTAATGTAACTGAGAAACAAGTAGCAAACAGTGCGTGCAGTATGTCTCTCGGCTGGCGCAATCGGCTGGCGCAAATCCTCTCAATGAGTCCGTGTGTTTTCCAATTTGTTGCTCTCTCGTGGCCCTCTGATGATGATGTGATGTCTTTGAAGCCCTAGACCTCCTCCCCTTTATATACTGCCCGAGAGGTCCATCCTTGGCAACTTCCAAATCTGGTCATGTCAAGATTAGGGAATACTGGACTCTGCGCCTGGCGCACGGCGCACTGCTTAGCGCTTTGGTCGGCGCAACTCTGCTGTGTCTCGCCATTTCTTCTGTTTGCGCCGCTAGCCCCGCAGGCTTGTGTGCTGCGCATCCTAAATGCTGCCTGTTAGCGCGTATCCGACTTAGGCCCTCGTTTTGCTCTGAGATACAAAAACACTGGAAACCAGTAATCTTGTACACAAAATAATGCAAACAAGCATAGGGTTATGATCTAAATAATGCGTATAAATAGGCTCTATCAGGCGGTATCCTCTGCTGATGGGTCCTCGGACCAAGTGTTCTCAGATTCTTCATCTAAACCAGGTGTAGTTACTATAGCTTTGCTTTGCTCTTTGGGGTGCTGCGGCAACCTCTTGCTCATCTTCTTTAGAAGATGATTCTTCTTCTGTTCCAGCAGGTTCTTAGTTTGTGGCTTTTGACACTGGTTGTCCACCTCTTATCAGTCTCCTCTTTTTCTTCATTACTTCTTCTATTGGTGTAGGCCCTTGCGACGGGGGGTTTTAGTGATGGTTGCCAGGTAACCAGTTCACGGCATAGTTCCGCTGCGTTCTGTTGAACCTTCGCCTTGTTTCTATCAGTGGATTGTCTGGAGGCAGAGAGACTCTTCTTTAAACATCTGGTACACACCATTGCTGGTTTTGTGAGGGAGGGGGCTGGGATCATTACAGGCCTTTGGCAGGAGACTTGGTGAATGACGTTGCTCGGTAAATTGTGCCCTAGACTCAGATTCCCCTAATTTCTTCAAAAACCACTTGCATGTGTTCCCGCTTCTTTTATCCTCACATACACTGCACTAGCTCCTCCTGCTGCAATGGGTTGAGATCACAACCTATGCTTGTGTCATTCCATGGCTCGAGTCCTACACATCTTCATGAACTTCTTTTGGTTGTTTCTTTACCCATATTTTGGACTGGTCCGTGAATCCATTGTTTTCGAGCTGTGGTGTGTCCAACCATACTTTCTTCCCTTCTGGCAAAGTTGGGTGGTCTTGCCTGAATAGAACAGGTGTCTTTTTTAATCATCATTCCCTAGTTTGTTGTTCTTTCATCGTGTCTGATGACTTCATTCCCAGCTGGACAATAGTATTCCTTCATCCGCCTTGCTGAGCTGAAGGCTTACGTTTGTACTGTTTGATCCTTGACCTTTCTCTGAGGACTCCAATGCTTGTTTAGGATCGGGCATTTTCTTTGGATGTGACCCTTCTGATAACAAAAGTGGCATATGTGGCCTTTGATCCTGGGCTTGTTCTCTACTACAGGTGGTTGATAAAGAGGTTGCTATAGCGTTCTCTTGTTCACTTCTCTGGTTATTTTTTTTTCCAACCTCCGGTCAGATTCTTCCTCTGTAGCTTTGACAAACACTATTTTCCCTGATTTTTCTTCACCCGTATATCAAAGACCAGCTCGTCCTCCTCCATGTCTTTGGTATGCTAGGATCTCGTCTAGGATATTTGAGCTCAGGTTGAGTATCTTCTCTGTCTTCTGAAGCAGGTTGAGTTCTCCCTTTTCAGTAACAAGTTTTTCTTCTTGCTGAGTTAATTGGTCAATGAGTGATGATATCCTGCCTAGCAGTTCTCCATGCTCCTTTTCTAGTCTTGAAATTCTGTCAGTTAATCCTTTGTTGATTTCGAAGGTTTCTTCGCACCTTTGAAGTATGATTCTGAGTTTTTTTGCCAGGTCTTCTTCAGTGTCTTCTTCATCTTCAATGTCTGACACTTTGAAGGCTATGTAGTTCTCTTCCTCACTCTCCTTAGAGTCTCCATCACTCCACTTTGCTGCTAGGGAGTTGTAGCTTTTCTTCTCGGAGCTCTTCTTCTTGTTGCTTGGGCAGTCGGCTTCTCAGTTCCCATACCCTTCGCATCCCCAGCATTGCATACCTTTCCTCCTTTCCTTATTTTCTTCATCATCTTGATCAGGTTCTTTCTCAAACTATTTGAGGGATCTGACGCGTGTCGTTGTGCGCGCCAAACTTGTATTTATATCTCCAAGCTTTTAGCTAGTGTAGCGGCAAGCAAGGGTCGAACCCAAGAGAACTGACTGTGAAGCGATTTCCTGTAAATACTAAACTAAAGGGGGTTTAAGTAAATGGTCACAAGAACGAATGTAAGAAAAGTGTGAATGTCAATCGAGAGAAATATTCAGCTCAGGGAATTCAATAGTGACTGTTATCATCGACTTCTAAAGATATGATCCTATTCAAACGTTTGGTCACTCCGACAAAGGTAATAACCTAAAGTATCCCGACAAAGATGATACTAAGCCTAGATTCTACTACTTGATTCCACGACAAAGTTTCGACAAGAGTTAATAATCAGAACTGATGAGCGGATAGTTTCACGACAAAGTATACGCTAACCGTGCAATACAATTCATGCAATTTAAGATCCAAAACTTACGATTGAATAGAAACATGCATTAAATCCAAGTCTCAAACATGAATGTCACTAACTGAAAATCCCTAAACTGAAACAGAAATTTAGCTACTCATAGTCATAACTGAAAAATACATTAAACTAAAAAGAACGAAAATACTATTCACGATCACCGTTTACGCCGGAAACACTATTCACCCAAAAAAACGCTGTTCACGCCAAACTCCAAAATTCCGTCCGGTTGTCAACTCAAAACCTCTGTCTCGTCAAAACTGCCGTCTCCTCTCCTCCCGAAACCCTAATTGAAATCGGGCTCTAAAAATTAATTTCGGGCCCCGAGCCCGATTGCTGACGTCATCATAAGCTGACCGCGCCCCAAGAAGACATTAGGTAGCCCGCCCGGAGAGGACATTATGGTCTGGCGCGCGACACTAATGTTCTCTGCCGGCGCTTAACTCACTGCGATGTGCACCCAGTTTCCTTCGATGCTCTTCGCAAGTCTCTTTTCATGTACTCCGAACACCTGAAATGCAAACAACACTAAGAAGTAACTGTTCACATAAAAACATGTCGGAATAGTTAGGTTTAAACAGTTTAGCGAGTCGTATAAATACGCCCCATCAAACCACCCTACACTTAAACTTGTTCTTCCCGAACAAAGAACGAAAACAATACTCGCAACACTCAAAACACTTCTAATATGCCAACAACTCAACATTGAATTTATCCGGGATGTCCTCACTAATCAGTTCATCAACATATACTTACATTCTAAAGGTCAACAAGAAAACGTAATGATACATGTTACCTAAGAAGTCAAGATGGAATTCAATGGATGACTGAGAGATAGTCCTCTTTAGACTCCTGACTCCATTCTTCAGCTCGAGGTCATAGCCACACGCATACGCTGAGTTCGCTTTCTCTGGCACGTGAGAAATCCAAACTATGAGGAACTCAAGTAGGACAGCTTTTGAAACTTTCTTGTTTTGTTTGGTCCGAAGACTTCACTCAACTCGATTGTTTTTCTGAATTTTTTTCCCTTTCACATTTGACTGAATTTTCCTTTTGAGCTTTTCTCTCCAATGTGAATTGCTTGTCCCCCTCTTTTTTTTTCTTTAAACCGTTCCAATCATCGCCTTCAAATAACAGCTATGGAGCGCATCCCGCTCTTTCTCATCATCATCCCTTCAGCGCGAGGCAACATAGGGGTTACCCACCCATTCCCGGTTACTAGCACTAGAGATAGGACGATTTGTTTTCCCGTCCCACCATTGCATAAACACTGCAATGATGGAGTCAAAAGTCTCACCCCTCATAACTTGAAGCGCCAACCTCCACAAACTCAACGCGCTGCGCGACTAATCCCTCGAACCTTTGAATGTTTGTCAAGTCCCTCTAGGACACTTTCTATCAACTCTACATCCTGTAATATCTCAACTCACAAGCACATATAACATCACGTCACTAGCATCACAAAATTGTAGAAATCATGTAAAGCATACACATCAAAACCTCATAGCATCAAACATCATCTCATGAAATTAGCATCTTCATCATAGCATAAAAACTGGCAGCATATAGTTGCACGAAATTAGTAACATCGCAACACCTAAAAATTTTAAAAAAAGTGCTCTAGCCACTACTAATGCAAGCTAACAAAAGTAAATGTGCTGACACATACTAACTCCCCCACCCCACAGTTTTGAAACAAACCGTGTCCTCACGGTACAATAAGATCGTTAGGAAGGGTAGTCATGCAAGACTCAAATGAAAAAAAAACGAAACAAATAAGAAATGCACACATTAAGTTGCGCGCCCCAAGCATACATTAGCAGCGCTAATGTATGAACCCAGAGCGGAACTAATGTTGCCTTGGGGCGCCGTATACACTGGGGTATGCTAAAAATGAAAATAAATAAATAAAAATCGGGTTGCCTCCCGCAAAGCGCACTTGTTTAACGTCGTTGGCTCGACGGTACCTCCCATCCTCAATCGTTCACCGGCCCAGCCAACTCTAACTCCTAATCAGGCGGGACATCCTCTCTAAACGGAACATCTTTTAGCAAAAGTCCAGACAGTGGCAATGAGGTCTTCAAGAATCCTTTAACGAACCTGCGATAAAATCTAACAAACTTGTGATAAAATCCAGCATAATCAAGGAAAGACATGATACCTCGCTGGTCAGTGGGACAAGGCAATCCAGAATTAAATCGGTTTTTATTTATGAGGTTGGATGCCATCCTCACGCTGCATATCTGACTCAAGCACCGCATCCTCAATGACGTCCACCGCATGTATTCCTGCAATGTTAGGTGGGTGCTGCATAGATTTATACATGTTAAAATGAATTGCTTCCCCGTCTACCTCCATGGAGAGATCCCCCGTGAATGTATCAATCTTCGTCTTCGCGGTCACCATGAAGGGTCTACCTAGTAAGACGGGTGAAGTGTCTATTGCATCACCCTCAATTTTCATGACGTAAAAATCTGCAAGGAATGCAAGCTTTCCTATGTGTACTAATACGTCAACAAATATACCCTCTGGCTTACTATATGATTTGTTCGCTAGTTGAAGAATCAAGTCAGTGGGTTTCAGAGGACCAATACGCAATGTTTGATATAAAGAGTAAGGCAACACATTTACCGACGCACCCAAATCCAACATGCAATTATCGATTTTAATTTCACCAATGATGCATGAAATTGCAAATGTACCTAGATCCTTCCATTTTGGTGCTACCTTACACTGAAGAATGGCTGAGTTGTGCTCCTGCTTAGGTTTTAGTTCTCTTCCTCGGTTATTACACAATTCCTTAAGGGCCTTTGCATATTTCGGGATCCGCCTTATTGCGTCGAGGAGTGGGGTTGTGATCCCAACTCTGCTGAATAGCTCCAATAAAATTTGAGACGCTGCTGAATCCTCCCTAGGTCTCGATGCCTGCACAGGAAATGGAAAAGGTGGGTCAGAACTGCGAAATTCAAAATTCACGTCAAAGATTACCGCGCCAGTAATGGACTTTATATTTGCGCGCCGAGAATTAATGTTCTCATCTAGCGTGCATTTATTGTTGTCTTCCGGCGCGGTCTTTGTGTTGACCGCGTCTTCTTCAGACATTATTTGCGCTCCAGGAGAAGACATTAATTCCTCACGCGCCTGAGTAATGTCTTCATCTGGCACCGTACCCCCTGACTCCGTTTTCTTAATTGCCTCGTTTGCACTCTTGATCTCCTATCCTCGCCTCAAGGTAATTGCGCTGACATTCGCCATCGGGTTAGGAATTGTTTGCGAAGGAAGCTTGCCCTTGTCATTTTTTAACTCATTAACGACCATGATCAATTGTGACATTTGCTTTGATAATTCAGCAATAACACCATTCGTCTTCGCTTGGTATTGTTGAAGATTCATTGCCAAATCATTAACGGTGAGCGGGTTATTCTGACCTGGCTGATTATAGTTCTTCCTTTGTTGATACTGATCAGCACTGTTGCTGCTGACGAAATGGTGATCGATAATACTGGGTCTGCTGTTGAGGCTGTGGCTGTGGTTGCCCTTGGTTCTGCTGCTGGTGCTGATTCTGCATTTGATTCTGCTGGTTCTGCCCAACCATCATACTCCGCATCATTTCCTTGAGCTCCTTGATTTCATTGGCCATCAGATTGGTGTTGGAATCCACCTGTGAAACGTTCCTTGCCCTGCTGGTGTCATCCCTTCGACTGGTCTCTTCCCTAAAACGAGCACTCTCAGCGATTTCCCTAACCAGTTCTCGAACCTCTCTGGGAGTCAAATTCATAATTGTGTCGCCAGCTGCAACATCCAGCATCATCCTCTCTAAAGGTCTGAGTCCATCCAATAGATACTTCATGACCATCCTTGCTGGCACCCCAAGATTGCAGCAACTCTGTTCCAATGAATTAAAGCGCTCCAAGTAGTCATACATCGACTCACCGGATCCTTGTTTGATATTAGAAAGTTCTCTGCGCACTTGTGTTGCCTTTACTGGCAGGTAGTATTTGTCTAGAAACTTCCGCTGCATTTATCCCAGGTGCGAATACTACCTGAAGGAAGAGATAAAAACCACGATTTTGCTAAGTCAGTTAAACTCAAAGGAAATACTCGAAGCTTAAACCTGTCCTCTGATGTAGGGTCTCAAAGTTCGGCAGATTCCAGTGAATTCTTGTAAATGCCTCGTCACGACCTCTCCCGGTAATCATCCAAATTTGGTTAAGTGATGCACCATAGCAATCTTTATCTCAAAGTCGTCTTCTTCTGTGCCAGTATTGATGCACCATGGCTGCTCATTGAAGTTTGGTGCAGACAGCTCTCTCACGTTGGTTCCGGTCTATGGGCACGCCTGTATGGCTGATGCCCGTAAGGCTGCTGCTGCACGTATTGCTGAGGCGGTGGGTTAGGCTCATTGAAACCTTCTGCTCGTGCCCCCGCATCCCTAGCCAGAAATTCTCTTTCGCGAAGTTCCCTCTGGCGTGCTCTAAATACTCGCTCAGGCTCTTCATAGAATTGTGGAATTCGTTCATCCTGATTTTGTTCGTTGTTTTGGCAGCCATCACCATCAACACTACCTGCGTGCGACATGCTGGAAAGAGCAATTTACCGCAAGACAAAAAAATAATCGAAAACTAAATATAAAAAGAAAAGGAAAAGAAACTCTTCACTGTAGCAGTTCCCCGGCAACAGCGCCAAAATTTGACGCGCGTCGTTGTGCGCGCCAAACTTGTATTTATATCTCCAAGCTTTTAGCTAGTGTAGCGGCAAGCAAGGGTCGAACCCAAGAGAACTGACTGTGAAGCGATTTCCTGTAAATACTAAACTAAAGGGGGTTTAAGTAAATGGTCACAAGAACGAATGTAAGAAAAGTGTGAATGTCAATCGAGAGAAATATTCAGCTCAGGGAATTCAATAGTGACTGTTATCATCGACTTCTAAAGATATGATCCTATTCAAACGTTTGGTCACTCCGACAAAGGTAATAACCTAAAGTATCCCGACAAAGATGATACTAAGCCTAGATTCTACTACTTGATTCCACGACAAAGTTTCGACAAGAGTTAATAATCAGAACTGATGAGCGGATAGTTTCACGACAAAGTAACCGTGCAATACAATTCATGCAATTTAAGATCTAGAATTTACGATTGAATAGAAACATGCATTAAATCCAAGTCTCAAACATGAATGTCACTAACTAAAAATCCCTAAACTGAAATAGAAATTTAGCTACTCATAGTCATAACTGAAAAATACATTAAACTGAAAAGAACGAAAATACTATTCACGATCACTGTTCACGCCGGAAAGACTATTCAAGCCGGAAACACTATTTACCCGAAAGACACTGTTCACGCCAAACTCTAAAATTCCGTCCGGTTGTCTCCTCAAAACCTCCGTCTCGTCAAAACTGCCGTCTCCTCTCCTCCCGAAACCCTAATTGAAATCGGGCTCTAAAAATTAATTTCGGACCGCGGCCCGATTGCTGACGTCATCATAAACTGGCCGCGCCCCAAGAAGACATTAGGTCGCGCACCCGGAGAGGACATTAAGGTCCGGCGCGCGACACTTATGTTTTCTGCCGGCGCCTAACTCACTGCAATGAGCACCCCATTTTCTTCGATGCTCGATTTTTTCCCTACGAAAACCGTTTTGAGTCGCAAGTCTCTTTTCATGTACTCCGAACACCTGAAATGCAAACAATACTAAGAAGTAACTGTTCACATAAAAACATGTCGGAGTAGTTGGGTTTAAACGGTTTAGTGAGTCGTATAAATACACCCCATCAGGATCCTATCAGCTCTTCCAACCTCATATGCTTGATGTTTTGAGCATCTTCGATGGCTGTCACCTGCATGTCAAATCTTGGAGGAAGTGATCTGAGCACCTTTCTGATTAGCTTCTCTTATGATATAGCCTCTCTGAGGGCTTGTGCCTCATTTGACAGATCACAGAGCTTGGCATTGAATTCGGTGATTGTGTCATCTTCCAGCATCCTCAAGTTCTCGAACTGAGATGTGATCATTTGCGTTCTGGAGGTCTTTACATTGTCAGTCCCTTCATGTGCTGTCTGGAGGATCTCCCAAGCTTGTTTGGCTATGTCACAATTTGAGATCAACCTGAAATTGTTAGCATCAACAGCTGCAAATATTGCATTTAAGGCTTTAGAATTTTCGGTTGCTATATCTTCCTCTTCAGCTATGCATGTCTCCTCAGGCATCTTCCTGGCAACCTCTTTTTCATCAACGGTCAGGGGAGGTGACCATTCAGAGACAACTGATCTCCAGGTCTTCTCGTCAATAGCCTTGAGGAAGGCCTTCATCCTTGCCTTCCAGTACCTATAGTTGCTTTCTTCCAACAGATACATGCGAATTGTGCTTTGGCCTTCTTTCATTGTTGCTTTAACTACTCAGCAATGTGCTTAGAATTTTCACTCTGTGTGTCGAGTTACCGTTCTGATGCCAATTGAAATTGTAGCGCATCGTTTGCTGAGATGTTACTAGCAGGTTGCTATAGCATCCCCTTGTACCACTGTGGAAAATAAGCTTGTACAATAATGAAAGAGACCACACACAAATTTGGTCACACACAAATTTGGTCACCCAGCATTGCTATCCTTTGGTTTCCCTTACACAGACTTGACTCTATGCCTACACTAGATAAATCTATGAAGCCTCACCTGATCAGTACGAATTACTCCTGATCTGAACAGACTCAGATCAGCTGCACTCATCTACTCATCGAGATAAATAAATAGCTACAGTACTGCTCATAGTCTTCGCCTATTCTAAATACACCAGTGATTACCGTAGGTTGCTATACGAGCGCTCCAAGCCTTTTGCTGAGCCGACTAAACTGTTACACGAGCACTGCACACTTCAGAATACCCCCCCTTGCTCTGTGACCACCTATCACTGATGGGAGTGAGTCTTCTGCCGTCGTCCTAGTTCTTCAGACACTCACGACGCTCCCTCGACTCTCCTTGATCAATCAGCAAGTCTCCTGCTCTAACTGATCTTCTCCAATCAAGCACAGATCAGACTCTGCAGGTCTCGATCAGTCTCTGCTTCACAATCACTTTTATTCTACGCGCACGCTCTGCACAATGATCTCTCACTTCTGATGATCAATCTCTTCTCTGCTTAATTCTCCGTTCTGCACTTGCTGCTTTACTCAATTGATTCTGGATTGATTGATCCGTTGTTGCTCTGTCAAGCCTTCTATATGTAGCGACCTTCAACCCCTATCGAAAACAAAATAGGAAGTATGCTGTTAAAGATAAGGACACCCACCTTCCAAAACATCCTTATCTTGTGGAAGCCATCAATATCTTGTAGCTGACTTATTGTAGCAGGAGGGCGACTCTGGGAATATTCCAAACTTACTTTAGAAAGCTTCCGTTGCCGTTCTGTACAATTCTGGGCAGCATATTCTTCACGCAGAAACTATTGGTGAGGATGCTACAGCTCTTCTACTACACGGGAAGCTGTAGCGACCCCTTGTTCACTTTGCTTGTTCACTCTGCAGGGTTTTGTCAATTTGAATGTCAGTACTGTAACATCTCTGTTGATAGTCCTTTCCCATTATCTTAGCATTTTCCGATTGGTGCCCCTTTGTCAGTGAGGTAATGATATTCTGAAGCTTGTATCGTTCATCTTCCAATCCATATATCTTTGAGAGAAGTTCTTTGTTAACTTTAATGACTTGGGGGTATTTCTCTTGTATTAGTTTGAACTGTCTGGCAATCAACTCTTCTTAGATGTCTTCGTCATCACTGCTGTCAGATTTAACAATTCCATAAACAGTAACTGAACGTATTGAGTCTAGTTCTCATAATGAAGTAGAGTAGTCAAAGCTAAATTCCGTTTGTGATCAGTATCATCCTCAATGTCTTCATCACTCCAATTAGCAGTTAAGGACTTTTTGTTCCTCTTCTGGTAGCTCGGGCATTCAGTCTGTCTATGGCCATATCCTTCGCAGTCCCAGCATTGAATTCCTTTCTATTTGTCTTTACTTTCTTCATTACTTTGATCAGCATCCTTGTTTCTTCTCTGAGGATTTTTTCCTCTTCTGTTTCTCCCCCTATATGTCTGACTTGAATACAAAGGTTTGTGGTCCATTATCTTCACGAACATGCCAAATTTTTTGACCAGCAGGGATAGTTGTTGGCCTACATCATCTGGGACGGTCTCCTTCTATTTTTTCTTAGCTTTCAGCCTAAGGTTTTTCCTAGAGAGTGGTGTAGCATCTTCTGTAACTTTTGTTGAGGATATGGCATCCATGACAAAACTGCTCAAGAGACTGCACTCCCTGAAGATTGATGGCTGGGGCACAATCTGAAAACTGACAAAATAACAACAACAAAGAGCCAGAGTCTGCTTCAGCAATCCCTGAAGATCTGAAGCTGAGACACTATTTAAAGAATGGGAAAGAGACGGCTATCAAGAGACAGAGTCTGCTTCAGCACTCCATGATGATTTAGAGCTAGAGCAGAATCCTGACGTTGCACGATGAGGCTCCGGCTTGATCCAGCTGGCATCGGGGAAGCTCAGAGATGTATGAAGACGTCATCAAGAACTCAGCAATTGCCAGCATGAGGTCTAAGAAGATAAAGATTCAAGAGTCCAAATTTGGCAATGGAATCTTCAACAAACTTGCTAGAATCTAGGAGAAGATTCTGAGAATGTTTGGCATTTTTGGTGTGCTGAAGAGCTTGAAAAAAAAGGCGGGGACGCAGCACAGAACACACGATCAGAAAGAGCAACTCGAGAGCACATAGAGAGTTTACAGAGATCAACTTACGGTAACAGGGTTTTATACAGTGAGTTGAAGACCTGTGTGGTGCTGAGGTAATCATAACTCATGGAGTTTGATTCAGGATTGATTTAGAGTTCAATTGGAGCGCTGCTCTTTAAAGGGATAATCAAAGCTCGGTGATCAGCTGCGGACAGGCATTATCGCGGGCTGTGGAGCATTGATCGAGGCTACCTAATAGTGACGGAGTGAGTCATTGATTGAAGGGGAGCAGAGGCTGAGTTTGAAGAACTAGAGTGTCCGACTACTTGGAGGGAGAGCTTGAAGTGTAGTCGAATGAAGATACAACAACTCTGGTGAAGATTGTGCTGAAACATTCCGTGGGCTACGTATTGTTATAGAATAGACTATGTCTGAGAGTCAGAGCTGTAGCTATTTATTATCGACAGTGTGTAGGCTGCACGAAGATAATCTGTGCGTTCAAATTGCTAGCTAGTTTAGGAGATTTGACTGAGCATCAGATTTCGGCTAGGTGAGAAGTAGAGGTGTGAGTCCTTGTACTTCGAACTGAGATAGTGGAATCTTGAGGATCGGAGCATCCTCCCTAGACGTAGGTAAGTTGCCAAGCTGGGTGAACAAGCACACTGTGTCTTTCTTATTCTTCAGTAGAGTAATTCCGCAGAAAGATACAGGGAGACTTAAGTAGAAGCTATAAGTCCGCATCAGCAACGCAACAAAATTTCAACTTTCATATCAAACTGTCTCAACGAACTAATCAGTGCCTCCAGCCTCATGTTCTTGACATCTTGGGCTTCTTCTATGACTGTGACCTTTCTATCAAACTTCGAGGTGAGAGATCTGAGAACTTCCCTCAACAGCTTCTCCTCCTAAATTGGTTCTCCAAGAGCATAGGCCTCGTTTGATATATCGCATGGTCTTGCATTGAATTCTGAGATGGTCTCTTCTCCCAGCATCTTCAGGCTTTCAAATCTTGAGGTGATCATCTGCATTCTAGAGATCGTCACTTTGTCTGTTCCCTCATGAGTTATTTCAAGAATCTCTCAAGAAAATTTGGCCACGTCACAATTTGAGATCAGCCTAAAATTGTTAGCATCAACATCAGCAAATATAGCATTTAAAGCTTTTGAGTTGCCGGATTCTACAGCTTTCTCTTTAGTAGTCCACTTGTCTTCAGATTTTTTCCGTGCAACTCCTGCGCTGTCAACAGTCAGTGGGTGAGGCCATTCTGATATAACTACCCTCCATGCCTTTTCATCAATAGCTTTTCATCAATACCGTCAAATCCATCCTAGCTTTCTAGTAGCCATAATTTCCTCCCTCGAGTAATGACGGTCGGCTAGTGCTGTGTCCTTCTTTCACGACAGCCGTAGATGTCAGTAACGCACTCCTGGATCACACTCTATATGTTGAGTGATCGGCTCTGATACCAATCGAAATTTAGTGCGCGCTGCTTATGAAGAGTTACAACGTGTTTTTGTAGCACTCTCTAGGTCACTTGGTGGAATTTGTTTCTCTGGCAGAATCTGAAAGTCACCAATTAATTTGTTCACCAGTTCAGCAACTACCTAAGTCTAGGTAGGATCACTAGCTTTTCTGATATAACTACCCTCCATGCCTTTTCATCAATAGCTTTTCATCAATACCGTCGAATCCATCCTAGCTTTCTAGTAGCCATAATTTCCTCCCTCGAGCAATGACGGTCGGCTAGTGCTATGTCCTTCTCTCACGACAGCCGTAGATGTCAGTAACGACTACTGGATCACACTCTGTATGTTGAGTGATCGGCTCTGATACCAATCGAAATTTAGTCCACGCTGCTTGTGAAGAGTTACAACTGTTTTTGTAGCACTCTCTAGGTCACTTGGCGGAATTTGTTTCTCTGGCAGAATCTGAAAGTCACCAATTAATTTGTTCACCCAGTTCAACAACTACCTAAGTCTAGGTAGGATCACTCTCCGATCCTCAAGATTTCACGATTCATGGTTATAGTACAAAGGATTCCAGAAACTCAACCAACACTTGTTTCAACCTCTAATTCTAACCTAGTCGAAATCTTAGCTTAATCTGATCATAAAGATTAGCTCGTAGCCTGATCCCATAGAATCAATTCGTACTACCTACACACTACGAGCAAAGAACAACTATAGACCTAACTCAAAGACTTAGCCCTATCCTATTACAATGTGTAGTAGTCGGAATGCTATAGTAATCTCTGTGGCAAAATTGCTGTAACTTCTGTCAACGACTTCTCCAGCACCGTCTACCAACTCATTGAGTTCTTCCAACTCAGATATAGCTCTCCCTTGATCAATGCCCACCGATCACTATCAAGGAGAGTCATTCAGCTCTCCATTAGCTTGCAACATCACCTGTCCGTAGCTGTTCTCCGAAGCAGCTGGTTGATCCTTCAACGAGCCACGCTCCATTTGAGTTCTGTGGATTAATAATAAGATCAAACTCAGTGAGTTGTGATGTCCTCTGCGCTCTACACAACTTAACAGATCTACCTCGTAGTCCTTGCTCTTCTCCAGTGGGTTTATCACTCGTTGTTTATTCTCTATTCTTCGATTCCTGCTTGATCTGCCTCTGCATTCCACTTATAGTTTCATCGATGATTATCTTTTGGAAATCCTCGTTGCCTTTGAATTCCTAGGATCGCTCAACATCTCTTGAATCTTCTCCTAGATTCTTGCGAAGTTGTTGAGATTTGGTTTCCTAAATAGGAATTTCGAAACCTTATCTTTTCTTGGTTGCTTCCACCCGCGTGATGATCTCTGTTGATCACTTGAGGACGTTTGCAAAGCTGCTTGACCCTTTGCGACACCGGGAACATCTATTCGGACTCTCTCCGTGCAGCTTCAAGATGATTGCCCATTTTGCTCTAGGTTCAAATCATAAAGGATTGCTATAGCAGATTCTGTCATTTGTCTTTTGCCCAGCATGCCTCAACTTTCATGGTCCACAGAGTGCTATAGCACTTTCTTATGCTTGTCACTGTACTTTGTTGCTATTTTGTCTCTCTTAAATTGTTCTCCAGCTACGATCTTTAGGGAATGCTATATCATCTTGTTGTGCAGTTTTTTCAATGGTAATGCAAATGGCATTAAATTGACAAAACCTTCCAGAGCGTATAAGCTCAGTGAACAAGCAGTTTCTACAATAGGAGCTGTAATAGGGAGTTGTAACAGCAGTTTTGACGCAAAGAGAAATCTGTCTAGATATGGAGTAGCTGTGCGATCGGAAGCTTCCAAATATTCTCAGAATATCCTCAGTGGAGATTCCATGCCAGCGCTTGAAGATTTGATTGGGAAAGGGAAGTGAAGAATAACCCCTCCACCACCACTAACAGACAAAGGGAAGTCCCCCATCATCATTCCAGATTCAAGTGGTGAAGAAAAAGAGGACTTTGATGACACTGAAGGGGATCTCAATGAAGAACCATCTGTGAGGCCGCCTACACTGCCTGAGATCAACGAAGAGGTCACTATAGGAGGCATCTGGTTCAGGAGCAGGCCTGCCTCAGAATCATAAAGAACAGTGGAAAGGAAGATTGTGGTGCCTGAGAAGAGGATGGTTCCTAGAAGATACAAATCTGCTGCAATCATCCAGCTTCTATCAGAGGTAAACCTTCTAAGAACCCTAACCATCCCTAAGAAGTTCAATATGTCATTGGTTAGCGAATTTGTGGCAAATATAAAGGATGAGTTCGAAGTTAAGAGGAGTAATCATTATGAGAGAAGCTGGGTAAGGGGCAAGCTGGTTGTGATCTTACCGGAGAAGATAAATGAATATCTGGAGATAACCAATGTATCAAGGGGACCAGCTAGTGTTGATCAAGAGGTCTTTGCCAGTATTCTTACTAGTGGGTTGTGCAGGACCTAGGCAGCACCAAATTTGTATGCTTCGGAGTTATCATCAAAGTATGCATTGCTGTATAATCTTGGCATCAGGAACTGGATCCCTAGCTCCCACAGAGGAAAGGTCAGCAGGGACTTTGGAGACCTCTTGTACACCAATGGGAAACGACGAAAAGTAAACATTCCTCAGATTGTTGCACATGCTGGCTGTACTAAGTCTACTAATGCCATTGTTCTTTCCTCCCTCATTTATGAATTGATCATTGCACAACATCCGGAGTTGAAGACTATCTCAGAAGGGATGTCAGAAGAGCTGCAAATGTTTGTGGTTGTGATGCGACTATTGGAGCCAAATCACTTCAAGGTTATTAGCATAATGATCCATTTTCAATTCCTAGTGGGCCAATTACAAGACAAAGAGCAATGAAGTTATATGAAGCTCTACATGGGCTTATTCAAGAAAGTTGAGCTGATTATCAAGAAAGAGCAAATGATATTCAATCTTATCATCTCATAAACGCAATGTGAGAAGATAAATATAGAAGACTTTTGGAGCGCAAGAAAACTCATGAGTTGGTCTCATCTTCCATCGCATTAAGTTGTTCTTATCTTCATTTTCTAGTCCTTTGAGCTTCTTATCTATTCCCTATATAAGGGATGCTACACTATCATTTTCACCATCCAATGAATAATTAACTTGTGAGAAACATGTGGTTTCTTTGTTCTTGATTGAACTTTCTGAACTTCTCAAGGTTAACCTTGTGGCGTTCAAATCCAAACTTATCACCATTCTTGGTGTGGCGTTTGAATCTGAAGTTCTTAGTTTCTCATCACGCTATCCATTTGCGTTACGGTGAGGGGTTAAGTCTCATCCTATGAAGTCGTGGGTTCTCATCACAATAAGGTGAGGGGTCATCGAGCTCGACAAACTTGTTGTGGCAGATTTTTGTTTACGATCCAACTCAAGATAACGGTTTCCATCACACTAGAGGGTGGGGCTCTGATACCAAACTGATACGAACCCCACCCTCTAGTGTGATGGAAACCGTTATCTTGAGTTGGATCGTAAACAAAAATCTGCCACAACAAGTTTGTCGAGCTCGATGACCCCTCACCTTATTGTGATGAGAACCCACGACTTCATAGGATGAGACTTAACCCCTCACCGTAACCCAAATGGATAGCGTGATGAGAAACTAAGAACTTCAGATTCAAACGCCACATCAAGAATGGTGATAAGTTTGGATTTGAACGCCACAAGATTAACCTTGAGAAGTTCAGAAAGTTCAATCAAGAACAAAGAAAACACATGTTTCTCACAAGTTTATTATTTAATGGATGGTGAAAATGATAGTGTAGCATCCCTTATATAGGGAATAGATAAGAAGCTCAAAGGACTAGAAAATGAAGATAAGAACAACTTAATGAGATTGAAGATGAGACCAACTCATGAGTTTTCTTGCGCTCCAAAAGTCCTATATTTATCTTCTTACATTGCGTTTATGAGATGATAAGATTGAATATCATTTGCTCTTTCTTGATAATTAGCCCAACTTTCTTGAATAAGCCCATGTAGAGCTTCATATAACTTCTTTGCTCTTTGTCTTGTAATAGGCCCACTAGGAATTGAAAATGGATCATTATGCTTATAACCTTGAAGTGATTTGGCTCCAATAGTCGCATCAGGTTGATCATAAAATTTTCAAGGGAAAGCATGTAGTGGACATTGCATAAGAAGATCCCTTGTTGGTTGCTCCTCCACCCGTTCCTGCTTCTGGAGTAGATGAAGCTGCCCTTGACTCATCTCTACAAGCTGCCCTCAAAGCCAGAATTGTGAGTCACCTCAAGTCTGAGCTGAACCTGCTGACTGCAGAAGTGAAGAAGGCCACTACCAGGAGAGCTCACATCTGAAGTCTGCTGAGGGACTCGGAGTACCCAGATGAGGAAGCTGCCCCTATTGATGAAGAAGAGGATGACTAATACCCCTTTGCCATCTTTGTCAAAAAGGGGGAAAAGAGCCCACTAATAGATGAGATGGATGAGAACTGTTTTATGAACTGAACTGCTTTGTAATAGGTAGTTATTATTGTTTTGCAGCCCTGCATGGCTGAGCTGACCTTAAGACCAAACATGGTCATATTTGTCCCATACAAATATTGGTTTTTTAGTAGAAAAATCGTTAGCTCTAAGACAGGGATCTAAGTAGCTTAGAATTGAGTTAGCCACTAAAGAAAGAGGCCCAAAGTGCCCAACCAAAAGGTTGAAGATATGGGCAGGCCATGACAAAATTACGTTTGTAGTCTACCACCACGGAAGGACCAGTTTGAAGGCATTAGTGGACATTAGGTTTTTTCAATAATGCCAAGGGGGAGATTGATAATGCAAATGGTATTCAATTGACAAAACCTGTCAGAGTGTACAAGCCTAGTGAACGAGCAATTGCTACAGCAGGACCTGTAGCAGCTTGGCAGTAGTTTTTGATCAAAGAGGAATCTGCCTAGATATGACGTAGCAGTACAACGAGAGGCTTTTAAATATTCCAAGATTATACCCAGTGAAGATTCCATACCACAAGCTTGAAGATTTGATTGGGAAATCAAATCTCCTAAAAATTAGAAGATATGATCTAGTTGAGATCTTTGAGGGCTTCCTAATTTTGACGGCAGCAGAGTTTTTATAGAAGGGGTAGGTGTGCAGAGTGGCAATCATCGATCGGAGTGAGAAAGAGGATAGAGAGAGAACTCCATCACCTGAGATAACGAAGAGATATTAAGAGAGCTGTGTGGAGAATCGGATCACCACCGTAAGCAGAGCGTGAGCGCAGGCAGAGTGTTTAGAGTAGAGACTGATTGAATACTTGTAAAGTCTAATCAGTGCTTGATCGGAGAAGGCCAATTCAGAGCAGGACGTGCTTGTTGGCCGATCAAGATAGGCGGAAGCAGAGTTGTCGAAAGGAGGAACTTAGACAATCTGTAGAAGGCCTGTTCTCGCTAGTGATAGGCGGTCACTGAGTGAGGGGGAGCATCCCATTGTGAGGAGCACTCAAGACAGAGTTTGAGCGGCTCAGCGGAAGGCTTTGGAGTAAAGCGAACAGAACTTGTACAAGCTAGTTGCACAAGGGCGTGCTATAGCAAACGTACTGAGACATTGTGTTAATTAGAATAGGCCGAGTCTGTGTGATCAGAGGAGTAGCAATTCTGAATTAATTCGAGTGCGTAGGTGAGTGAGACACAAATCAGAGGGTGTTCTGATTGTGTGCGAAGTTCTAGTTGAGGTCGGGTAGCATATATTGTCGAGGAGTCGATTCTGTGTTGTACGGAGTACCTTGGAGACTAGTGGATTGAGGACTGGATTATAGTCCTCCCCAGACGTAGGTAGATTGGCCGAACTGGGTGAAGAAATCTCTGTTTACTATTTTTTTTCTTGTTGCACTAGATCTGGCTGAACAAGGAGTTGCTATAGCAACTGCTTGTACACTATCAGTATCTGAGGGGCTCTGCAAATTTCAGGATCAATCAGTTGCTTCAAAGAACAGCTACGAACAGGTGCTTCTGTAGAGTGTTTGACGTTATGGAAATTGTGGTAGTAAAGTTACTAGTCCAATCAAACTACACAAACAATATATATAATCCGAGCGACCTCGGGTTGAACCCAAGAAAACAGCCTAGATTAGTCTAAAGCTAGCTAGTAATGTTTATTGCGAATCTACTAAAGAAAAGCTTGGGGTTTTGTCCTCTAAGCGAGGTATCTCTAGTGAATACTAAAGACAAGGTTGAATTTGTTTCGAAAGAAAGTGATTAAAAAAGTGTAGTCGGAATCCTACTTCACCCATAAGTCATGCGATTAGCAACACAAAACAATAGTACATGCGTAAGATAGTTTGATTGATAGTTCTAGGTTAAAGTATCATGCACTATAGATTCAAATCTCACCTCTCTAGAGTGGGAATGATACTTAAAGGACACGGTTCTCAAACCCTCGCTCTGTTGAACAGTGTAGAACATTAATCCCTTACTCTCAACCTCACGGTCTGTTGATCGGTAATCAAAGTCAACTATATGCTTAACCTAATAGAATGCGAGTGTCACTCTTGTGCCCAAATGCTATCTAAGATAAACATGTTCAATCCTCTAAACATCCTAAGTTCAATTCTCATTCCATCCTTAAGTGTTTTATCAATTCACACACATTCATGTGTTTCGTCAAACACTTGGTGTGCATAAAATTAACATGAAGATAAATCATGTGAATTTTCAATTAAACTTCATTCATAAAGATAACATGCATGTTTTGTGTTACAATCAGACCTAAGGGATCCATAAAGATCCCTACTACTAAACGACTACTAACTCATGGTGAGTTTGAAACAAAACATAATGAAATTGTTCAACAAGGAAAAGTAAAGTAGTAGAGTAGTAGGAATTGAGTAGAATGATGTTGTGGATTCTTCAATTGTAGATGTCTTCTCTAAAATCTTGACAATTCTCCAAGTATGCGATTTAGGTTTTTTTTTTCCAAGAGAGGCACAAGAGGCCTGGAGGCGCCAGAGGCACACCCTGAATTTTTCCATCTCTTTCTATTTATACCCTTGAATTATTACCGGTTCACCTGCCGTGCCCGAATCACTTTTAATTCGGGCTACCTCAGAATTTGATTCGACCAAGGTTGGTCGAAAGAAAGTATCAGTGGGTTGAGGAGCTGGGAGAATTAATTATTCTTAGGCAAATCTCTTTTGATTTCCCCTGACCTTCGGTTGATTCTGTCAACACTGGTCAAAATTCTCATTAAGTCAAGTTGATCCGGGCAGTTGAGAGGTTGATTCGACCAGGTTGGTCGAATCACATTTGATTCGTGCACCTTCCTGGGCCAGTCAAATTTGACTGGATGAATCAAATCTTCTTAGGCGAATCACTTTTGATTCGCACTAGCCTGAATTCCTCTTGGAAGAATCAACTTTGCAGTGCTCGAATCTCTCCCATTTGACCCTTTAGACCTTCGAATTACGTCTTGATGTAAACAAAGAAGTTGTAGCCCTTTGAGTTAGCTTTCCAACAAAATGTGGCACGCTTCAATCAAATAAGAATCATGTTCTCGGCATCATTTCTAAATCTTTGTGTTTTGCCTTATTTTGCTCCAAACGGACTACAAAGGCTCAATTTAATATAATTTGATCTGAAATGAGAGTATAGCGGTAAAAACACAACGAAAAATTCTAGAGAGGAGCAAATTTCATTATTGAATGAAGTGAATAATCGATAAAAAATTAACCGATCAGTGTTGAAGAGCTGAATGACTCTTATTGATAGTGACAGGCGGGCATTTATCAATGGAGGAGAGGGTTCTGAGTTGGAGGAACTCAGAGAGAGACGGACTAATTAGTAAAGAGTGCTAGAGAAGTCATCTACAAAAGTTACAGCAACACCACACAAGAATCTCCTATAGAACTCTGTGGACCACAAGAGCTAAAGCAAACTGGCAAAAGAAAAGGACAGATTCTGCTATAGCACCCGTGGTGATCCACAAGAGCTGAAGCAAATTGGGCAAAAGGCCGATTCTGCTATTGCAACCCATGATGATTTGAAGCTAAAGCAGAATGGCCGAAAAGGTTAAAAATGCACGGAGAAAGTCCAGAGAGGTGTTGCCATTATCTCATAGGTTCAAGGAGCTTTGCAAACGTCATCAAGTGTCTAGCAGACGTCATCACGCGACATGAAGTGTTCCTTAAAGATAAAATTTCAAAAGTTTGATTTTAGGAAACCAAATCTTAACAAACTCCTTAGATCTTGGGATAGATCATGGACTGCCAAACAGAGTTTATAAAGTGTTCTATAATCCTTCATAGGCTGCCAGTATATAAGGGCAGCGCCTCCAAGGAGATATACACACACAAAGAAAGAAAGATAAGGAAAGCGCTAGAGTGTGTTGCTGTCACGGCTGAAGCTGATAGAGATCATCACTGGGAGAGTCTGATCGAAGCTTGATTAGCAAGTTCAACTGAAGCAGAGCTTTGTTGAAGATCAAGTACATAAGCTGTTGAAGAATCATCGCGGTGAGGAAGGCACGAACGATCGGAGGTCAAAGTTGAGTTTTCGGATATTGACAGGAGGTCATTGATCGAGAGGGAGCATCGCTGGAGTCGTGTGAACTCGTGAAAGTCAGATTGAAGCAGCTGGGAGAGCTCGGAGAATCTGAGGTACAATATGAAGTTACAACAATTCTGCTACAGAGATTGGTATAGGATTCCGCCTACTACACATTGTAATAGAATAGGCTAAGTCTTTGAGTCAGGTCTGTAGCTATTTGTTACTGGAAGTGCGTAACAGGTTTGTGGGATCAGACTATGAGCTAATCTTTGGGATCAGATTGAGCTGAGGGGGAGCTAGGTTAGAAGGCGTGGTTAAATTAGAGCGTGGCTTAGTTTTGGAATCCATTGTACTCTAACAGATATAGTGAAGTCTTGAGAATCGGAGTATCCTCCCTAGACTTAGACTCTGTTCTTTTGAATTATAATTTATAGTACTTAAGTTAAGTTAAGTTAAGCTCACTTAAGGTCAGTTAAGTTAAATTAAGTTAAGTTAAGTACATTCCTCAATGTTTACATAATGTAATAGTTGACAACTTTTACATTCCAGAATGATAAGTTAACAGTACAATTTTCATAATGTATGAGTTGACAACATTTACAAAACAAAGTTAGATAAATAATTACGACCACAAATTACATTTCATCTTCGTCCATGTTAATTTTTGTTTCACTGTCAGAACATGCTGCAAATATTTCCGATGCTATGCAGTCTCGGACCCGATTCATCTGTTGTTTTCGGAGTACATCAAAAAGATTAGAATCTGCTGTACCCTGCACCAATTCATGTGATAATATAGGTATCGTCAAGTTATGTAAGCGAATAAAATTATGCAGAGTAAATGTTGCTAGAATTATGTCAATTTGGCGGACATCTGACACTTGAGGCATGGTCCGAAGTATTTTCCATGCGTTCTTCAAAACACCAAACGCTCTTTCTATGGTTGTCCGCAGTGAAGAATGTCGGTAATTGAATTTTTTATACATTCCAAGTGACTGCTGACCATTTCTGAAGGCTGGCATGTGATAACGAACTTGTCTGTCTTTGTACGGAGCCAAATATCCTAGTGTATTTGGATAACCAGAGTCGACCAAATAGTATTTACCTATGCAAGTGCAACTTTAGATGATACTAATAATTTATTAACGTAAACGAACCCAGTATGATAAACGCAATAGACAAAATAACTGTGATACCTGGAGGAGGATGTGGAAAACAATATTTTGATTGAGTTAATGAGTCTCTTCAAACAGTTTGATCATGCACACTTCCCATCCAATGAGCACGTATGTAAATAGCATATCGAATGAGCAACATGCAAAAACATTCCATGTTTTGATGCCCTTTCTTCCTCGAAACTGCACATCTTGCTGATCACCCAGTACCGCTTCGATATGCGTGCCATCTAGTGCACCGACACAATCCTGCACATATAACCATGACGAAAGATTACACATACATCCTACTATTCGAATAATCAATGGGAATGACAAGTATGAATGATTACTGTACCTTGAAAAAAGGAGAATACAGCCAAACAACATTACTCTCCATATACATATCAATAACCAGTTGTATCAATAACTAGCCGTATAACAACAAGCTGCCAAAATAAATTACAACTAAACAGAACACCTTCACAGATTTCAGTGTATAGAGAACACATAAAGGAGCTGACGTTGGCGTTTTAGGCAAGCAAATTGAAGTGCTATTCTAGTCACGTAAATATCAAACAATACTTATAACCGAGTGACCTCGGGTCGAACCCAAGGGAAAACCTTAGACTAATTGACAACTAATCAATGCTACTATTGTAAGTCTACGGTTTTTTTGGGGGGGGGGGGGGGTTTGTCCTCCTATAGAGGTATCTCTAGCAAGCACTAAAGATAAATGATATTTTTGGGTTTTGCTTAATGAATAAAAAGGGTGACTAGGGATTCAACTTCCCCCCTAAGATATGAGGAAATGAAATAACTCACTAATACATGCATGAACTACATTTGGTTGATAAAAGCAAGGCTAATGCATCGTCCGCTCTAGGTTCAACTCTCGCTCCTTCCCTAGAATGGAGAGGATACACAAATGACATGGTTCTCAAACTCTCATTCTATTGAACCTTGTAGAATTTGAGTCCCATAACCGCACCCTCTCGGTCTATTGGCCGGTTACTCAAATCCGCTTAAAACTTAGCCTAATGTCAAGAGTGCATGTCGCTCTCACGCACAAACACTCCATCTATGATCATACAATAGCTATGAAACATCCTAAGTTCAACTCTCGTTCCTTCCTTAGGGGTTTTACCCAAGCATACTCACTTACGCATTTCGTCAAACACTTGGTGTGCATACAATGAATACATAGCTAGGGCACAAGCAATCAAACCAAACTTCATTCAATACAATAACATAGTGTTCTACATCATATCCAATCCTAGGGGATCCATATAATCCCCAACCACAAGAACAACTACTCACTCATAACGAGTGTGCACAAATACATGACAACTAAGGGAAACATCAATGTAAACACAAAGCTAGGGTTTAAGAGAGGTTGATGTAGATTCTTCAATCCAAACTTCAATCTTCAATCAAGCTTGATCTTCTTCGAGTTCCAGTCGCCTAGGGTTGCGAAAAATATGGAAGCTCTCTTCTTAACTTGCATCTCATTCTATTTATACCTTTTCCATCATTTAAACTCACTGCCCGAATCAAGTGATTCGGACAAGGCTTAGAAGTTGATTTGGACAGGGTGTTTGACAATTTAGCAACTCGCTTGTTTGAAAATTTAAACCTTTGATTTACGTCTTGACGTAAACTAGGAAGTTGTAGATCTTTGAATTACCTTTCCAACAAGCTATAGAACGTCCCAATCGGATAAGCATCGCGCGCTCGGCAAGCCTTCAAAGATAAACAGATCAGTCTGGCCAGATTTGATCTACGGGCGAATTCTCCCCGAATCAACTTTGATTCGGGCAAGCCTTGTGGCGATTCGTGCGAATCATCTGTTTAGTGCTGTAATGAAGTATCATGCTTGCCCGAATCACTTTTCTTTGGCCGAATCAAAAGTGACTCGGCCTATCCTGAATTCCTCTTTGGGAGAATCAACTTTGTAGTGCTGGAATTCTCGCCTATTTTGACCCCTTAAACCTTCGAATTGTGTCTTGATGTTAACTATGAAGTTGTAGCCCTTTGAGTTAGCTTTCCAACAAGACATGACACGCCTTAATCGGATAAGAAACGTGTGCTCGGCGAGCCTTCAAAGCTGAATAGGTCAATCATGGACGAATCGAACTAGCCTTTTGCTTGATTTTGCTCTCTTTTGCTCTCGATCGACTAGAATTCATCCAGATTTTCTTCACACCACGTCATATCATGTAATATACATTTTTAACCTGAAATGGGCAAAGAAAACATCAAGTGACTTTATAAAATAGGGAAACAAACAAGGAGTAAGGGGAAAATATGGACAAATATAAGGTTATTTGTCCGCTCATCAGGAGCTCATAGACAAACAAACACACAGAAAACATACCTAGATCCCAGAAATGAAATTTGATGTTTTCCCTATTGAAGGCTGCGTAGAATAGGAGAGCTTTGTATATCCAATTCCCTTTTCTGCAAGAAGGAGGGATCCAAATCGAAGCCCTCTCCCCCTCCTATTCGAGGACGGCTTATGCTGCACAGTCTAAAGGCCAAACCCGATTGCTGCAACCAATTCAGCCGGCCAACCTGTTACAAAACAGGTCACCAATTAAACCACAGAGACAAGCAGTAGCAAATTAACCACAGCTGACGAACAACAAGATCGAAATAAACCCCAACCGACCCACCCTCCACTTCCAAAGTATGATGACGATCCAGCCCCAATTGACAACCCCAACACAGATTCCTGAAAAAAACGGATTGAACTCGTAACCCAACTTACCTGTGCTTCTGCTTCACGACTTGGAGCGATCTCAGCAAGCACATGGAGATGGAGAAGGAGACGGAGACTTGCCCGATTTGGAGAAGAGTGTGCGGCTGCTGTCGGCTACTTTTCTTTCTCTTCTCATCTTCCTTCAACCCTAAAGCGTCTCCAACTTGTCCAATAAACAAGTAAACTATTCATATACATTATACTTAAATATTTAAATAATACAAATTCCAATAAACAAGTAAACTATTCATATACATTATACGTAAACTAAACAAAATTTATAACATACAAATTAAATTAAAAAATATATATATCTTAGGAGGTTGTGTTGGTGGCGGTGGTGGTGGCGGTGGGTTATGTGGTTGTGAAAAAAATTTAAGTACTTAAGTTAAGTTAAGTTAAGTTAAATTAAGTTTAAGTTAAGTTAAGTTAAGGTCACTTAAGGTCACTTAAGTTAAGTTAAGTACTTAAGTACTTAAGTTAAGATCAAAAGAACAGACCATTAGATAAGTTTCCGAACAAATTATTTGTGTCTTTCTTATTCAGCACACAAGAACAAATTCCGCAGAAAGATACAGGGAGTGCTACAGTAGAAGCTGTAACTCGCAATGAGCAGCGCAGTCAAATATTATCAGAACCGATCACTCGACATACAGAATGTGATCCAGAAAGGTGTTGCTGTCAACTATGGCCACCATGAAAGAAGGATAAAGCTCCAGCAGACCTCCATTGCTCGAAGGAGGAAATTATGGCTACTGGAAGGCTCGGATGAAGGTTTTTATCAAAGCTATGATGAGAGGGCATGGAGGGCAGCCATATCAGAATTGGTCTCACCTAATGACCGTCGACAGTACAGGAGTTGTCCACAAACAACCTGAAAACAAATGGACTGTCAATGAGGTAGCCTCTGCATTAGGAAACTCCAAGGCTTGAAAAAATGCTATATTTGCTATTGTGGATGCTAACACTTTCAGGTTGTGTGACATGGCCAAACAAGCATGGGAGATCCTTGAAACGCTGATGAGGGAACAGAAAAAGTAAAGATCTCTATAATGCAAATGATCACCTCAAAATTTGAAAGCTTAAAGATGCTGGAAAAAGAGACCAACTCTGAGTTCAATGACAGTGTGTGTGATATATCGAGCGAGGCCCATGCTCTTGGAGAACCAATTTAGGAGGATAAGCTGGTAAGAAAGGTTCTAAGATCTCTCACCTTGAAGTCTGATATTAAGGTGACTGCCATAAAAAAAGCTCAAGATATCAAGAACATGAGGCTAAAGGCACTGATCGGTTCACTAAGGCAGTTTGAGATGGAAGTTACAGAGAATGCTACACCACTCTCTAGGAAAGACCTTGGACTGAAAGCCGAGACAAAAGAGAAAGAGACGGTTCCAGAAGATATGAGCCAATAACTTTCCTTGTTGGTCAAAAACTTCGGTAAGTTCATGAAGAGAATGGACAAGAAACCTTCCTATGCAGGTCATTCATCCAAAGGGAGAAACAGAAGAGGAGAAAATTCCCAGAGAAGAAACAAGGATGATGATCAATGCACTGAGGAAAGTAAAGACAAACAAAAGAGGATCTAATGCTGGGAGTGCGAAGGATATGGCCAAAGGCAAAGTGAATGCCCGAGCTACCAAAAGAAAAGTAACAAGTCTTCGACCGCAAACTGGAGTGATGAAGACAGTGAAGATGATGCTGATCAAAAAGGAAATCTTGCCTTGACTACTGTACTTCATTATGATAACTTAGATCCAATAAACTCAGACATTGTTTATGGGATCGTTAAAACTGATAGAAGCTTACAAGTTTGATACCTAGCGGAGATAACAAGTGTAGAACTATAGGATTAATAGCACTAAGACTAGTCATCTTAGGATAACTATCTTGACTCATTACGAGGTTCTAGCAAACTAGGGTTTTAACGTTGATGGAGCGTATTTATACGATCCATCGAGTTGTTTATTCCCATTGTTTATTTGTGTGTGGAAGATTACTTCTTGGTAGTGTTTCGTATATCAGGTGTATCAAGACCACTTTGGAACTTTATTGCGCATTTGGATGAATATAGACCAAATATGGGAAGATTGACCTGTTCATCGTCTGAGGCTTGGCGAGAGCAGGATTCTTATCCAATTGAGGAGTGCCATAGCTTTTGGAAATCTTACTCAAGAGACTACAACTTCTTAGTTTACATCAAGACGAAATTCGAAGGTTTAAAGGGTCAAACGAGCGAGATTCTAACATTGCAGAAGTCATCTGCCCAAGCAGTGGGCAAATCACATTTGACTCGCCCAAACCAAGAGTGATCCGCCCAGCTCCGTTGCACACTGAGTATTTGATTCACCCTAGAGTGCCCGAATCAACCTTGGAGCTTGCTCAAATCAATTGTGACTCGCGCAACTTATGAACACACTTTGATTTGCTTGAAACACTTTGGAGCTTACTTGGATCAATTGTGACTCGTGCAGCAGGGGAAGAGCACGGAGTAGTTGGCTCGTACAAGCTGCACGAGTCACTTTTCAAAGCTTGCACGAATCACTTTTGATTCGTGTAAGGGGAGTCAGCCCTGCCCAGTTTCAAAAAAATAAAAAGAAAGAGAAGAGAGAAAGAAACCCTAGAGTTTTTGGAGGATTCTTGCAGAGTTTTTTTTGCTGGAACAGTGGAAGTTCGACCGGAATCAAAGGGAGAAAAACGAGAGCTTGGAGAAATGGAAGCATTGTTCATCGTTTACTATTCATCACTGGAAGTACTGTTCACAATTTTAGTATTTTTCTGAACTCAGTTTATTTTCAATATTGTTTTAGATGGATTGTAGTAGCTAAACCCTAATTCGGTTTGGGGTTTTGTGTTTCAACAAACGGTTTGAGATACTTATGTTTTCATAATTCGATTCAGTGAATTACTGTTCTTGAATTTCATGGCATGCTTGTATGTTTGATTGGAGGAACTTAGCTGTGATCTAGTTAGACTAGCGGTGCATGATATTCGATTAGTCCAATATTAGCATAAGCCTAGCGGTGGAACTAGTACTGGTAGCTAAGAGGAAAAATCTTACATCTACTTGAGAACTTAGCGGTTAATAGTAGATAGAACTTGAAGTCGACAGTACCTTAGCAAGATTGTTAGACTAGGAACAGTAGTTTTACTAATTGATGCATGTTTCAATCGATGATTACCAGTTGCAATGCATATCCCTGAACTGACTGATTTTCTCTGAATTTGATAAACAACAAACATTCTTCATGCAACTCCCCTTTTAGTGTGATAATTGTTAGTGAAAATTTATAACTGATTGCTCTCTTTGGATTCGACCCTACTTACTGCTTGCTAGTGTAGTAAGAGCACACTGAGTATAGAGTTCTTAGTTTTGTTTTCTTATTTTGCTTTGTTTTTGCTTGATTTTCGGTATGTCGAATGCAGGAAGTGTTAATGGCGATGGCTGCCAGAACCAAGAACATGAACAAATCCATGAAGAAATGCCCCCACAAGTCATACCACGATTCTATGACGAGCCTGAACGAGTATTCAATCAAAGGCAAAGAGCAGCTCGTCAAAGAATGGCATTCAATGGGCAGAATTATAGAGGTGAACGGATGATGAGTTTGTTGATTATGCCCCATCTCAACCATATGCAAGTCAACAACATGGGCTGCCACCACTTCAACAATTATATAGGCACCCAGCCCGTCATGAGCCGACTATGAGGGAGCTTTCAGCCCCTACATTCCAGAACCAACTGTGGTGCATCAACACTGATCCGGAAGAAGACAACTTTGAGATCAAAACCGCAGTGATGCACCACCTACCTGAGTTTGGAGAATTACTGGGAGAAGTTGCAACAAGACATTTACAAGAGTTCACCGAAATCTTCCAAACATTGAGATCATACGCAGCTTCGGAGGAAAGGTTCAAATTAAAAGTGTATCCATTGAGTTTAACTGACCCTGCAAAATCTTGGTTTTTGTCTTTTCCTTCAGGTAGCATTCGCACATGGGATCAAATGCAAAGAAAATACCTCGACAAATATTACCCTCCTACAAAAGCGACTCAAGTGAGGAGAGAGTTGTCCACTGTGAGACAAGGACCCAACGAGTCCATGTACAATTACATGGAGAGATTCAACGCACTGGAACAAAGTTGCTGTAACTTGGGTGTTCCAAAAAGGATGCTGGTGGAGTATTTATTGAATGGATTGAGACCTCTCGAGAGGATGTTATTGGATGCCGTAGCTGGTGCCACAGTATTGAACTTGACTCCCGGTCAAGTACGAGAGTTGATTAATGAGACCGCCGAGAGTGCTCGGTATTGGGATGAGACTAGTCGAAGGGGTGACACTAGCAGAGCAAGGAATGTTTCACAGGTGGAGTCCAACAACAATCAAATGGCCAACGAAATCAAGGAGATGATGTGGAGGATGATGGTTGGGCAGGTAAGTGGAGTCAAACCTTATGAAATTTGTGGTGCTGGAAACCACAAAACAAATGAGTGTCTTACCCTTCACAAGGATGAGATAGTTGCCGTGAATGCCATGGGTGGATTCGAGAACCCCAACAAAAGGCAGGCCCCCAGGCAATTTGGACTCGCTGCCAATGGTTTTAGTTGGAGAAATGAAGGAGGATTCCAGCAGCACCAAGGGTAGAACCAGCAGAATCAAATCTAGAACCACCAGCAACAGAACCAAGGGAAGCCGCAACAGCAATAAGCACAGCCGTACCGCCCTCTGTTTCAACAATAAGAGAGGTACAATAATAAGAACAACTAAGAAAGAGCTTCAATCAAATTGGTCCAAGCACTAGTAAGTCATGGGAAGAGTCACTCAACGACTTGGAGAGTACAATCCAAAGGAACCAGGCCAAAACTGATGGAGCCATAGCCGAGCTTACTAAGCAAATGTCGCAGCTAGCTTCCACAGTATATGAGATGAAGAGTGATCAAGGAAAGCTGCTGATAGAGCCTATTTATACGCACTATTTAGATCTTAACACTGTGCTTGTTTGCATTATTTTGTGTACAAGATTACTGGTTCCCGGTGTTTTTGTATTCCAGGACAAAACAAGGGCCTAAGTCGGATACACGCTAATAGGCGCGTTTAAGGAGCGCAACACACAGCCTGCGGAGCTAGCAGCGCAAACAGGATAGGAGGTGGCAGATTCAGACTGCGGTGCGCAAACCAACTGCGCGAACCAACGTGCGCAGTGAGCCATGCGCAGGATAGCAGTATTTCCAAATCTTGAACACCATATCCCTACAAAATCTCCTAGGATTTGAAAGTTGCCAAGATTGTCACGGGCCAAATTTGAGCATTCCTCGGGCCTCACAAGCAGATTATAAAGAGAGGAAGGCTAGGGTTTGAGAGAGATACACGAGAGAGAGCCAGAACTGAAAAACACACGAGCTGCCGCCGAGGACCTGCGCCAACCGACTGCGCGAACCGAGACACAGCAACCTGCACGCACCTGCTTGTTACTGTTTCCTTGGACACTTTAGCTTTTATTTACTATTTCTATGATGTTTACCACTAGCATGTCTAGCTAAACACTTTGTATCGGTTGGGCATGATTCTATGAAGTATTTCCTTTGAGACTTGTGCTTAAGGCATAGTTTGTTTGCTTATATTAATTTTGTGCACATGGTTGACAGCTAGTTGTATGAGTAGGGGAAGCCTTGAACCGCAATCGTACTCTTACTACTTGTTGTTATATGTTAAACTAGTTGGTAGCTTGACGGTGACAACTAGGAGTAACGCGCTAGGATAATCAGCTGCTACTGTGACAAGATTCGTAGCTGCTTAGACTAGTTTCAAGAATTAATAGCTCATGGACTTTGATCGGAACATGCGCACATGTTAGGAAGCCTTGATCGGACACTAACTTTAGTAAAATCGAACTATAGACGCTTAGAGTCGATGATAAGGAATACATTCATAGAGGATTGTCTTTACCGATACTTTTCATAGTCATAGTACTTAACCTCTACTGCCTGCGCACGTCTAGTGCAAAATCTGCTTTCACTATTGTTCATTCGCGCACCTGCGCAACCCAATCACTCACACCCCAATTCTCGTAAGTTGTAGGTTACTAGCTGAACGAGTCTGCACGCTCCTTTTGGGATCGACCCTGACTTAGCCGCTGTACTAAGTGGAGAAGAAAGGATTAATTTGACGCGTACAACGACGCGCGGGCAGCTGCCCTAGCTGACAATTCCTAACCCAAAAGGAAATGTTAGTGCATAGCAAGGAGGTTGAAGGGGAATAGACAAGTAGCAGTCCAGCGAGCACTGTGGAAGCTGAAAACAAGAGAGACCTTTCACCAAGTCTTTTGAAAAAATTTGTGCTGATCCCCCACTTTCATTTCCTGCGTAGGTGTCGAGACCTAGAAAGGATTCAGCTGCGTCTCAAATTTTATTGGAACTGTTCAGCAAAGTTGGGATCACAATCCCACTCCTTGACGCAATAAAGCGAATCCCAAAATATGCAAAGGCCCTTCACGAATTGTGCACTAATCGAAGAGGAGAACTGAAGCCCGAGCAGGTAAATCAATGCAAGGTAGCACCAAAATATAAGGATCCAGGTACATTTACAATTTCATTCACCATCGATAATTTCAAAATTGATAATTGTATGTTGGATTTAGGTGCATCGGTTAATGTGTTGCCTTGCTCTTTATATCAAACATTGTGTATTGGTCCTAAGAAACCCAAAAACTTGATTATTCAGCTAGCGGATAGATCATGTAATAAGCTAGAGGGTATTGTAGTTGACGTGTTAGCGCATGTAGGGAAGCTTGTGTTCCTTGCAGATTTTTATGTGATGAAAATGGAGGGTTATGGAAGATAGACACTTCACCCATTCTACTAGGGAGACCCTTCATGGTGGCCGCGAAGACGAAGATTGATACATTTAAGGGTGATCTCTCCATGGAGGTAGACGGGAAAGTAATTAAATTTAACATGTATAAGTCTATGCATCACCCACCTAACATTGCAGGAATACATGCGCTGGATATCATTGAGGATGCGGCGTTCGAGCCAAATATACAACATGGTATCATGTTGAAATTTGTAGTGCCCCTGAATTATTGGTAGTGTACAAGCAGTTGCTATAGCAACATCTTGTTTAGCCGGATCTGGTGCAACAAGAAATAAAACAGTGAACAACGATTTGTTCACGCAGCTCGGCCAATCTGCCTATGTCTTGGGAGGACTATACTCCAGTCCTCAATCCACTAGTCTCCAAGGTACTCCGTACAACACAGACTTGACTACTCGACAATCTTTGCGACCCGACCTTGACTAGCACTTCACACACAATAAGAACACCCTCTAATTTGTGTCTCACTCACCTACACACTTGAATTAATTCAGAATAACTATTCCTCTGCTCTCCAGACTCAGCCTATTCTAATTAACACTATGTCTTAGTAGGTTTGCTATAGCACACCCTTGTGTAACCAGCTTGTACAGGTTCTGTCCGCTTTGCTTCAAAGCCTTCCGCTGAGCCGCTCAGACTCTGTCGTGAGTGCTCCTCACACTGGGATGCTCCCTCTCTCTCAATGACAGCCTGTCACTAGCAAGAACAGGCCTTCTACATATTCTCCCGCTATACTCTCAATGAATGCCATTTGCATTATTAATCTCCCCCTTGGCATTTTGACAAAACCTTACGTCCATTGATGCCTTGAGTCGATCCTCTCTTGGTGGCAGACTCCAAATGAAATTTTGCCATGGCCTGCCCATATCTTCAGCCTTTTGTTGTGACAATTGCTGAGGAAACGCTTTAGGAATAGTTCGACTTGTTTCGAGTCAATAGTAAATACTGTAATGTAAACATGAGACACAGGGATTTGGTAACCCACTTCGGGGACAATGTTCGTAATGGGGTTCTCCTAACCCCAACAAGTAGCAATCCACTAGTAACGATCGGACAATGAAGTACAAACTTGTAAGACTCCCTCTTCAAGTCGTTCTACCACCGACTCGTCTTGATGCGTACTGAGCTCTCCTCAGTGTAGAGATCACTCTCTATGGCTTGTCACAGCAGCTTTGTTCTCCCGAACAGCTGCTTGTCCTTTCAACGCCCTCCCTGATGTATGGACAAATCTGTTTTGCAACAGGGTTTGTTAAGCGTGTTGCTGCAGCAAGTAATTCCAGTCCTCGTGCTTGGATGATAACTTGGCTCCAATCTCCGTCGGGTTCACTCAATCACTTGACCTCTACCTCTCTTGTATATTGCTATAAAACAAGAGGGCTGCTTAAATAATTTTCTCGATAAACACTTCATCTCCGTTCCACTTCTTTTAAAGCTTCTCGCTAATCTCTTAAGAGATCTCAACCAAATATTCAAGTGGAATATTTTTTTGATCTTATCTTGTTGCCGTACCAAGCAATAGCGAATCAATTAAGTCGTTAAAGATATTCTGTGTAGCCGAGACTCCAGTGATTTCACGTATATGCTCCACACCTCTTGATTCTCAGAATCTGCAGATTCCCGAGAATATACTCCTTCAATCCACCGCCAGCGCAGACTTCAGCACTTGCTACAACAACTTGTGTTGCATCTTCTGACTCCAGTGATTCATTTGTATCTTCCGGCTATTCTACGCATATTGTCTAACATACTTGAAAACAACTCTTTGCACAAAAATATGTCATACAAAACATGGGACTAACAATCTCCCCCTTGGCAGTTTTTGGCAAGATACAATACGTCTAGGCTATCATAGCTGTTCAAAATAGATGCACACAAAAGAAAACTACTACTCCCCCAAAATCCCAAAATATTCTCCCGCTATATTGCCATAAACTCGGCAAGGGAAGAGAAGTGCAAATGTTTCACCATATTGTAAAAAAAATTCAACAACTAGAGTTTAACGAGATTCTTCAATCGATGAAGGTTTAGATGTTACCGGCTTCATTGTCTTCCAGAGCCAGCTGATGATGATAGCGGAGGTCAATGGGCATCTGGACAATTTTCCTTATGCAGCGGTTTTGGCTCTCAACAGACTCAGTCAGCTCTACTCTCTCAGCCTCCAGGAGGTCTATCATTCGTCCTACCATGCTCTTCCCAATAACAACGAATGACGAACTAGAATCCTCAGTAATAGCTCCAATAAGTACTGAACTCTGGCATTCTCCAGTGGGCAAGGGGATATCCAGAACATGCTTTCCCTTGAAAAGCTTGTGGTCCCTCACAAGGGCTTCTGGGCTGCTAGAAAGCTTGGCTCTGCCTTTCTTTAATTCTGGACATTGACCAATAGCAAGTTCATAGATTAATGAAGAAAAACCAATATTTAGATTTACCCCTTTGAAGATGGCTTGCTCCGCTATCTGGTCGAAGATCACCTTCCCCAGGCTGACCTTTTTCTTATCCCCAATAGCCTCTAAGAGTAGGCCGTGACCATTGCAGATCTTGGTGACATTTATAGAGGTCCACCAATTGTGCTAACTCACAACATGAATTACAGCATGTTTTGCAGATAGAACCCTAGAAGCCAGTTCTGCAGACCATGCAAACAGTGATCCCCCAGTCAGCTTCCTGGCCACTGCATCCCAATCAGTAGACTCCTCAAATTGAACTTTAACAGCTGCTTTAGCATCTATGTCATAGAATTCATTAATAACCCCCGGCGTGATTTTGATCAGGAGCCCCCTGACCCACACCTGTCCATACTCAGGACTAGTCTCATCACCAAACTCTTCGCTCAGATTGGCTATCACTTCCCTTACCACAGTTTCATTGAATCTCTTTGCTCTTTTCTGCGAATGATACAAACCTGTTCTTTTAAACAGTTCCACCATGTGTTTTGAAGAGAATCTGTCTTCATTTAGCACCCTCTCCAAAACCAAACACCCTTTATGAACATTTTTCCAGCGATCAGTTTTGGTTTATCCACAAACCACACCTGGTTTCTCATTACTCCAACTTGTTTTACTGGCTTCGAGCTTTTGATTGCCGGGGCATCTGCAATGTTCTTTCCTTTTCTTTTTTGCCTGCTGGTCCCAGGCTGGTCGACTGGAACAGTTCCCTTCACGGAGACAGGCTACTCAACCTCTACATCTGGAGCTTCTTTTTCTTATGGGACCAAGCTGTCGTTAGATGTCTCTGAATCTATGTCCTCTACTTCAACTGCTTTAGATGGATCTCTCCCTTTGGATACTTCCTCACCACTGGTCTATACCATGGCATCAGCGTCAGCTGAGCTCTTCACACCTTCCTCCTCAAACTCTAATTCATGACGAGCTAGAATCGTTTCAACAGGGTCTGCGCCCCCTGTAGGGCTATCTTCAGTCACTTCATCATTAACTGCCTTGACAGTTTCCTCAACATCACCCTCAGATTGTCTAGTGACCGTTACAACAGTTTCCTCAACATCAGAAGCACCAACCCCTTCAACACTTTTCTCAATGTTACCAGAAATAGGTATTACCTCACAGTATCAACGTTCTCAACAGCTGGTTCAGCAACTGGTTCAACATCCTCTGACCCCTTAAACATCAGTTCAAGTTTCGCTGCTTCGCGCCTCGATTGTTTTTCTCTTTCCCTAGCAGCTCGAATCCTTTCTTCATAGGCCTTTTTCTTCACCTCAGCTCTGGCCATCTCCGCAGCTAGTTTGTCAGCCTTCTTCTTTGCTATCAACTCGGTTCTTCAATTTTTCTCTGGGTCTCAGCCTCAATTTCAGCCTTCTTTTTCTTCTCTGCCTTTTTCTCTACTTTCTTCTTCTTTTCACCTTCATTGACGACCTTCTTCGAGCCTGTTCTTTTAGGTTTAGGCACTGGGGCTACTCTTTCGGCCGGCTCTTGATGTTCGGACCCCTCCTCTTTCTGCACAGACTTCTCCACAAGCATGTCCTTTTTGGAAGTTGTCTTTCTTGCTGTTTTCTTGGACGGCTGAGCTTTGCGAGTCACTTTTGAGCGACGCTCCATCCTGTCGATAAAGGGTCAAGCTCGGTAAAGGTTTCAGCAGCATGGGACGCGCCAGAATCTATTGTTGGGATAGCTTCACGAGGGTTCGCCATTCTAATCTTGCGGATTTGATCATCTGAGAATGAGCGTGGAGAAAATTTCAAACTTCAACTTCTAAGGTTTGCTGGATTTCCCAAAATTAAGGCAGTTTTCAAAAGAACACTCTAGTATCCCTTCTTTCCCGCTTTAAATATTTGGCCCAGATTCGGCCCATCCATGATTTCTTGAGAAGTTTGTCACACATCTAAAATAACACTCAAATAGGCAATGTTATAACATTATCTAAAATATAGGTGTTAGCCTCCTAGCTTTTCTAGTAGCCCAAACTTTGGCTTTCTTTTTAATTCAAGAGCTACCAGCAGTCATGCTTTGATTAGTTTTCGATCACTCATAGTTCTAGCTCAGACCTCAAGGTCTTGAATTGTTGAGTGAAAGCTTTTGTAAAGATGTCAGCTTTCTGGCTATTCGTGCGAACATGTGTTAGGACCAACTTCTTCTTCTCCACAAGCTCACGAATATAGTGGTGTCTGATCTCTATATGCTTTGTACGTGTGTGCTGGACTGGATTCTTCGATATGCTGATGGCGCTCATGTTGTCGCAGTACAATGTCATGACATCCTGTTCAACACCATATTCCTCCAGCATGTGCTTCATCCACATCATCTGCTGAGCACTACTTCCGGCTGCTATGTATTCTGCTTCAGCGATTGATAAGAAGATGTGATTCTGTTTTTTACTAAACCAAGAAACAAGATTATTTCTAACGTAAAAGCATCCTCCAGAAGTACTTTTCCTATCATCTGCATTCTCTGCCCAATCTGCATCACAATATCCTACAATGCTGGATGTTGTGTCTTTAGTGTACCAGAGTCCAAGTTCAGCAGTACCTGCAATATACCGTATAATCCTCTTCACCTGAGATACATAGCTCTCCTTAGAATTCGCTTGGTAATAGGGACACACTCCCACGGCATAGGCAATGTCGGGTCTGGTAGCTGTTAGGTAGAGAAGACTCTCGATCATACTTCTGTATTGCGTTTGGTCAGCATTTGCTACAGCATCATCTCAAGTCACCTTCTGATTTGTTGCAGCAGGGGTACGCTTGTGACTTGCCTTCTCCATATTAAACTTTTTCACCAGATTCCTTGCGTACTTGCTCTGTGTAATGAATATGCCATCTTTCTTTTGGTATACCTGAAATCCTAAAAAACAAGTTAGTTCCCCAACTAGGTTCATCTTTCTAGTACTGACGATAGAACTTGTCCCAGTTGTTGTTGTGACAATTGCTGAGGAAACGTTAGGAATAGTTCGACTTGCTTCGAGTGAAAAGTAAATACTATAATGTAAACACGAGACGCAGGTATTTGGTAACCCACTTCGGGACAATGTGTCTGTAATGTGGGAGGATTCTCCTAACCCCAACAAGCAGCAATCGACTAGTAATGATCGGAGAATGATGTACAAACTTGCAAGACTCCCTCTTCAAGTCCTTCTACCACCGACTCGTTTGGATTCGTACTGCGCTCCCCTCAGTGTAGAGATCCCTCTGTATGGCTTGTCACAACATCTTTGTTCTCCTGAACAGCTGCTTGTCCTTTCAACGCCCTCCCGAATGTATGGACAAATCTGTTTCGCAACAGGGTTTGTTAAGAGTGTTGCTGCAGCAAGTACTTCTGGTCCTCATGCTTGAGTGATAACTTTGCTCCAATCTCACTCAATCACTTGACCTCTATCTCTCTTGTATATTGCTATGAAACAAGAGAGCTGATCGAATAATTTTCTCGATAAACACTTCAACTCCGTTCCACTTCTTTTAAAGCTTCTCGCTAATCTCTTAAAAGATCTCAACCAAATATTAAATTGTAATATGATGATGCAGTATGGCAGTGTTTGACAAAACCAGCACAAGTGAACAAGGAGCAGCTACAGCAAGGGATGCTATAGCAGGAGCTTGTTCAAGGTGCTGCAGCATCTGTTCGAGTAGCAGCAGCAACCTGGGCCTTTCGCAAGAAGGCCTGGCAGCCCTGCTGAGAGCATCAGAAGAATTTCTAAGTTGCTGCCAAGAATATTCCAGTGGGGAATTCCTAGGTAGAGAAGGAGATTTGTTTTGGAGATCAAATCAAATCTAATCTCCTAAAAATTAGGAGATAATTGTTTCTTTTTGGGACATTGCTAAATTCTATTCGTGATTAAAGTGGCGTTGCTACTTAAGGGAGAACAGTTTAGAGCAGAAAGGTTGATCAAAGCTGAGGGATACACGAGTGCATACGCAAAATTCAGAGAGAGTAATTTTGGTGTGCGACGAGTTCTTCGATCATCATCCGATAGCAGAGCGTGAGCGCAGAGTTGTGTGACAGAAGGAGATCAGGACTTGCGTAGTCTGATCCAAGCTTGATCTGGAAGCCAATTCAGAGCAGTGGTGCTTGTTGGTTGATCAAGGAAGGCCGCGGGAGAACTGACGGGTGTGTGGCTCGGTCGAGTGTCTAAGCGGCAGTTCTCGCTAGTGGCAGGAGGTCACTGAGTGAGGGGGAGTATTCCAGAGTGTGCAGCGCTCGTGGAATCGTTCGATCGGCTCTGCAGAAGGCTTTGGAGCGACGCGGACAATTGTGCATCAGCTGTGTGCTCCAGCAACCCTGCGGACTTAAGTGTAGTTTAGAATAGGCTGAGTTTCGGGGAGACAGTAGCTATTCTGGATTGACATTTGTAGAGGGTGTGCAGACACAAGTCAGAGCCTGTTCTGATTGTTTCCAGTGATCCACACAAGGTTGAGTAGCATAGGTTGCGTGGAGTTGTAACCGAGTGTACTTGGAGACCTCTGTGATTAGTGGATTGAGGACTGGAGAATAGTCCTCCCCAGACGTAGGCTGTTGGCCGAACTGGGTGAACAAACTTCTGTCTTATTCATTGTTTGCTGAGACAATTTCCGAGTGAACAAGAGTGTGCTGCAGCAACTGCTTGTTCACAAATCTGTTTGTCAAGAGATGCTGCGAATTTTAGAATATTTGTTGATCTTATCTTGTTGTCATACCGATCGATAGCGAATCAATTAAGTCGTTGAAGATATTCTGTGTAGCCGAGACTCCAGTGATCTCGCGATATGATTCACACCTCTTGATTCTCGGAATCTGCAGATTCCCGAGAATATACTCCTTCGATTCACCGCCAGCGCAGACTTCAGCACTTGCTACAACAACTTGTGTTGCATCTTCTGACTCCAGTGATTCAGTTGTATCGTCCGGCTATTCTACGCATATTGTCTAACATACTTGAACAACTCTTTGCACAAAAACATGCCATACAAAACATGGGATTAACAAGGTTTAAGTGTGGGGTAGATTGATAAGGCGTATGTATATGGCCATGGATGATAATTATCTCGCGCTTTTATACACATTTATGTGGAATATGATGCTGCATTGTTGTTGTTTATTATTGTAGGTGTATTTGAGGAGCTAAGCCGAAACAGAACGAAAATGGGCAGAAAAGAGCCGCACTTCAAAAGGCCATAACTTTCTCATACGGAATTTGTTTGATGCAAATCTAGTGACGTCGCGAAGAGGAGATAGAGCTTTGATCAGCAGCTGTGTCTGAGGCCTAATCCATTTGCAGATTTCTATTCCAATCGAATTAGGAAACGTGGGGGTGACTTACTACTGAAGAAATTAGAAAGTTAATTCTCCTATAAATAGGAAAGCTTCTATAGGGTTTTAGACATCTTTTGGACAGGTAACACACTTCGGCTATCATTCAAGTTTCAAGCAATTACTTTACCAAAGAAGTGAGATTTTGGAGTTTGGCTGCAGGCACGCAACGGAACCTCATTAGAGTTTTGTATAACTTCTTATTACGTTTACATTCCGATTCATGATGTATTCCCAAGCTATCAGTAGCTAATTTCATTGTGTATTGGCTAAGGCATGGCAATGTGTGACTTGAGACCCTCCTTATATTCATAGCATTTTGCAAAATTATGATGGATTGCATATCTAAGTGATTACTATCGTACAATCTTAGCCTTGTATTTGATTGTCTATCATTACTTGTTTGATACCTAGCGGAGATAACAAGTTTAGAACTATAGGATTAATAGCACTAAGACTAGTCATCTTAGGATAACTCGCTTGACTCATTACGCGGTTTTAGCGAACTAGGGTTTTAACGTATGCTAGCGCTGAATTAAAACTAGCCATGAAGCATGTGGATGTATCCTTAGTTGGAACTCCTGGGTAATAGGATACGTTGGATTGGTCGATGATACGAGTACACTACAAGGATTGTCTTAGCCGATACATGTTTCTCTCATTGAACTCTTAGTAATCGTTTTTGCATTTTTGCAATTGCTGAATTTTCTTTCATTGCGACTCTGAATTTCGTGACACAAACCCCCAAGCTCCTAACTCCTATTCGTGGCTCTCTAGATGATCGACCCTTCTTGCCACTACATTAGTGATTGTAGGAAATAAATAACAAATTTGGCGCGTACAACGACCGCGTTCAAGCCCCAACTATGATTTTGTCAAAAATGCCAAGGGGAGATTGTTGAGGTATGGCATCCTTGAGAAAATAGGCGCAAGAAGATGCTACAGCATCCCGTGGTGAAAGAGGCTGAAGCATGATCTGCAGACAGAAGAGTTGAGTGACTCTCCTTGATGGTGACAGGCGGGCATTAATAAAGGAGGAGAGGATTCTAACTTGGAGGAACTCAGAGATAGACAGGCTGATTGGCAGAGAGTGTTATAGAAGTCATCTACAAAAGTTACTGCACAGCACAACTATAGCACTTTATCGACCACAAGAGCTAAAGCAAACTGGGGAAAAGGCAAAAGACAGATTCTGCTATCAGAACCTATGGTGATCCATAAGAGCTTAAGCAAACTGGGCAAGAGACAAATTCTGCTATAGCAACCCGTGATGATTTGAAGCTAAAGCAGAATGGCCAAGAAGCTTGAAGATGCACGGAGAAAGTCCAGGGAGGTGCTTCCATTGTCTCAGAGGTTCAAGAAGCTTTGCAAATGACATCACGCGGCAGGAAGTGTTCCTTAAGGATAAGGTTTCAAAATTTCGATTTTAGGAAACCAAATCTAAATAAACTCCTAAGACCTTGGAATATATCTTAAACTGCCAAAATGAGTTTAGAAAGTGTTTCTATAATCCTTCATGGGCTGCCAGTATATAAGGGCAGCGCCTCCAAGGAGATACACACACAAAGAAAGAAAGAACGATAAGCAAAGTGCAAAGCGCTAGAGTGTCCTTTCACGGCTGAAGCTGAGAGAAATCATGGCTGGGAGAGTCTGATCGAAGCTTGATCAGCAAGTTCAATTGGAGCAGAGCCTCGTTGAAGATCAAGTACATAAGCCGTTGAAGAACCATCGCGGTGAGGAAAGCACGGACGATCGAAGGTCAAAGTGAGCTCCGGGATATTGACAGGAGGTCATTGATCGATGGGGAGCATCGTTGAAGTCGTGTAAACTCGCAAAAGTCAGAATGAAGGAGCTGGGAGAGTTCGGAGAATCTAAGGTACAATATGAAGTTACACCAATTCTGCTACAGAGATTGCTAAAGCATTCCATCTACTGCACATTGTAATAGAATAGGCTAAGTCTGTGAGTCAGGTCTGTTGCTATTTGTTACTGGAGGTGTATCGGTAGTACGAAGCTTGTCTGTGGGATCAGACTACGAGTTAATCCGTGTGATCAAATTGAGCTGAGGTTAGAAGTTGTGGTTAAACTAGAGCGTGACTTAGGGTCTGTTCTTTAGAGCTGAACTTATACTTACTTAACTTAACTAAATTTAACTTAACTTAACTTAACTTAAGTCCTTTTACAAACATATTTTTAACTTTAAGTATCTCGAAAGTAAACAAGTATATGAAGGTTGGGGTGGTGGTGCTGGTGGTTTGGTGATGCGGAGCGACTTGTGCTACAGTATACGAAGAAGCGGGATCATTCTAAGGTGTGCGTTAGCAAGCAGTGCACGTTAGCGAGAGAGGGCGCCATAGAGTCCGATTGGGTCATGTAATACCTCATTTCGAAGAGAACGACGACGCGGTCCAAAATCACGAGCTTCGCTCATGTGCTGCGGGCTTCTAGGCTCATCTTGAGTGTTTTACTATTTTATTTTTAAATTTTAATATTTTTAGATAGGTTTCCTTATTTTCAAAATTAGATTTGGCTAGTTATATTTTATGTTTCCTAACTAGTAGGCTCTGTTTACTATATAAACACAGTCAGGGTAGTAGGGAAAGAGAGTTTTGAAATTAATAAAATTTCAGAGTTCTTTCTTTCGTGCCTAGGGTTCGAATTCGAGTATCTGCATCCTTTTACCCACACATGCTGCATCATTTGGTTGGGGTGGTGGTTGTGGGTTGGGGTGGTGGTGGTGGTGGTGTGGTGGGGGGTTGGGGTGGTGGTGTGGTTGGGGTGGTGGTGGTGGTGGTGTGGTTGGGTGGTGGTGGTGGTGGTGGTGTGGTGGGTTTGGAGGGTGGGGATGGTGGTGGTGGTGGGTTAGGGTGGTGTTGTGGTTGGGGTGGTGGTGGTTGGTTGGGGTGGTGTGTGGGGATGGTTGGGGTGGTGGTGGTGTGGTGGGTTGGGGTGGTGGTGGTGGGTTATGGTGGTGGTGGTGTGGTTGGGGTGGTGGGTTTGGAGGGTGGGGGTAGTGGTGGTGGTGGTGGGTTGGGGTAGTGGTGTGGTTGGGGTGGTGGTGTGGTTGGGGTGGTGGGTTAGGGTGGTGGTGGCGGCGGTGGGTTGGGGTGGCGGTGGTGTGGTTGGAGTGGTGGTGGTGATGTGGGGTTGGTTGGGGTGGTGGTGGTGCGGTTGGTTGGTGTGGTAGTGTGGTGGGTTGGGGTGGTGGTGGTGGGTTTACTTTTTAAAAACATGTTCATTTTCCGTACTTAACTTAACTTAATTTAACTTTATCTTAACTTAACTTAACTAAATTTAACTTAATTGAAAATTTAAGTTCTAAAGAACAAGGCCTTAGTTTTGGAATCCATTGTCCTCTAACAGATATAGTGCAGCCTTGAGGATCTGAGTATCCTCCCAAGACGTGTGCAAGTTGCCGAACAAATTATTTGGGTCTTTCTTATTCAACACACAAAAACAAATTCCGCAGAAATATACAGCGAGTGCTACAGCAAAAGCTTTAACTCGCAATCAGCAGCGTAGTCAAATGTTTAACTGGTGTCAGAGCCGATCCCTCGACATACAGAGTGCGATCGGGAAGGTGTTGCTGTCATCTATGGCCACTATGAAAAAAAGACAAAGCACCAGCAGACCGCCATTGCTCGAAGGAGGAAATTATGGCTACTGAAAGACTCGGGATGAAGGCTTTTATCAAAGCTATTGATGAGAGGGCATGGAGGGCAGTCATATCTAAAATGGTCTCACCCAATGACTGTTGACAGTACATGAGTTGCCAAGAAACAACCTGAAAACAAATAGACTATCGATGAGGTAGCCTAAGCATCAAGAAACTTCTAGGCTTTGAATGATATATTTGCTGTTGTTATTGCTAACTATTTCAGGTTGATCCCCAACTCTGACATGGCCAAACAAGCATGGGAGATCGTCTCTGATCGCGCGTCGTTGTGCGCGTCAAATATAATTCCTTCCTCTCCCACTAGTACAGCGGTTAAGTAAGGGTCGATCTCCACAGGGAGCAAGCAGTGAGTCTTAGCCAGTAACCTACACTTAAGAAAACGGGGGTTGCGTGAGTGATTGGGGGTTTTGCGCGATGCGCGAGTAACAGCGAATATCGTAACGCGGGGAATTGCACTAGACGTGCGCAAGCAGTAGAAATTAAATGCTATATTTATGAGAAGTATTGGGCAGACAATCCTCTATGAATGCATTCCTTATCATTGACTCTAAACATCTATAGCTTGTGTTTTACTTGGGTTAGTATCCGGTAAAGGCTTCCTAACACGTGCGCATGTTCCGTTCAAAGTTCATGTGCTATTAATCCGTAGAACTAGACTAAACAGCTGCGAATCCTGTCACAGTAGCAACTGCCTACCCTAACTCGTTACTCCTAATTGTCACGGTAAGTTTGCGGTTCAAGGCTTCCCCTACGCATGCAACTAGTTTAACATGTGACAAGCGAGCTACACCAGTAAGTTTGCGGTTCAAGGCTTCCCCTACTCATGCAACTAACTGTCTCAGTACGCACAGAATTAATACAAGTAAATAAACTATGCATTAAGCTCAAGTCTCAAAGGAATACATCACAGATTCATGCCCAACCAACACTGAGTGTTTAGCTAGACATGCTAGTGGTAAACATCATAAAATAGTAAGTGATAACTACTGAATCCAAGAAAACGGTAGCAAACAGTGCGTGCAGTGTCTTCTCTCGGCTGGCGCAGTCGGCTGGCGCAAATCTTCTCAACAGGTCCGCGTGTTTTCCGGTTCTGCCACACAGTGCCTCCTTTGCGTCCTCTGGTGCCTCTGGAACAGCAGTCTTTCCGAACTCCCTGAAACCCTAGACTTTCTTCCTTCATATACTGCTCAGGAGGTTCATCTTTTGGCAGCTTCCAAATCTGGTCACTGGGATTTTGCGCCTGGCGCACAGCATTGGTTGGCGCAATCGGGTAGCGCACCTCTGCTGTCTTTCGCCATTTCTTCTTTTGTTTGCGCCGCTAGTTCCACAGGCTGATCTTTCACTCCTAGAACGCTGCCTGTTAGCGCGTATCCGACTTAAGGACTCGTTCTGACCTGATATACAAAAACATTGGAAACGAGTAATCTTGCTCATAAAATATTGCAAACAAGCATGGGGTTATGATCTAAATAATGTGTACAACTAGGCTCTATCAGTCTCCTTGGGAGTGATAGGTGGGCATTGATCAAGAAGAAGCAGATTCTGAGATGGAGGAACTCAGAGAGAGACGAACAGATTGGCAGAGAGTGCTAGGGAAGTCGTCTACAAAAGTTATAACAATTCTGGTACAGAGATTGCTATAGCATTTCGTCTACTGCACATTGCAATAAAATAGTCTAGATCTATGAGTCAGCTCTGTAGTTATTTGTTACTAGAAGTGTGTAGGTAGTGTGAAGAGAGTTTGTGGTATCAGACTGCCAGCTAATCTGTGTGATCAGATTGAGCTGAGGTGGATGTAGGTTAGTAGTAGCGGTTAAACTAGCGTGACTTAGTTTTGAAATCCATTGAACTCTAATAGATATAGTATGAAACTCTGGTGCGCTGCTGCTGCCGAGTTACAGCTCCAGAAGTTACAGCTTTTTCTTAAGCACTTTCTGTATCTTTCTGCGGAAAATATTAAACGGACAAACAAGAAAGACAAAAGAGATTTGTTCACCCAGTTCGGTAACTTGCCTACATCTGGGGAGGATCACACTCTGATCCTCAAGATTCCACTATCTCAGTTCGAAGTACAAAGGACTCACCTAGCCAAACTCTTACGCTCAGTCTAATCATCTAGACTAGGTAGCATTCTGGTCTGCGTGCTACCTACACACTTCCAGTAAAGAATAGCTACAAACCTGACACTCAGAATTAGCCTACCCTATTACAATGTGCAGTACAAGGAATGCTTAAGCACACTCTTCATCAGAGTTGCTGTAACTTCATATTGTACCTCAGATTCTTCGCGCTCCCCTAGCTGCTTCAATCTGACTTCTGCGGGTTCACATGACTCCAGCGATGCGCCCCCTCGATCAGTGACCTCATGTCAATATCCGGGAACTCAACCTTGATCTCCGATCGTTCGTGCTTTCCTCACCATGACGATTCTTCAACGACTTATGTACTTGATCTTCAATGAGGCTCTGCTCATGTTGAACCTGCTGATCAAGCTTTGATCAAACTCTCCTAGTCATGATCTCTCTCCGCTTAAGCCGTGACATCACACTCTAGCGCTTTGCTAACACTCTTTCTTTCTTTGTGTGTGTGATGTGTGTGCACCTGCCTCTGCCTTCCTCTTGTAGCTTTTCAGGTCGCCCGGGATGGAAACCTTGTTGCCATCATTATCTAAATCTTCTCCTAGACTCTTGCAAGGTTGTTGGAGATTCTGTCACCTAATATGGACTTTAGGATCCTTATCTTTTTTTCAACTATGTGTTAACGATTGCTCAGCTCTGGATGATGTTTGCACATGCCCCTGGTCATCCATGATGTCTGCCGTGCCTTGCCAAAGTCTCTCCATGCATCTACAAGATGAACGGATATTCTGCTCTAGCATTGGGTCATCAGGGAGTGTTGTAGCAGACTCTGTCTCTTCATTGCTATTCTGCTCTAGCTCTAGGTCATCAGGGAGTGCTGAAGCAGACTTTATCTCTTCATTGCTATTCTGCTCTAGCTCTGGATCATCAGGGAGTGCTGAAGCAGAATTTGACCTCTTACCAATCTATCTCAGCTCTTATGGTCCACAGAGTGCTGTAGCAGATTCTGTCATTTGTCTGTTGTCACAAAGTACTGAAGCATCTTCTTGTGGCTTGTTGCTGTTTTGTCAATATTTAGACTATGCTATAGCCACCAATCTTCAGGGAGTGCTTCAACAGTCTCTTGAGCAGTTTTGTCAAGGATGGCATACCTCAACAATCTCCCCCTTGGCATTTTGACAAATTCCAAGGACTCTTCTAATCTCAAGCTTTCCTTAGCTTGTCTTCAGGCTTCCAAAGACTCTTCTGATCTTAAGTTATCCCAAGCTTATATTCGTACTCCTTCTAGAGGAGGTTTGTTAGTTTCTTCATCCAATCTCTTTCGGAAGCTTGATGAAGACTTCTGATAACTTGTGATCAACTGCGAGACTCACTGACTTGTTGCGACACTTGCAGTAGTCCTCCGGACGCTCTCTGTGCATCACTATGTTGATCGGCTACTCTGCTATAGCTTTGAGTCTTCATGGTATGCTTATAGCATCTTTTGGTAATTGTCTTCAGACAGCTTGCTTCAGCTTCTGTTGCCATGGAAAGCTGTAGCATCTTCTTTCGCTTGTTTTGTCAGTCTACAGAACATGCTTCAGCCTCTGACTCCAAGGGATGTTGTAGCATCTTCTTGCGCCTATTTTGTCAAGAATGCCATTCCTCAACAATCTCACCCTTGACATTTTTGACAAAACTACAGCTCGAGCTCCTCCTCTCTCGAAGGCCGTCTGACAAAACCTATCAAATCGTATCAATAAAGACTTACTCTCCCCCTTTTTGGCACAAATGACAAGGGTCCGTCATCAGACATGTGGATATAGAGGTTGCTGCAGCATCCTCTGACTCTCCCTTCTTGACTTTTTCTTCCGACCCTATTTTTGCTTTTTGGCTGGCATATCCTCCCTTTATGCTTCATTGTGGCTTCAACAAATTCTCCATCAGCATCACTTTCCTAGTGATCTTCTGCTGCTCAGTCTCTTTTCATAGCTTCCATATATTCTATCAAAGAAGCTTTTATCCTCAGCCATTGCTGCTTCTTCTCCAAACTCTTCTTCTGGTTTCTCCGAGTATTCTTTAGCAACGACTCAATTCCATCATCATTCTGCCATGGGTGCTCTACCTCTTTGGATAGTCCGGTTGCTTCAGCAACTTATTCAGATTCAACTCTTCTAATCATCAGTTTCTTTTGTAGCAACCTCTGGAGCATCTCATTATGCTCTGTTAATCATTCATGTTGGCAGTAGATGTCAGCAAAGCTCTCCCAGATCTCACTTTGTGTGTCGAGTGATCCGCTCTGATACCAATTGAAATTCTACAGCGCTGCTCCTGCCGAGTTATAGCTCCTGGAGTTACAGCTTCTGCTTAAGCACTCTCTGTATCTTTCTGCGGAAAATATTCACGGACGAATAAGAAAGACACAAGAGATTTGTTCACCCAGTTCGGCAACTTGCCTACGTCTGGGGAGGATCACACTTTAATTATCAAGATTCCACTATCGCAATTCAAAGTACAAAGGACTCACACCTCTACTTCTCACCAAGCCGAATCTTACGCTGAGTCTAATCACCTAGACTAGCTAGCAGTCTGATCACACAGACTTTCTTCGTGCTACCTACACACTTCTAGTAAAGAATAGCTTCAGACCTGATACTAAGACTTAGCCTACCCTATTACAATGTGCAGTCTAAGAAATGCTTAAGCAACTCTTCACCGGAGTTGCTGTAACTTCATATTATACCTTAGATTCTCAAAGCTCTCCCGGCTGCTTCAATCTGACTTCTGCGTGACTCCAGCGATGCTCCCCCTCGATTAATGACCTCTTGTCAATATCCGGGAACTCAACGTTGATCTCATATCATTCTGTCTTTGCTCACCTCGACGATTTTTCAACTGCTTATATACTTGATATTCAACGAGGCTCTGCTCCAGTTGAACTTACTGATCAAGCTTTGATCAGACTCTCCAACTCATGATCTCTTTCCGCTTATCACACTCTAGCGCTTTGCTACCGCTCTTTCTTTCTTTATGTGTGTGTGTGCACCTGCCTCTACCTTCCTCTTGTAGCTTTTCAGGTCGCCCGGGATGGAAACTTTGTTGACATTATTATCAGAATCTTCTCCTAGATTCTAAAAAGGTTATTGGAGATTTCGTTACCTAATATGGACTTTAGGATCCTTATCTTTTTTTTTCAACTATGTGATGGTGGTTGCTGAGCTCTAGATGATGTATGCACATCCCCCTACTCATCCACGATGCCTGCCATGCCTTGCCAAAGTCTCTTCATGCATCTCCAAGATCATCGGATATTATCCTCTAGCTCTGGGTCATCAGGGACTACTGAAGGAGACATTGTCTCTTCATTGCTATTCTGCTCTAGCTCTGGGTCATCAGGGAGTGCTGAAGCAGACTCTGTCTCTACATTGCTATTCTGCTTGAGCTCCCGATCATCAGGGAGTGCTGAAGCCGAATCTGACCTCTTACCAATCTGTCTCAGCTCTTGTGGTCCACAGAGTGCTGTAGCAGATCCTGTGCTTTGTCAATTGTCACGGAGTGCTGAAGCGTCTTCTTGTGGCATGTTGTTGTTTTGTCAATCTTCAGATTGTGCTCTAACCACCAATCTTCAAGGAGTGCTTCAGCTCTCTCTTGAGCAGTTTTGTCTAGGATGTCAAACCTCAATATAGTGAAACCTTGAGGACAAGAAGTTGTCCTTCCCGGACGTAGGCAATTGCCGATTTGGTAAACAAAGTGCCTTGTGTCTGTCAAGTTCGGCCTAAGAAACAAGTTCCACAAAAGTGATGTAGAGATTGCTACAACAACCGCTGCAACTCGTCACCAGCTGCACGCAGTAAATTACACAGTCGAGCTATTGGTACGAAGGTTTCATTAAAGTTGACTCTCTCAATCTGAGTGTAACCTTGAGCAACTAGTTTTGCTTTTCTCCTGGTAATGTTGCCATTTTTGTCAGATTTTTTTTAATAGATCCACTTGGTTCCAATGATATTCACGCCAGCTGGACGAGGCACCAAGTCCCAAACATCGTTTCTTTCAAACTCACCAAGCTCGTATTGCATTGCTGCTATCTATTACTCATCTTCTTGAGCTTCCTTGATATTCTTCGGCTCGATGCTGGATAGAAAGCAAATATTGCTAATCATATCACACAAGTTGATGTGAGAGGTACCTCGAGTTTGTCTCCCTTCACCTAGTGACGCGCGCCGTTGTGCGCGCCAAACTTGTAATTTATATCTCCAAGCTTAGCTAGTGTAGCGGCAAGCAAGGGTCGAACCCAAGAGAACTGACTGTGAAGCTGTTTCCTGTGAATACGGAACTAAAGGGGGGTTTTGAGTGTATGGTCGCAAGAACGAATGTAATGAAAGTGCGAATGTCAATCGAGAGAAATATTCAGCTCAGGGAATTCAATAATGACTGTTATCATCGACTTCTAAAGATGCAATCCTACTCAAATGTTTGGTCACTCCGACAAAGGTAGTAACCTAAAGTATCCCGGCAAGGGTGATACTAAGCCTAGATTCTACTACTTGTTTCCACGACAAAGCTTCGACAAGAGTTAATAATCAGAATTGATGAACGGACAGTTTCACGACAAAGTATACGCTAACCGTGCAATTCAATTCAGGCGAATAAGATCCAGAACTTACGAATGAATAGAAATATGCGTTTAAACCAAGTCTCAAACATGAATGTCATTAATTGAAAACCCTAAACTGAAACAGAAGTTTAGCTACTCATATTCAGAACTGCAAAATACATTAACTAAAAAATCGTAAAAAAGTACTGTTCACAAAACACTGTTCACGCCCGGAAAACACTATTCACGCCGGAAAAATACTTTTCACGCCTCGCTCCGAAATTCCGTACGTCGTCTCCTCCGTCGTTTCCAAAACTCCTCTCGTCGTCGACGTTTCGACTGCCGTCCCAATCTTCCGAAACCCTAATTGAGATCGGGCTCAAAATTGATTTCGGGCCGCGGGCCCGATTGCTGACGTCATCATACGATAAGCGCGCCCCAAGAGTACATTAACTCGCGCGCCCGAAGAAGACATTAACGCTCGGCGCGCGACACTAATGTTGCCTGCTGGCGCGCAACTCACTGCAGTGCACTCCCATTTCCACCAACGCCGATTTCTTCCGTAAAAACACCGTTTTGAGCCGCAAGTCTCTTCTCATGTATTCCGAACACCTGAAATGCAAACAACACTAAGAAGTAACTGTTCACATCAAAACATGTCGAAATAATTGGGTTTAAATGGTTTAGCGAGTCGTATAAATACTCCCCATCAAACCACCCCACACTTAAACTTGTTCGTCCCGAACAAAGAACGAAAGCAAGACTCGCAACACCAAAACAATTCTAACATGCCAATGACTAAACACTGACTTTACTCGAGATGTCGTCACTAATCAGTTCATCAACATATGCTCACAATCATTCTTCAATAATGCTCAACAAGAAATGTAATGATACATGTTACCTGAGAGGTCAAGATGGAATTTAATGGATGACTAGGAGATAGCCCTCTTTAGACTCCTGACTCCATTCTTCAGCTCGAGGTCATAGTCACGCGCATGCACTGAGTTTGCTTTCTCTGGCACGAGAGAAATCCAAGCTACGAGGAACTCAACTTTTCTTTTTTTTTTCTCTTGGTAGGACAGCTTTTGAAACTTTCTTGTTTTGTTTGGTCCGAAGACTTCACTCAACTCGATTGTTTATTTTTCTGACTTTTCTTTCTTTCACATTTGACTGGATTTTCTTTTTGAGCTTTGCTCTCCAATGTGAATTGCTTGTCCCTCTTTTCTTTGAACCGTTCCAATCATCGCCTTCGAATAACAACATATGGAGCGCGTCCCGCTCTTTCTCATCATCATCCTTTCAGCGCGAGGCAGGATAGGGGTTACCCACCCATTCCCGGTTACTAGGACTAGAGATAGGACGGTTTGTTTTCCCGTCCCACCATTGCATAAACACTGCAATGATGGAGTGAAAGTCTCACCCCTCATAACTCGGAGTGCCAACCTCCACAAACTCAATGCGCTACGCGACTAATCCCATGAACCTTTGAATGTTTGTCAAGTCCCTCTAGGACATTTTCTGTAAACTCCACATCCTATAATATCTCAACTCAAGAGCACATATAACATAACGTAACTCGCATCACAAAATTTCAGAAGTCAAGCAAAGCATAAGCATCAAAACCTTATAGCATCGAACATCATCTCATACAATCAGTGTCTTCATCGTAGCATACACAAATCTGGGAAAAAAAAACGTGCTCCCTAGTTACCACTAATGCATGCTAAAAAAAAGAAATAAACGTAATAAACGTGCTGACACAACAGACTCAACTACCCCACCCCACACTGTTGAACATAGCCGTGTCCTCACGGATCGACTTATGCTCAAGGGCGGGTCATGCAACACAACCAACTAACAGAGATGATAACAAAAAAAAAAAAAGGAAAACAGGAACTCCCCTATAACTCGGCAGAGCTGTCTGTGGGTCCGCTGGAGGATGAGGGGGGCGCCCGCGCGATCATGTACTCCGGAGGGATCGGCTGCCCTGGAATCCACCCTGGAGGTGCCGGTACTGGCTGCGTCCTAGGTGGCAAGAGATAATCCAACACCCTGTAGGCGTTGAACGCCGCGTCCAACTGTGCCTGGGTGAAAGCCAATGGTGGCTGCTCGCCGTCTCTGGCTGCTCTCCTGGAGCCGGCGGCTGACGACTCAGCCCGACCTGTCGCTACTGGCCGCCTGCGGCGCCTATCTATCGGGAGCGGCTCATGGAGTCTCTGGTCCACGTGATAAGTCCATGCAAACTGGTCAGGTCGCCGTGGACGAGCAGTGATAGCGCGCATTCCTATAAAAGCCTCCCGCGTGAGAAACGTCGGCGGAATAAGATGGTGCGTGTCCAAGACTGGCTGACCATGCAGGCGGCGCAACATATAGGTGATAAGCCCTCCGCAGTATATAGCTCCACATGACAATCGCTTCCTCCAAAATTTACTCAGCACATCTAAAAAGTCGAGAGGTGACTGGGTGTGGCAGCACTGTAAGACCTGCATCTCGAATAGGGGCACCTTATCACTTCCATTGTCACGCCCAAAAACTGATCCCGACAGGAGCTTCTGAAGATAGAAATAAGCCGGCTCGCAAAGGGTGCGCGCCTTACTGGCACTGGGGTTATAAACCCGTTCCGAGGAGAGGACACACCAAGTATCATTAAGTGCTAGCGACTTCGACGCCCAATTGCGGTTATCCACCTGCCAACCAAATAATTCCCGCAATTGCGGTGGGTAAGTGACATAATGCTGGCCGCGGTGCCTGTATCGGACACCGAGATGGTCCTCGCGGCCCACGTAGTGAAATGATGCTAGGAACTCTCGGACGTCCTCTACGTCCGTCTCCGAATGGATGGTCAGGAGTCCAGGCCAGCCAGCTCCTTCAAGTAACCGGGATACACGGTCATACAGCCCGCTAGCCCGTAGGAACTCTTCGTCGGCAAAAGTACTGGCACCGACCTGCTTCCGGGAGAACTTCTCGTAGAGCTCCTCGAATGTAGGTTCTCTGCGGGGTGGCATCCTGAAAAAAATCGAAACAAGTCTGCATAAGGAAGTAGTCAACAGATGCCAGCGTTTCGCGCGCCTCATGCATACATTAAATCGCGCGGTCAAAGACTTAAAGTCTTCGTCCGACGCGCGGATAATGTATTCACCAGGCGCGCGAATTCTGGAAATCGCACCGCGCTTCTTCTATGAACCCTAATCCAATTCTACCCCCAAACTGAAAATTAACACCCCAAATAAGAACCCTAGCATCCCATAGCACATATAATGAACCTAGAAGCACCAAAAACATCCAATATGCACCAGAATTGCGGATCAAAGCTAAACCCTAAAACTCTCAAAACTTGACAAACATCCAATATTTGGCACAAATTGAAGGTTGGATGGAATGAAAACGTACCTGGGATGTTTAAACAGTTGGAGAAGGCCCTGAAAATATAGTGAAAACAAGCTTTCGAACCTGAGCTATTTGAGGATTGAGTGGGGTGAAAGAGGGAGGAGGAGGCGCGTGCTCTAACCCTTATGTGTTTTAAGCGCCGCGTTCTGAGCAAAACGCGCGCCAGATGAACACATTAATCGCGCGCCATCTTCATACTTTAAGAAACTTAATGTGTACTACTGGCGCGGCTTATAAAGTTGTCTTGGGGCGCGTGACACACTGAGATTCGCCCCAAATGTCCCTTCAAACAACTCTTCCCTAACGACATTCTAAAGGAAAGACTCTATGAAACACTAAGACACACACTAAGAATTAAAATGCAAAGAAGGAAAATAAATAAAACATCGGGTTGCCTCCCGCAAAGCGCCTTTGTTTTACGTCATTGGCTCGACGGTACCTCAACTCAGTTATCGCCGTGAGGCTCGGCTAGCTCGCATTCTTGAGCTTCTGGCTGCGGTCCACCGTAGTAATGCTTCACGCGCTGTCCATTCACCTTGAACCGATTGCCATCTCTCGGGTTCTCCAGCTCCACCGCCCCGTGATTAAAAATCTGCACCACCGTATATGGACCTGTCCATCTAGAACGCAACTTGCCAGGCATTAGTCGTAATCGTGATGAAAATAAAAGTACCTGCTGGCCAATCTCAAATGTCCGTCGTAGGATGAACTTGTCATGATAGAGCTTAGTCCGCGCCTTGTAGTCTGATTGGCTCTCATAAGCCTCTAGGCGCAACTCCTCTAATTCACTCAATTGTAGCTTGCGTTCCATCCCAGACTTTGCCAAATCCATGTTGCATTGTTTAAGTGCCCAATACGCCCTGTGCTCCAATTCTACCGGTAAATGGCAGGCCTTGCCATACACTAAACGACAAGGAGAAGTTCCGATGGGTGTCTTGTAGGCAGTCCTATATGCCCACAATGCATCATTTAAGCGAAGACTCCAGTCCTTCCGTGTGGGTTTTACCATCTTCTCTAAGATTCCCTTGATTTCCCGATTAGAAATTTCAGCCTGGCCATTTGTCTGCGGATGATAAGCTGTGGATGTACGGTGATGAACGTGATATTGTTTTAGCGTGGCAGCCATCATCCTATTGCAAAAATGTGTCCCCTGATCACTGATTATAGCCTTAGGCACTCCATGTCTGCAAAATATGTTAGTGCGGAGAAAATCCACTATAGTTTTAGCATCATCACACCGAGTAGCCTTAGCTTCTACCCACTTAGACACATAATCTACAGCCACTAAAATGTATAAATACCCATGTGACGCAGGAAATGGACCCATAAAATCAATACCCCATATATCAAACACTTCATCAACGACAATCGGCATTTGAGGCATCTCATTTTTAATGGATATATTCCCTACACGTTGGCATATATCACAGCGTTTGCAATGCTCATACGAATCTCTAAAAATATGCGGCCAATAAAATCCACTGTCTAGTATTTTCCTAGCTGTTCTTTTCGGGCCAAAATGTCCACCACATGCATGCTCATGACAAAAACTAAGCACAGAAGAAATCTCATCATCAGGGATGCACCTCCTAAGTATTTGGTCTACGCCTATTTTCCACAAAAATGGATCATCCCATACATAATATCTAGCATCATGCTTAAGTTTCAGACATTGAGCTTTAGAGAAGGAAGGTGGGCATTTACCTCCGACAAGGTAGTTCACTATGTGAGCGTACCATGGAATTTTACCTGCGATGGCGTAGAGGTGCTCATCTGGGAATGTCTCAGTAATCTGCCCAGCTTCTTCCTCCCTCACTAATCGACTCAGGTGGTCAGCAACTGTGTTCTCAACTCCCTTCTTGTCCTTGATTTCGAGGTCAAATTCTTGCAGCAGCAAAATCCAACGAATCAGCCTCGGCTTAGCCTCCTTTTTCGCCATCAAGTACCTAATAGCTGCATGATCAGAAAACATAATCACTTTAGTACCCAATAAGTAAGGTCTAAATTTTTCTAAAGCAAAGACAACAGCTAGCAATTCTTTCTCAGTAGTGGAATAATTTCTCTGAGCCGCATCCAAGGTACGCGAAGCGTAGTAGATGACGACTGGCTTCCTGTCGGCTCTTTGTCCGAGCACTGCTCCCACTGCATAATCACTGGCATCGCACATAATTTCGAATGGCTGACTCCAATCAGGTGCTCGAATAATAGGCGCACTGGTTAGCGCAATTTTTAGCTCGTCGAATGCCTCCCTGCACTGATCTGTAAACTCAAATGGCACATCTTTCTGCAACAAGTTAGATAAGGGCAGAGCTTTCTTGGAAAAATCCTTAATAAAACGACGATAAAAACCAGCATGCCCAAGAAACGATTTAATATCACGCACCGTGGAAGGGTAAGGCAGACTAGAAATCAAATCTATTTTCGCTTTATCCACCTGAATCCCCTCCCGGGAGACTATATGCCCTAAGACCACACCATGTGTAACCATGAAATGACACTTTTCATAATTCAGCAATAAATTCATAGACACACACCGTTCAAGTACTCTACTCAAGTTGTCTAGGCATGCATCAAAAGTGTCACCATGTACAGTAAAATCATCCATAAAGACCTCAATGAAACTACCAATCATGTCGGAGAATATGCTAGTAACCAACCTCTGAAAGGTTCCAGGCGCATTGCACAAACCAAAAGACATACGTCTAAATGCAAAAGTGCCAAATGGACATGTGAAAGTAGTTTTATCCTGGTCCTCAGGTGCGATAGGGAGTTGGTTATAACCCGAAAAACCATCAAGAAAACAGAAATAGGGCTTACCTGCCAGCTTGTCCAACATCTGATCAATAAATGGGAGAGGAAAGTGATCCTTACGCGTCACCGCATTCAGCTTCCTGTAATCTATGCACATACGCCATCCATTCTTAACACGTGTGGTGACCATCTCGCCGGCTTCATTCTTCTCAACTGTGATGCCCGTCTTTTTCGGCACCACGTGTACGGGACTTACCCACTGACTATCTGAAATAGGATAAATAACATCAGCATCTAAAAGCTTTTGTACCTCTTTGCGCACTACCTCCATCATCACTGGGTTCAAGCGACGCTGCGGCTCTCTCGAAGGCTTAGCCCCATCTTCTAGCAGAATTCTATGCATGCACACCACCGGGCTTATCCCTCGTATGTCCCCAAGCGTCCAACCTATAGCCAATTTGTTAGTTTTAAGTACCTCTATGAGCTTTTGTTCTTGTTCATCCTCAAGTCCGCTCTTAATGATCACTGGGAGGGTGTCATTTTCGCCCAAAAATGCATACTTCAAATGTTCAGGGAGAGGTTTCAGTTCTACCACCGGTGCCTGCACAGAAGAAGGCAACGAAGAATTAGTTTTAAATAACTGAATTTGATTAACCTCATACCTGGGCGTCAGAGGACGAGAAATGTCGAGCTGTGCGAGTATGGCATGTATGTCCTCGTGGAGAGCGTAGGAATCCTCCTGTGTAAAAGTGGCGCTCTCCAGTGCTATCCTCAATAGGTCTTCGCCGCTGCTGCCTTGTATCGTATGTATTACATCGTCCAACGCATCCAATGCATTTACCGTCGCGTGCTCAGGTGGGTGTTGCATAGCCTTGAATAAATCAAATTTTATTGTCTCGTCTTCCACCTCCATGGTCAACACCCCTGAGTCGCAATCAACCTTCATCTTTGACGTTTTCAAGAAGGGGCGACCAAGTAGGATGGGTGGATGATCAGCCGGATCACTACTATCCATTCTGAGCACGTAGAAGTCAGCTGGAAAGATCAAGTCACCAACCTGCACTAAAACATCTTCTATGATACCTTCAGGTCGCTTACAAGATCTATCTGCCAATTGAATCGTTAGTCCAGGTGGCTTCAAAGGTCCAATGCATAATCTCGAATACAAAGAGTAGGGCAAAACATTTATAGAAGCACCGAGATCAAGCATGCAATTTTCGACTCTAATATTGCCTATAACACAAGGGATTGTAAACATACCTGGGTCTCCGCATTTAGTGGGTATCTTCCTTTGGATAACTGCGGAAACATTAGCATTAAACATTACCTGCTCAGGTTGAGTTGAACGGCGGCGATTAGTACACAACTCCTTGAGAAATTTGGCGTAGCGTGGAATTTGCTTAATTGCCTCAAGTAGAGGAATGTTGATTTCAACCCTTTTGAAGAGATCCCACACTTCTTTATCGATCACTTGCTTCTTAGGGGCCTTAACCTGCAATGGAAACGGCAAATGGGGATCAGTACGGCGAAGTTCGAAATTTTGATCAGTGGGTGACGCGCCAGGAGAAGACTTTATATTGGCGCGCCGGTTGCTAATGTTCTCATTAGGCGCGCTAATATTGTTGTCCTCGAGCGCGGTCTTTGCGTTGACCGCGTCATCTTCAGACATTATTTGCGCTCCAGGAGAAGACATTACCGCGCTGCGCGTCTGGCTAATGTTGTCATCCGGCGCGGAACTCACTGTTTCCATTCCCCTATTTCTCTCTTCTGGACCCTTGAGCACCTTCCCTTGCCTCAAAGTCATAGCGCTAACATTTCCCTTCGGATTGGGGACCGTTTGAGATGGCAATTTGCCCTGGTCATTCTTCAACTCATTGACGACCGTGATCAACTGCGACATTTGCTTTGATAACTCCGCAAGAGCACCATCCGTCTTCGCTTGGTATTGCTGCAAATTCACTGCAAGATCATTAACAGTTAACGGGTTAGTCTGACCTGACTGATTATAGTTCCTCATTTGTTGATGCTGATCAGCATTGTTGTAACCCTCCTGTTGCTGACGAAATGGTGGCCGATAAAACTGGTTCTGCTGTTGAGGCGCGGCTTGCTCCTTAGGAAATCCACCCTCGTTCTTCCAACTAAATCCATTCGCAGCTAATCCAAACTTCCTCTGAGGCAGTCTGTTGTTGAAATTTTGATATCCTCCTAGAGCGTTCACCTCGGTTGGATTGTCTTCGTACAAGGATGGACACGAATCAGTCTTGTGGTTGGCAACACCACAAAATTCACAAGGCTTCACCACATTAGCTTGTCCCACCATCATCTTCTGCATCATGTCTTTCAGCTCTTTGATTTCTGCAGCCATGTGGTTGTTGGATGAGTCTGCCTGTGATATATTCCTTGTTCTGCTCGTATCCTCCCTTCGACTGGTCTCCTCCCTGAAACGAGCACTTTCAGCGGTCTCATTAATCAAATTACGTACCTCAGATGGTGTCAAGTTCAACACCGTGCCACCAGCTGCAGCATCCAACATCATACGCTCGAGAGGTCTCAATCCATCCAAAAGATATTCCACCAACATCCTTTCCGGGACTCCTAAGTTACAGCAGCTTTGCTCCAATGCGTTGAACCTCTCCATGTAGTCATACATCGACTCGCTTGGTCCTTGTTTGATATTTGAAAGTTCTCTACGCACTTGTGTGGCCTTTGCTGGCGGATAGTATTTATCTAGAAATTTTCGCTGCATTTGGTCCCATGTGCGAATACTACCTGAAGGAAGAGACAGAAACCACGATTTTGCTAAATCAGTCAAACTCAAAGGAAATACTCGAAGCTTAAACCTGTCCTCGGAAGCTGCGTAGGGTCTCAATGTTTGGCATATTCCGGTGAATTCTTGTAAGTGCCTTGTCGCTACCTCTCCCGGTAATCCGCCAAACTTGGGTAAGTGGTGCACCACAGAAGTCTTTACCTCAAAATCATCTTCTTCTGTACCAGTATTGATGCACCATGGCTGCTCATTGAAGTCCGGTGCAGCCAGCTCTCTCATTGTTGGTTCCGGTCTTTGGGCACGCCTGTATGGCTGATGCCCGTAAGGTTGCTGCTGCACACATTGCTGGGGCGGTGGGTTGGGCTCATTGAAACCTTCTGCTCGTGCCCCTGCATCCCTAGCCAAAAATTCCCTTTCGCGAAGTTCCCTCTGGCGCGCTCTAAATACTCGCTCCGGTTCTTCATAATATGGTGGAACCTGCACATCCGGATTTCCGAGTGGTGGTAAAGGATGGTTGTTGTTGTTGACCTGATTTGGTTCATTGTTTTGGCGGCCATCACCGTTAACACTACCTGCGTGGGACATGCTGGAAAAAGCAATTTACCGCAACAAAAAAAATAACACAAAGAAATAATTGAAAACTAAATATAAAAAGAAAAGACAAAGAAACTCTTCACTGTAGCAGTTCCCCGGCAACGGCGCCAAAATTTGACGCGCGTCGTTGTGCGCGCCAAACTTGTAATTTATATCTCCAAGCTTAGCTAGTGTAGCGGCAAGCAAGGGTCGAACCCAAGAGAACTGACTGTGAAGCTGTTTCCTGTGAATACGGAACTAAAGGGGGGTTTTGAGTGTATGGTCGCAAGAACGAATGTAATGAAAGTGCGAATGTCAATCGAGAGAAATATTCAGCTCAGGGAATTCAATAATGACTGTTATCATCGACTTCTAAAGATGCAATCCTACTCAAACGTTTGGTCACTCCGACAAAGGTAGTAACCTAAAGTATCCCGGCAAGGGTGATACTAAGCCTAGATTCTACTACTTGTTTCCACGACAAAGCTTCGACAAGAGTTAATAATCAGAATTGATGAACGGACAGTTTCACGACAAAGTATACGCTAACCGTGCAATTCAATTCAGGCGAATAAGATCCAGAACTTACGAATGAATAGAAATATGCGTTTAAACCAAGTCTCAAACATGAATGTCATTAATTGAAAACCCTAAACTGAAACAGAAGTTTAGCTACTCATATTCAGAACTGCAAAATACATTAACTAAAAAATCGTAAAAAAGTACTGTTCACAAAACACTGTTCACGCCCGGAAAACACTATTCACGCAGGAAAAATACTGTTCACGCCTCGCTCCGAAATTCCGTACGTCGTCTCCTCCGTCGTTTCCAAAACTCCTCTCGTCGTCGACGTTTCGACTGCCGTCCCAATCTTCCGAAACCCTAATTGAGATCGGGCTCAAAATTGATTTCGGGCCGCGGGCCCGATTGCTGACGTCATCATACGATAAGCGCGCCCCAAGAGTACATTAACTCGCGCGCCCGAAGAAGACATTAACGCTCGGCGCGCGATACTAATGTTGCCTGCTGGCGCGCAACTCACTGCAGTGCACTCCCATTTCCGCCAACGCCGATTTCTTCCGTAAAAACACCGTTTTGAGCCGCAAGTCTCTTCTCATGTATTCCGAACACCTGAAATGCAAACAACACTAAGAAGTAACTGTTCACATCAAAACATGTCGAAATAATTGGGTTTAAATGGTTTAGCGAGTCGTATAAATACTCCCCATCACCTAGATTTCCATTAACATTGGTTAGAAGATAATTTCTTTGAGGTAGACGAATTCTGCAAGACGTAGTTGGAGGTTCTTTTGGTGGAACCTCAGTGTTGTGATCTACAGCATCTTCCACAGCAGGTTGATCAAGGGATTTTGCAATAGCATTCTCTGGAATTTCTTCTTGATCAAATTTGTCCAGATCTCGTGGGTGATGCTGATTGCTTTCTCCGGATTCAGTGTCTTCATCATCAATGAGATTTGGAGGGTCCTCTTTCTATATCTTTGACAATTACGTGGAGTTCTCGATTACGATTCGCGTGTTTTTTTTTATACACCCTATATGCCCAGCTGTTGGTAGAAACCTAATTGAAATTCGCAGCACCTCTGAGATGTAGATTGCCAACAAATAGTTGCTACAACACACGCTTGTTCACCAGAATCTGATGCAAGGAACACTGATTTGTTCACCCAGTTCGGCCAACTGCCTACGTCTGGGGAGGACTATACTCCAGTCCTCAATCCACTAATCTAGAAGGTCTCAAAGTACACTCGGTTACAATCTCCATGCAACTTATGCTACTTAACCTTGAGTGGAACCTAGCTCACAATCAGAACAGGCTTTGACTTGTGTCTACACAACCTACACTGATATCAATCTAGAATAGCTACTGTCTCCACGAACTCAGCCTATTCTAATTAATACACAGTCGCTGCAGGTTTGCTATAGCATCTGCTGTAGCACACAGCTGATGCACTATCTATCCGCGTCGCTCCAAAGCCTTCCGCTGAGCCGATCGAACAATTCCATGAGCGCTACACACTCTGAAATACTCCCCCTCACTCAGTGACCTCCTGTCACTAGCGAGAACAGCCGTCCAGACACTTGACCGAGTCGCCCATTCGTCAGTCCTTGCGCGGCTTCCCTTGATCAACCAACAAGCACTTGTTGCTCCGAATTGGCTTCCAGATCAAGCTTAGATCAGACTCTGTAAGTCCTGATCACTCTCTGCTTCAGTCACCTTAGCTCTGCGCTCACGCTCTACTCTCGGTGATGATCGAAGATCTTCTCTCTTAGTATTCTGTGTATGCTCTCGTGTTTGCTCTCTTCACTTTGATCAACTTCAACTCTCTGAAGGGCCTCTTTTAAATAGGAGCACCCAGTTCCATCATTCACATTTTGAGCAATTTCCTCCAAAGAGCAATATCTTCTAATTTGTAGGAGATTAGACTTGATTGGCAAATCTAATCTCCTACAAACAAATCTTCTTCTTCATCTGGGAATCTCCACTGGAATATTCTCTACTGAATATTTAGAAACTCCCTTGATGCTCGTTGATGAACTGCCGCCAAGCCCTTTTTCTGAAGATCCAAATAACTGCTATATACCAAATGCTACAGCTTCCTGAACCAGCTCCAGCTATAGCAGCCGCTTGATCACTTGTGCTGGTTTTGTCAAACACTGTCATACTGCATCATCACCATGAAATATCCCAACATTGCTTTTCGGATCAAGTTTCTTCTAGTACTCTAGGTCTCTCAAAATGTAACATTCACTTTCAAAGACACGGAAGTATTTCACTATCGGCTTCCTTTGCCTCCATAGCTCATAGCATGTTGTGTTCGTTCCTTTTCTGATGGACACTCAGTTAATAATGTAGCAGGCCATATTCATGGGTTCAACCCAAAAATGTAAAGGGACCTTCTTTGCATGAATCATAACTCAAGCCATCTCTTGAATTTGTTTGGTTCTTGAATTCAACCACACCATTTTTTTGCGGTGTAATGGTGCAACAGTTGCTGCAGAACTCGTCCATGCCTTCATTCTCGAACTCCCTCCCATCGTCACTTCCTATGGCTGCCACCCTTAGATCCAACCGGATTGCTAAAGCAATTACTACCTTTAAAGTTTCTGACTTCTTCCTTAAAATTTCAATCCATGGGAACCATGTGTAGTCATCAACACATACTAAGGCGTACCATTTTTCCCATAGACTTCCATTGGTCCCATCAGGCCCATATGCAGTAGTTGAAGGGGCCTGTATGTGTTGATCTTCGTAGTCTTTGGATGAGAAACCTTCTTTTGTTTTTCGACTTGACATTCTCCAAACTACATTCATCTCGACCTTGATCTCCGGAATTCCACGGATTAATTTTTCAGCAGCAATTCTCTTGAGAGTTCTCAGATTCAAATGAACCCTTCATCTGTGCCAGAGGTTCATCTCTTTGGTCTTGCTCATCAGGCAAGTTGATATTGAGGTTGCTGCATCGTCCTTTAGTAAATAGCAGTTGTTGGTAGACCTTGTTTCGTTCATTATGTAGCTTCCACTTTTGTCGAATACTTGGCACGACTCTTGAGTGAAGTTGACGAAGTGTATGCCATCACATAGTTGGCTAATGCTGATAAGATTAGCATTCAGTCAATCCACGAGCATTACATTCTTTAGCTTTGGTAGTCCTTGCACGTCTGGGGTCCCTTTTCTAAGTACTTTCCCTTTCAGCCAATTGCCAAACATCACGTGTAGTTCTTTGCATGGCTAAATACTTGTTAAGAAGGTTCGATCTCCTGTCATGCGTCCTGAGCATTCGCTATCGAAGTACCAGCTTCCTTCCTTCATTGAGTTAGACGAGCTGAAGGACACATAGGTGTAATGTGACTCCTGGCTTATCTCTGTTGTATCTAGTTGTGGGCGATCTTGGTGGTCTCTAATACTTTGTCAAAATGGGACACACTCTTTGGATGTGTCCTACTTGGTTGCAGAAGTAGTAGGTGCGATAGTCACTCCAGGACTTCCTTGCATGATTTTTCTATAGAGGTTGTTGTAGCATCCTCTGGCTACTTCTTCTGGATGCTTTCTTCAGAGCCAATTTCTGACTTTTGAATCCAAACAGAATGAACCAATACCCTCAAGAAACAAAAAAGGGATTTCGTGGCTGGATGGAGTGATACTGAGTCAGAGGAGTCTGAAACAGAAGAGGAAACCTCAAACTATGGGGCAGTCACCACTGTCGCAGAAACTTCAGAGACCGAACCTAAGAACCCTGAATCAGATAATTGCACTGAAGTGACAATGATACAGAAATCACTGAAGAAACCATAGCAAAGAAATACAAAGCTTTGTACAAACTGTTGGGAGAGGCAGTGAAGTCAAACTCTAAATTGAGCAAGCAAGATGTGAGCCTGAAAGCTAAAAAATATGAACTGTAAGAATCAGTCAAGCGTATGGAAACATGAGTTAAAAAGGAGAAAATTGAACATTCTGAGGTTATGTTAGAACTATTACAAGTTAGAAAGTATGTCAGTGATCGTGCGTCGTTGTGCGCGTCAAATTAATCCTTCCTTCTCCACTTAGTATAGCGGCTAAGTCAGGGTCGATCCCACAAGGAGCAAGCAGATTAGCTTTAACTAGTAACCTGCACTTACGAAAATTGGGGGTGTGAGTGATTGGGTTGCGCAAGTGCGCGAATGACAATAGTTAACGGAGGATTTGCACTAGACGTGCACAGGCAGTAGAGATTAAGTACTATGACTATGAAAAGTATCGGCGCAGACAATCCTCAATGAATGTATTCCTTATCATCGACTCTAAACGTCTATAGTTCGGTTTACTGATGTTAGTGTCCGATCAAGGCTTCCTAACATGTGCGCATGTTCCGATCAAAGTTCATGAGCTATTAATTCTTAAAACTAGTCTAAGCAGCTACGAATCCTGTCACAGTAGCAGCTGATTATCCTAGCGCGTTACTCCTAGTTGTCACCGTCAAGCTATCAACTAGTTTAACATATAACAAACAAGTAGCAAGAGTAAGATTGCGGTTCAAGGCTTCCCCTACTCATACAACTAGCTGTCAACCGTGTGCACACAATTAATACAAGCAAACAAACTATGCATTAAGCACAAGTCTCAAAGGAAATACTCATAGAATCATGCCCAACCGATACAAAGCGTTTAGCTAGACATGCTAGTAGTAAACATCATAGAAATAGTAAATAATAGCTAAAGTATCCAAGAAAATAGTAACAAGCAGGTGCGTGCAGGCTGCCGTGTCTCGGCTGGCGCAATCGGCTAGCGCAGGTGATAGAGCCTATTTAGACGCATTATTTAGATCATAACCCTATGCTTGTTTGCATTATTTTATGTACAAGATTACTAGTTTCCAGTGTTTTTGTATTACAGGGCGAAACAAGGGCCTAAGTCGGATACGCGCTAACAGGCAGCGTTCAGGACGCGCATCACACAGCCTGCGGAGCTAGCGGCGCAAACAGAAGAAATTGGCAGAGTCGACCACAGTGCGCTAACCGATTGCGCTACGCACATGCCGTGCGCCAGGCGCAGATGATGATGTTTCCAAATCCTGACACGACCAGATTTGGAAGTTGCCAAGGACTAGCCTCAGAGGAGTATATAAAGAAGAGAAGGAGGCTAGGGTTTGAGCATCAGCCTTCAGAAATCATCAGAGACACACCAAGGAGGCGCTGCGCACCAGGACTGGAAAACACACGAGCTTACTGAGAGGATTGCGCTAGCCGACTGCGCCCGCCAAGACTACAACCTGCACGCACTGTTTGCTATTGTTCTCTTGGATACTTTCGTTATTATTTACTGTTTCTATGATGTTTATCACTAGCATGTCTAGCTAAACGCTTAGTATCGGTTGGACATGAATCTATGAGTATTTCCTTTGAGACTTGCGCTTAATGCATAGCTTGCTTGCTTATATTAATTCTGCGCATATTACTCGCAGCTTGTTACATGAGTAGGGGAAGCCTTGAACCGCAATCTTACTCTTGTGGCTTGTTGTTGTTTGTTAAACTAGTTGAATAGGCTGACGGTGCCAACTAGGAGTAACGCGCTAGGATAGGCAATTACTACCTTGATCGGATTCGTAGTTGTTTAGGTCTAGTGCAAGAATTAATAGCACATGAACTTTGATCGGAACATGCGCACATGTTAGGAAGCCTTGATCGGACACTAACTTAGGCAAAATCAAGCTATAGACATTTAGAGTCAATGATAAGGAATGCACTCATAGAGGATTTTCTGCACCGATACTTCTCATAGTCATAGTACTTAATCTCTATTGCCTGCGCACGTCTAAAGCATTTCCCTGCGTTTTACAACTGTTTACTTGCGCACTGCGCAAACCAATCACTCACCCCCCAATCTTCGTAAGTGTAGGTCACTGGCTAAAACTGAACTACTTGCTCCCTGTGGAGATCGACCCTTACTTAACCGCTGTACTAGTGCAAGAGGAAGGATTATATTTGACGCGCACAACGACGCGCGATCAAATTTTGGCGCCGTTGTCGGGGAGCAACACAGCTAAGTTTCAGTTAGTTTACGTTTTTCCTTTTTAGTAACTAGTTATTTCAGTTTGTTTTGTTTTCGTTGTTGTTTCTAACAGCGCGCAATCACCATTAGCCTGCGCAACCTTGAAACAGTTGCGCTGTGCAGATTCTAGTTGCGCACTGACAGACGCAGCAGCATTAGTTGTCTTTTAATTTCATTTTCGTTGAGATTGAGAACAGGACATGGAGGATAACAGTGTCGTTGGAGACAATTTAGGGGACAGAACCCCAGAGGACGCAAGGGCACATAACCGCGCAGCCCTGTTCAGAGAGGAAGTGCAGCGCGAGGTTGAAGCAAGGATGGCCGCTGAACTGTATAATGCGCCACCCGCGCGACAAGCTGCGCGACGCAGAATAGTGCGCGAAATGTCAGCCCCACTCACTGTCAACCAGCCATGGTGCATCGTGCTTCCACCAGACGGACATTTTGAACTAAGGAGCTCGCTCATTCATCACATGCCCAAGTTCCACGGGATGAACAATGAAAATCCAGTCAAGCATGTGCGAGAATTCCTAGTCATTTGCGAAAACATGAAGACCGAAGGGGAAAGCAATGAAGCGCTGAAAAAGAAGGCATTCCCATTTTCACTGTGTGATTCAGCCAGACATTGGTTGATGAACTTACCCGCAGGATCCATTCACACATGGGAACAGCTGCAGAAGAAATTCCTGGACAAATTCTATCCCGCAGCAAAGATCACGCTACTCAGAAGAGAACTGGCCCGCCAAGGCAGAGCGCAGGGGAGTCACTGTCAGAATATTACGAGCGTTTCAGGGAGCTAGAGGCCAACTGCTACAATCATGGCCTACCCCAGAATGTGCTGATAGAGAACTTCCTGAATGGGTTGCTGCCCATGGAGCTGAGGTTATTGAACGCATGCGCAGGAGGCGACATTTGCAACATGTATCCAGAAGATGCGTGGCAGCTGATAGAAGACTCTGCTGGGCAGGTAAGACATCAGCTAACACTTGAAAATAGTCGTGCTCGTTCTGTGCATCAGGTAGAAACAAGCACTGAGATCAAGGAAATGAAGGCCATGCTGCAGAAGTTGATGAGTGCGCAAAGCGCACAACCAGTTGCGCCAAAGGTATGTGAATTCTCCAGGTCCACCGAGCACAAGACTGATGGATGTCCCACACTATTTGAAGAAACTGGAGATGTCAATGCTCTTGGAGGATGGGATAACAGAGGACCACAGAGACAGAACCAGCCGCGCTTTGGACTAGCCGCAAATGGAGGAGAACAATTTCCAGAGGCAGTCCACAGATCAGCGCGCGCCACAGCAGACGCAACAAACTGCGCCTTACAATCCACCGCATCGCCGCACTGACGCACCAGCACATAACAACCAGCAACCGAGGCGATCTTTGGAAGATATCGTAGGACAGCTAGCAGACACAGTACGCAAAAATGACGAGAAATATGACAAGAGGTTCGAGTCCATTGAAAAGCAGCTATCACAGATTGCGACCACGGTATATGAGCTCAAGAAGAGCGATGGCAACCTGCCTTCGCAAGTGATTCAGAACCCCAAAGGAGGAGTCAATGCAGTAACACTGAGGACTGGGCGCACGATAGGAACAGAGCAGACCGCGAAGGCACCCGCGCAACCAGCTGCGCAAGTTCCAGATCCAACAGAACAGAATGCGCAAAAAGAGCAGCACGCGCAACTAGAAGTACCAGCCACAAGCCAGCAGGGCGAAGCGCCAGGTATAACAGAATTAAAAGACAAGGGCACGAATCGTACTAATATACCTGCACCTTTCCCTGTGCAGGCACCCTTGGCTAGAAAGGAAGCGTAGGACAAAGAGCTATACGAGTTATTCAGTAAGGTGGAAATCAACATTCCCCTTATTGAAGCAGTTCGGCAGATCCCTAGGTACGCCAAGTTTTTGAAGGAGCTGTGCACAAACAAGCGACGGAAAGGCGAGTGCGCACAGGTAATGTTAAATGCGCAGGCCTCAGCGATCGTGCAACATAAGGTACCACCTAAGTGCCGAGACCCAGGTACGTTCACTATCCCATGCACTCTAGGTAAAACCACAGTAAGCAACTGCATGATTGATTTAGGCGCATCCATCAATTTGTTACCTTATTCCTTATATGCGACATTGCGCCTTGGACCACTAAAGCCTGTAGGTCTCACCATTCTGCTAGCGGATCGATCGTGCAAACAATCTGCAGGCATGATAGAAGATATTCTTGTACGCGTAGGAGAGCTTGTGTTCCCAGCAGATTTTTATGTGCTAGAAATGGAGGGCGAATCGAGCACCAGCAGTGCGCAAATCCTACTAGGCAAACCTTTCCTTATGACCGCGCGCACGAAGATAGACGTGTGGAGGGGCACACTCTCCATGGAAGTGGATGGCGAAGAGATTCATTTCAACATATTCAAAGGGATGCAGCACCCCCACGAGGACGCCACAGTGTATGCAATGGACAGCTTAGACGATTTAGTCACAGATGCGCAATGCGCAAGTGCAACGGTGGAACCAGAGCCACTGGCACAAGCAGAGTTGGAGGAGCAGGAAAATGAGCCGAGCAGTGCTGAACCAGAATCCACACAGGTATATGATATAGTTCATATTTGCACCACTTATAAATCTTGCCCTCTATTGAACAAGCACCCAAGGTTGAGCTGAAGCAACTCCCAGAACACCTCAAATACATTTTCCTGGGAAATGAGGACACCCTGCCAGTGATCATAAAGAAAGGATTAGAAGAGGAGCAGGAAGTGCGTTTACAGCAGGTACTGCGCAAGAACCAGCGCGCCATAGGATGGACACTTGCTGGCCTACGCGGAGTGAGCCCAGACGTATGCATGCATAGAATTCTATTGGAAGATGGTGCCAAACCATCCAGGGAGGCTCAGCGCAGATTAAACCCTAATATGATGGAGGTAGTGCAGAAGGAGATTTTAAAGTTGCTTGACGCAGGAGTCATCTACCCCATCTCGGACAGCAAATGGGTCAGTCCAGTGCACGTTGTGCCTAAGAAGGGAGGAATCACAGTGGAAGAGAATGCGCAGGGCGAGCTAGTTCCCAAGCGCATACAGACTGGATGGCGCATGTGCATTGACTACAGGAAGCTTAACGCAGTCACGCGCAAGGACCATTTCCCGCTACCCTTCATGGACCAGATGCTGGACAGATTAGCAGGTAAGCCCTATTTTTGTTTCTTGGACGGATATTCAGGGTACAACCAGATACCCATAGCTGCGGAGCATTAGGAGAAGACCACGTTCACCTGCCCGTTCGGTACATTTGCGTTTCGGCGCATGTCATTTGGGCTGTGTAACGCGCCAGGTACGTTCCAACGCCTTGTCATGAGCATTTTTTCTGATATGATTGGTATATGCATAGAAGTGTTCATGGATGATTTTACTGTATATGGAGGTACCTTTGATGCATGCTTGACTCATCTAGATAAAGTCTTAGCGCGCTGCATTTCTAAGAACTTAGTGCTTAATTATGAAAAATGTCATTTCATGGTAACGCATGGTGTAGTGCTAGGACACATCATCTCAGAGGAGGGGATCAAGGTAGACAAAGCTAAGATAGACCTTATTTCTAATCTACCTTATGCCACTAACGTGCGCGATGTGAAGTCTTTCTTAGGACATGCCGGGTTTTACAGGCGTTTTATAAAAGACTTCTCAAAAATTTGCATACCCCTATCTAACCTCTTGCAAAAGGATGTTTGCTTCGATTTTACTGATGAGTGCAGGGCCGCATTTGATAAGCTGAAGGAGGCGCTAACTAGTGCGCCAGTTATGCGCGCACCAGACTGGAACCTGCCATTTGAACTAATGTGCGACGCAAGTGATTATGCAGTAGGTGCAGTCTTGGGGCAGCGGGTGGACAAGAAGCCGCATGCCATTTACTATGCATCGCGCACACTGGACGCTGCGCAGAGGAACTACACCACCACGGAGAAGGAGCTTCTGGCAATTGTGTTTGCGCTGGAGAAGTTCCGTGCATATGTTCTAGGCGCCAGGGTCATCGTATACACAGATCACGCAGCCATCCGCTACCTAATGTCCAAGAAGGAGACTAAGCCGCGCCTGATGCGCTGGGTGCTCCTACTTCAGGAATTCGACTTGGAGATCAAAGACAAGAAGGGCACGGAGAATACAGTTACTGACCACCTGAGCAGGATCATGAAAGAGGAGGAGCCACGATAGCTCACGGAGACATTCCCTGACGAGCATCTGATGGCGCTGATAGGTAAGGTACCATGGTATGCGCACATTGCGAATTACCTGGTCACAGGTATGTTTCCTCCGCATTTCAATAAAACCCAGTGCATGAGATTAAAACATGAGTCCAAGCATTATATCTGGGATGATCCATATATGCTCAGAATAGGACCTGATCAGATATTACGGCGCTGCGTGCCTGACCAAGAAATTAACTCTGTTTTGCTGTTTTGTCATGCGCACGCATGTGGAGGACACTTTGGTCCCAAGCGCACAAGCAGAAAGGTCCTGGATTGCGGATTTTATTGGCCGCACCTATTCCGAGACGCATATGATCACTATATGAATTGTGATAGGGGCCAGCGCGCAGGAGGCATATCAGCACGCAATGAGATGCCGCAGACGCCGATTTTAGTGGATGAAGTATTTGATATATGGGGCATTGACTTCATGGGGCCATTTCCTCCATCTGCCGGATACGAGTACATATTAGTGGCAGTGGACTATGTCTCCAAATGGGTCGAAGCTAAGGCCACGCGGAAGGATGATGGTAAGACGGTTGCTGAGTTTCTGAAAACTAATATCTTTTGCAGGTACGGGGTGCCTAAGGCAATCATCAGCGACCAGGGAACGCACTTTTGCAACAGGATTGTGGCGCAAGTTTTCAAGCATTATGGAGTGCGCCACAAGACGTCCACTGCCTATCATCCTCAGACAAATGGACAGGCCGAGGTTTCTAACAGAGAGATCAAGCACATCCTAGAAAAGACTGTCAGACCTTCGCGCAAAGATTAGAGCCAGCGCCTGGATGATGCGCTGTGGGCATACCGCACTGCGCACAACGACGCGCGATCAGCAGGTCCTCTCAGTAGCTCGTGTGTTTTTCAATTCTGCCTCTCTCTCGTGTGCTGTGCCCTCTAAGGTCGTCTCATTGTTTTTCTTGTGTCTCTCCAAACCCTAGCCTTCCTCTCTTTATATACTGCTCATGAGGCCCAATCTTGGGAGCTTCCAAATCCGATGGTGTCAAGATTTGGAAACACCACTATTCTGCGCATGGCGCACTGCACATATTGGTTAGCGCAATCGGTCTGCGCACCGTAGTCGACTCTTCCACTTCCTATCTGTTTGCGCTGCTAGCTCCGCAGGCTGTGTGATGCGCTCCTTAAACGCTGCCTGTTAGCGCATATCCGACTTAGGCCCTCGTTTCGCCCTGGAATACAAAAACAACGGAAACCAGTAATCTTGTACACAAAATAATGCAAACAAGCATAGTGTTAGGATCTAAATAGCGCGTATAAATAGGCTCTATCAAACCCCCCACACTTGCCCTTGTTTGTCCCGAACAAGCACTCAAGCACGGATACCATTACCTCTCTAGAGTCTAGCGCACAGTCTTGTACTTGGCGCGATCTGCACTACCATTCACCTTGCGCTGCTCTACCACCTGCGCGCGTCTGCCTTCAACAGTTTAATATAACAATTTCGAAATTCGTTACCTCTCAGCTGGGATGAAGATCATTTCGGATGGCTGGGAGATAGCTCTTCATAGGCTCCGGGTTGTCAGCTTTTACTCCGAGGACGGGTATATGGTTAATAGCGCAAGCTTCTTCCGGTGCGTGATTCTTCCGCGCACTTCCTGGGAACCCGAGCCTTTTTGATGATTTTCTTGTGATCTTTGCGCAAGCTGGTACGTATTTGTGCGCATACTGATTCTTTTGTAGCGCATATCATCTGCTGGTGTTTTTTTCTTTTTTTACAACTTTATCTATGGTTCCTATATTCCCAGAACGGTTCCAGTCTCGGCCTCCGGATAGCAGTTATGGAACAACGCTCCGCTCTCCCTCCTTTGTCTACTTGCGCAGGTCAGCGCACGCGTTTACACCCGCGCCCGCCTTCCCTAGCTCGACTTCCAGAGGAAAGGTGGTCTGTTTTCCCACCTCGCCACGCTTTGGGTATTCGCCTTTGGCATCTGCGTGGCTGAGCGCGCTCTCTTGTTCCGAAGGTCGCGAAGCACCGGCCTCCACTAGCGCTCTCGATCATATACCTCACCTTCGAAGCTCAAACGACTAACCGCCTCTCTAGAGCGTTTCTTTCAACTCCACATCCCCGTATATCCCAACTAACAGGAGCAGAAAAAATGAAAAAAAATATACTAAAACAGTTGATAGCAGCGCATGCAAGATGAATAGCGAATACAAGCTGAAAAGTGTGCACAACCCGCACACAAGCGCACCACTGCTACTATTCCCTTCAACTAAACTAAGCTACACTACAAAGATTAAAGAACGTGAAATGTAAATGTAACGCTCCCCCCCACACTGAAACAGAGACGTGTCCTCACGACTCATGCTCAAGCGCACGGAGAGCGGATAAATAACCTTATATTTGTCCACATTTTTCCCTTACTTCTTGTTTGTTCCGCAATTCTATAAAGCCATTTGATGATTTCTTCGTCCATTTCAGGTTAAAGTTATGTATCTCACGATACAAAGTGGCCCGAAGAAAATCTAGACGAATTCTGGTCGATGGAGATCAAAAGAAGGAAGTCTGAGCAAACTGCAGAAGTGATTCGGCCGAATCATTTGTGATTCGCCCACCAGCCTGACCGAATCACTCTCAGCTGCGCGAATTGACATGATCCGGGGAAGTCCTGAACGTTTGACCGAATCACATAAAGGGTGTGACCGAATCAAAGGTGATTCGGCCAAGAAAACTGATTCGCCCAGTCCGAGATCAGCACTGAACAGATGATTCGGCCGAATCAAAGTGATTCGCCCATGAGGTGCCCGAATCAGTTTAGCTCCACAAGACGTTTGACCGTATCAACATAAGGGCGTGACCGAATCAAAAGTTATTCGGCCAGGATAATTGATTCGTCCAAACTCAAAACTGCACTGAACAAAAGGTTCGAGCGAATCACATGGACATTGACCGAATCAAGTGATTCGGTCACTTCGGGCATTTTGTTGAAAACTTCAAAGAGTATAAATAGAATGAGATGGAAATGAAGAAAGAGAGCTTCCATATTTTCTCAACCCTAGACGACCAAAACTCGAAGAAGGCCAAGCTTGATGGAAGATTGAAGCTTGGATTGAAGATTCTACACCAACCTCTCTTAAACCCTAGCTTTGTATTTACATTTATGTTTCCCTTAGTTGTCATGTATTTGTGCACACTCATTATGAGTGAGTAGTTGTTTTTGTGGTTGGGGATTAAATGGATCCCCTAGGATTGGATATGATGTAGAACTCTAATTTATTGCATTGAATGAAGGTTGGTTTGATTATATTGTGCCCTAGCTATGTATTCATTGTATGCACACCAAGTGTTTGACGAAATGCTTAACTGAGTATGCTTGGTTAAAACCCCTAAGGAAGGAGCGAGAGTTGAACTTAGGATGTTTCATAGCTATTGTATGATCATAGATGGAGTGTTTGTGCGTGAGAGCGACATGCATTCTTGACATTAGGCTAAGTTTTGAGCGGATTTGAGTAACCGGCCAATAGACCGAGAGGGTGCGATTATGGGACTCGAATTCTACACGGTTCAATAGAATGAGAGTTTGAGAACCATGTCATTTATGTATCCTCTCCATTCTAGGGAAGGAGCGAGAGTTGAACCTAGAGCGGATGATGCATTAGCCTTGCTTTTATCAACCAAATGTAGTTCATGCATGTATTAGTGAGTTATTTCATTTCCTCATATCTTAGGGGAGAAGTTGAATCCCTAGTCACCCTTTTTATCCATTAAGCAAAACCCAAAAATATCATTTATCTTTAGTGCTTGCTAGAGATACCTCTATAGGAGGACAAACCCCCCCCCCCCCCCCCAAAACCGTAGACTTACAATAGTAGCATTGATTAGTTGTCAATTAGTCTAAGCTTTTCCCTTGGGTTCGATCCGAGGTCACTTGGTTATAAATATTGTTTGATATTTGCGTGACTAGAATAGCACTTCATTTTGCTTGCCTAAAACACCAACGTCAAGCGCACACATGCAGACTTTAAAAGTAAAAAGTGTCCACACTTGCTCAAAAACTAAAAGAAAAATGTGTAAAAGTAAAACGTGTCGGGTTACCTCCCGACAAGTGCCTTTGTTTAACGTCGTTGGCTCGACTGTACCTCGTTACTTGCGTGAAAGTGTGCCAGCGACCTCCCCCACACTTGCTTCTGAGTGACCCCACGCTCGTGCGTGTGTTGCGTTCTTCTTGGTCCTGCGCAAAGGATCGGAAGGGTGGTTAGCATGGTTAAAAGTATGTGATAAATCATAAGTAACGAGGTTAGGTAGAGAGGAAGAAGAAATATGAGCAATAGTTCCCAGTTCTCCCTCTGGTGCATCTGGTGGCGACTCTGGCGCAGCAACCTGCGCATCTGCTATCTCTGGCTCTGCCAGTTCAACTTCGCGCGCTGTGCCATCCCAAGGTTCTCCTAAATACTTTTTGACTCTCTGCCCATTGACCTGAAAACGATGCCGGTGCTCATTTTCTAACTCGATTGTTACGTAAGGGAAACCTTGGTAACCGTGTATGGTCCCGTCCATTTGCTGCGCAGCTTCCCAGGCATGAGCTTTAGGCGTGAGGAGAATAATAGTGCCTGGTCTCCTGGCTCAAAAGTGCGTCTAAGGATATTTTTGTCATGAAATGCCTTTGTGCGCGCCTTGTAATCGCGCAGTCCCTCTTATGCATCCAGGCGCAGCTCTTCTAATTCGCTTAGCTCAAATGCGCGCTCCTTACCAGCCTCGTCTAGGTTCAGGTTGCAAACGCGTAATGCCCAGTATGCTTTGTGCTCCAACTCCACTGGCAGGTGGCACGCTTTTCCATAAACCAACCGAAACGGTGAAGTCCCAATTGGTGTCTTATGTGCTGTTCGGTATGCCCATAGCGCATCGTCAAGCCGCTGGCTCCAGTCTTTGCGTGACGGTCTCATAATTTTCTCCAGGATGCGCTTGATCTCTCTATTGGAAACCTCGACCTGTCCATTCGTCTGAGGGTGGTAAGCGGTGGACGTCTTGTGGCGCACTCCATAATGTTTGAATATCTGCGCCGCTATCCTATTGCAAGAATGCGTCCCCTGGTCGCTTATGATTGCCTTAGGCACCCCGTACCTGCAAAAAATGTTAGTTCTCAAAAAGTCAGCGACCGTCTTACCATCATCCTTCCGGGTGGCCTTGGCCTTAACCCATTTGGAGACATAATCCACCGTGACCAATATGTACTCATATCCGGAAGATGGGGGAAATGGCCCCATGAAGTCAATCCCCCAAATATCGAATACTTCATCCACTAGAATTGGCGTCTGCGGCCCTGTGCGCTGGCACCTCTCACAGTTCCTGCAATGGTTATACGAGTCACTAAACAAGTGCGGCCAATAAAATCCGCAATCTAGGATCTTTCTGCTCGTGCGCTTTGGACCAAAGTGTCCTCCACATGCATGCGCATGACAAAAAATCAAAAGAGAGTTAATTTCATGGTCAGGCACGCAGCGTCTCAAAATCTGATCAGGTCCTATTCTGAGCATATACGGATCATCTCAAATGTAATGCTTGGACTCATGCTTTAATCTCATGCATTGGGTTTTACTGAAATGAGGAGGAAACGTACCTGTGACCAGATAATTTGCAATGTGCGCATACCATGGTACCTTACCTGTCAGCGCCATCAGATGCTCGTCAGGGAATGTGATAGAGCCTAGTTATACACATTATTTAGATCATAACCCCATGCTTATTTGCAATATTTTATGGGCAAGATTACTCGTTTCCAATGTTTTTGTATATCAGGTCAGAACGAGTCCTTAAGTCGGATACGCGCTAACAGGCAGCGTTCTAGGAGTGAAAGATCAGCCTGCGGAGCTAGCGGCGCGAACAGAAGAAGAAATGGCGAAAGACAGCAGAGGTGCGCTACCCGAATGCGCCAACCAATGCTGTGCGCCAGGCGCAAAGTCCAGTATGCGCCAACCAATGCTGTGCGCCAGGCGCAAAAGTCCAGTATGCGCCAACCGATGCAGTGCGCCAGGCGCAGAATCCAGCATTGCCAAAACCTAACATGACCAGATTTGGAAGTTGCCATAGATGAACCTCCTGAGCAGTATATAAAGGAGAGAAGGTCTAGGGTTTCAAAACAACACGGAGAGGCAGCACCAGGGCCTCGAAGGAGGTACTGTGCAGCAGGACTGGAAAACACACGGACCTGTTGAGGAGATTTGCGCCAGCCGACTGCGCCAGCCGAGAAGACACACTGCACGCTCTGTTTGCTACCGTTCTCTCTGATACATTAGATGTTATCTTACTATTTTATGATGTTTACCACTAGCATGTCTAGCTAAACACTTAGTGTTGGTCGGGCATGAATCTGTGATGTATTCCTTTGAGACTTGAGCTTAATGCATAGTTTATTTACTTGTATTAATTCTGTGCGCACTGAGACAGTTAGTTGCATGCGTAGGGGAAGCCTTGAACCGCAAACTTACCTGTGTAGCTCGCTTGTCACATGTTAAACTAGTTGCATGCGTAGGGGAAGCCTTGAACCGCAAACTTACCGTGACAATTAGGAGTAACGAGTTAGGGAAGGCAGTTGCTACTGTGACAGGATTCGCAGCTGTTTAACCTAGTTCTAAGGATTAATAGCACATGAACTTTGAACGGAACATGTGCATGTGTTAGGAAGCCTTTACCGGACACTAACCCAAGTAAAACACAAGCTATAGACGTTTAGAGTCGATGATAAGGAATGCATTCATAGAGGATTGTCTGCCCAATACTTTTCATAAATATAGTATTTAATCTCTACTGCTTGCGCACGTCTAGTGCAATTCCCCGCGTTACGATATTCACTGTTACTCGCGCATCGCGCAAAACCCCCAATCACTCACACAACCCCCCGTTTTCTTAAGTGTAGGGTACTGGCTAAGACTCACTGCTTGCTCCCTGTGGAGATCGACCCTTACTTAACCGCTGTACTAGTGGGAGAGGAAGGAATTATATTTGACGCGCACAACGACGCGCGATCAAATTTTGGCGCCGTTGCCGGGGAGCAACACAGCTAAGTTTTAGCTAGCTTAAATTTCTCATTTTAGTAACTAGTTATTTCATTTTGTTTTGTTTTCTCGTTGTTGTTTCTGACAGCGCACAATCACATCAGCCTGCGCAACCTTGAAACAGTTGCGCTGCGCAGATTCTAGTTGCGCACTGACAGACGCAACAACTTCGTTGCCATTTAATTTCGTTTCTTGAGTTTGGATCAGGACATGGAGGATAACAGTGTGGTTGGAGATAACCTGGGAGACAGAACCCCAGAGGAAGCAAGGGCACATAACCGTGCAGCCCTATTCAGAGAGGAAGTGCAGCGTGAGGTCGACGCACGGATGGCCGCTGAACCATACTTTGCGCCACCCGTTCGTCCAGTCGCGAGGCGCAGGACAGTGCGCGAAATGTCAGCCCCACTCACTGTTAACCAGCCATGGTGCATAGTGCTTCCGCCCGACGGACAGTTCGAACTGAGGAGCTCACTCATCCATCACATGCCCAAGTTTCATGGAATGAACAACGAAAATCCAGTCAAGCATGTGCGGGAGTTCCTAATCATTTGCGAGAACATGAAGACCATGGGGGAGAACGATGAAGCACTGAAGATGAAGGCATTCCCATTTTCATTGAACGATGCAGCCAAACACTGGCTGATGAGCTTACCCGCAGGATCAATCCACACATGGGAGCAGCTGCAGAAGAAATTCTTAGACAAATTTTATCCAGCAGCGAAGATTGCACTGCTCAGAAGGGAATTGGCCGCGCCAAGGCAAAGCGCAGGGGAGTCTCTGTCAGAATACTACGAGCGTTTCAGGGAGTAGAAGCCAACTGCTACAATCACGGGCTTCCCCAGAATGTGCTGATAGAGAACTTCCTAAATGGACTGCTGCCCATGGAGCTGCGACTACTGAATGCATGCGCAGGAGGGGATATTTGCAACATGTACCCGGAGGATGCATGGCAGCTGATAGAAGATTCTGCTGGGCAGGTAAGACATCAATTAACACTTGAAAGTAGTCGTAATCGTTCTGTGCATCAGGTAGAGGCAACCGCTGAGATCAAGGAAATGAAGGCCATGCTACAGAAGCTGATGAGTGCGCAGAGCGCACAACCAGTTGCGCCAAAGGTATGTGAATTCTGCAGGTCCACTGAGCACAAGACAGACGAATGCCCAACCCTTTTTGAAGAAACTGGGGATGTAAATGCCCTTGGAGGATGGGACAACAGAGGACCGCAGAGGCAGAATCAGCCGCGCTTTGGGCTTGCTGCAAATGGATTCAGATGGAAAGAAGAGAACAATTTCCAGAGGCAGCCCACGGATCAGCGCGCGCCACAGCAGACGCAACAAGCTGCACCCTATAATCCACCGCATCGCCGCACAGACGCACCAGCACAGAACAATCAGCAACCGAGGCGATCCTTGGAAGATATCATGGGGCAGCTAGCAGACACAGTGCGCAAGAATGACGAAAAGTATGACAAGAGGTTCGAATCCATAGAAAAGCATCTATCCCAAATTGCAACCACGGTGTATGAGCTGAAAAAGAGCGATGGCAACCTGCCTTCGCAAGTGATTCAGAACCCTAAAGGAGGGGTTAATGCAGTAACACTGAGGACTGGGCGCACAGTGGGAACAGAGCAGACCGCGCAGGCGCCCGCGCAACCAGTTGCGCAAGTCCCAGATCCAGCAGCTCAGAGTGCGCAACCAGAGCCAGAGGCGCAATTAGAAGCGCCAACCACGAACCAGCAGGGCAAAGCGCCAGGTATGTCTCACTCGACAAACAAGGACAAAAATTGTACTAACATACCTGCTCCTTTCCCTGTGCAGGCACCACTGGCAAGAAAAGAAGCACTGGACAAGGAACTATATGAGCTGTTCAGCAAGGTGGAAATCAACATACCTCTCATAGAAGCTATTCGACAGATTCCCAGGTATGCGAAGTTTTTAAAAGAGCTGTGCACAAATAAAAGAAGGACAGGCGAATGCGCACAGGTAATGCTAAATGCGCAGGCCTCAGCAATCGTGCAACAAAAGGTACCACCTAAGTGCCGAGATCCAGGTACATTCACTATCCCTTGCACCTTAGGAAAAACCACGGTAAGCAACTGCATGATCGATTTAGGCGCATCAATCAATTTATTACCATATTCTCTCTATGCGACCTTGCGCCTTGGACCACTAAAACCTGCAGGTCTCACAATTCAGCTAGCAGATAGATCGTGCAAACAACCTGCAGGCATGATAGAAGATGTCCTAGTGCGAGTAGGAGAGCTGGTGTTTCCAGCAGACTTTTATGTGCTCGAAATGGAGGGTGAGTCAAGCGCCAGCGGTGCGCAGATCCTCCTGGGCAGACCTTTTCTGATGACCGCGCGCACGAAGATAGACGTGTGGAGGGGCACGCTGTCCATGGAGGTTGATAGGAAAGAAATCTACTTCGACATATTCAAAGGAATGCAGCACCCTCATGAAGACGCCACAGTGCACGCGATGGGCAGCATAGACGACTTGGTTGCAGATGCGCAGGGCGAGCTAGTTCCCAAGCGCATTCAGGCTGGATGGCGCATGAGCATTGCGCCAGAGCCTCCGCCAGACGCTCCACCGGATGCACCAGAGGGAGAACTGGAACCTATTGCTTATATCTCGTCTTCCTCTGCATCTATCCTCGTTACGCATGATTTATCACATACTGACTACCCTTTTCACCCGTTGCGTAGGACCCAGGAAAACGCAATACACGCACTGGCGCAGGGACACTCAGGAGCAAGAGTGGGGGAGGTCGCAGACACACGTTTTGGAACGTAACGAGGTACAGTCGAGCCAACGACGTTAAACAAAGGCACTTGTCGGGAGGTAACCCGACTGTTTTTTATTTTTACATATTTTTCTTTTTAGCTTTTAGTATTTCTTTTAGGCAGTATAGGACTTGTCATTTTGCATGTGTGAGCTCTCCATGCGCTTGCGCTTGAGTCGTGGGGACACGCCTCTGTTCAAGTGTGGGGGGGGAGCGTTACTCTTACATTTCATGTTTTGAGCATTTTTAGTTCTCTTACATTTCATGTTTTGAGCATTTTTAGTTTAGCTTAGTTTAAGTTGAAGAGAAATAGTAGCAGTAGTGCGCTAGAGTGCAGGATGCGCATGCGCACCAGCTTGTTTTGCGCTATCCGTATTGTGTGCACTGCTATCTACTATTTTAGTATAATTTTTTCATTTTTTTTCTGCTCCTGTTAGTTGGGATATACAGGGGATGTGGAGTTGATAGAAATGCTCCAGAGAGGCGGTTAGTCGCTTGTGCTTCGAAGGCGAGGTATATGGTCGAGTGCGCTAGTGGAGGCCGGTGCTTCGCAACCTTCGGAACAAAAGAGCGGGCTCAGTCACGCAGATGCCAAAGGCGAAATACCCAAAGCGTGGCGAGGTGGGAAAACAGACCACCTTCTCTCTGGAAGCCGAGCTAAGGAAAGCGGGCGCGGTTGCAAACGCGTGCGCCGACCGGCGCAGACAGACCAAGGAGGGAGAGCGGAACGAGTTCCATAGCTGCTATCCGAAGGCTGAGATTGGAACTGTTCTGGGAAGGAAACAAATTGGAAAAGAAGCTGTACAAAAGAAAAATACCAGCAGAAGCAGATGATTTGCGTTACAAAGAATCAGCATGCGCACTACTCAATACCTGCGTGCGCAAGACCAAAAGGATATCATCAAAGGCTCAGGTTCCCAGGAAGTGTGCGAACGAATCACGCACTGGAAGAAGCTCGCGCAAGAAACCATATACCTATCTTCGGAGCGGGAGCTGACAACCAGGAGCCTAAGAAGAGCTATCTCCCAGTCATCCAAAGATCTTCATCCCGGCTGAGAGGTAATGAAATTTCGGAATTATTATACTAGAACTATTGAGTGCAGTTGTGCGCAGGTGATAGAGCAGCACAAGTTGAGCAACTGTGCATCTTGCGCCAGAATGCAAGGCTGTGCGCTAGTCTCCAGAAAAGGTAATTGTATCCGCGTTTCAGTACTTGTTCGGGACGAACAAGGGGCAAGTGTGGGGGGTTTGATAGAGCCTAGTTATACACATTATTTAGATCATAACCCCATGCTTATTTGCAATATTTTATGGGCAAGATTACTCGTTTCCAATGTTTTTGTATATCAGGTCAGAACGAGTCCTTAAGTCGGATACGCGCTAACAGGCAGCGTTCTAGGAGTGAAAGATCAGCCTGCGGAGCTAGCGGCGCGAACAGAAGAAGAAATGGCGAAAGACAGCAGAGGTGCGCTACCCGAATGCGCCAACCAATGCTGTGCGCCAGGCGCAAAGTCCAGTATGCGCCAACCAATGCTGTGCGCCAGGCGCAAAAGTCTAGTATGCGCCAACCGATGCAGTGCGCCAGGCGCAGAATCCAGCATTGCCAAAACCTAACATGACCAGATTTGGAAGTTGCCATAGATGAACCTCCTGAGCAGTATATAAAGGAGAGAAGGTCTAGGGTTTCAAAACAACACGGAGAGGCAGCACCAGGGCCTCGAAGGAGGTACTGTGCAGCAGGACTGGAAAACACACGGACCTGTTGAGGAGATTTGCGCCAGCCGACTGCGCCAGCCGAGATGACACACTGCACGCTCTGTTTGCTACCGTTCTCTCTGATACATTAGATGTTATCTTACTATTTTATGATGTTTACCACTAGCATGTCTAGCTAAACACTTAGTGTTGGTCGGGCATGAATCTGTGATGTATTCCTTTGAGACTTGAGCTTAATGCATAGTTTATTTACTTGTATTAATTCTGTGCGCACTGAGACAGTTAGTTGCATGCGTAGGGGAAGCCTTGAACCGCAAACTTACCTGTGTAGCTCGCTTGTCACATGTTAAACTAGTTGCATGCGTAGGGGAAGCCTTGAACCGCAAACTTACCGTGACAATTAGGAGTAACGAGTTAGGGAAGGCAGTTGCTACTGTGACAGGATTCGCAGCTGTTTAACCTAGTTCTAAGGATTAATAGCACATGAACTTTGAACGGAACATGTGCATGTGTTAGGAAGCCTTTACCGGACACTAACCCAAGTAAAACACAAGCTATAGACGTTTAGAGTCGATGATAAGGAATGCATTCATAGAGGATTGTCTGCCCAATACTTTTCATAAATATAGTATTTAATCTCTACTGCTTGCGCACGTCTAGTGCAATTCCCCGCGTTACGATATTCACTGTTACTCGCGCATCGCGCAAAACCCCCAATCACTCACACAACCCCCCGTTTTCTTAAGTGTAGGGTACTGGCTAAGACTCACTGCTTGCTCCCTGTGGAGATCGACCCTTACTTAACCGCTGTACTAGTGGGAGAGGAAGGAATTATATTTGACGCGCACAACGACGCGCGATCAGAATGTCTCCGTGATTCGCCCTGGTTCCTCTGCTTTCACGATCCTGCTCAGGTGGTCCGCGACTGTGTTCTCCGTGCCCTTCTTATCTTTGATCTCCAGGTCAAATTCCTGAAGTAGGAGCACCCAGCGCATCAGGCGCGGCTTAGTCTCCTTCTTGGACACTAGGTAACGGATTGCTGCGTGGTCTGTATAGATGATGACTCTGGCGCCTAGAACATATGCGCGGAACTTCTCTAGCGCAAACACAATTGCCAGAAGTTCCTTCTCCGTGGTGGTGTAGTTCCTCTGCGCAGTGTCAAGTGTGCGCGATGCAAAATAAATGGCGTGCGGCTTCTTGTCCACGCACTGTCCCAGGACTGCACCTACTGCATAGTCGCTTGCGTCGCACATCAGTTCAAACGACAGGGTCCAGTCTGGCGCGCGTATCACTGGCGCACTGATCAGCGCCTCCTTCAGCTTATCAAACGCGGCCCTGCACTCATCAGTAAATTCGAAACACACATCCTTTTGCAAGAGGTTAGACAGGGGTATACAAATCTTAGAAAAATCTTTTATGAAACTCCTGTAAAACCCAGCATGCCCAAGGAATGATTTCACGTCGCGCACGTTAGTGGAATAGGGCATATTAGAAATAAGATCTATTTTGGCCTTATCTACCTTCATCCCCTCCTGCGAGATAATATGTCCTAGTACTACACCATGCGATACTATGAAATGACATTTTTCATAATTGAGCACTAGGTTTTTTGAAATGCAGCGCGCTAAGACCTTATCAAGATGAGTTAAGCATGCGTCAGAGGTACCTCCGTACACAGTAAAATCATCCATGAACACTTCTATGCATATACCAATCATATCAGAAAAGATGCTCATGACTAGGCGTTGGAACGTACCTGGCGCGTTACACAGCCCAAATGACATGCGCCGAAACGCAAGCGTACCGAATGGGCAGGTAAACGTGGTTTTCTCTTGATCCTCTACAGCATTGGGTATCTGATTGTACCCTGAGTACCCGTCCAAGAAACAAAAGTAGGGCTTCCCCGCCAATCGATCTAGCATCTGGTCCATGAAGGGTAGCGGGAAATGGTCCTTGCGCGTGACTGCATTAAGCTTTATGTAGTCGATGCACATGCGCCATCCAGTTTGCATGCGCTTGGGAACTAGCTCGCCCTGCGCATTCTCCTCTACTGTGATTCCTCCTTTCTTCGGCACAACGTGCACTGGACTTACCCATTTGCTGTCCGAGATTGGGTAAATGACTCCTGCGTCAAGCAGCTTCAGGATCTCCTTCTGCACCACCTCCATCATATTCGGGTTCAATCTGCGCTGAGGCTCCCTGGATGGTTTGGCACCATCTTTGATCGCGCGTTGTTGTGCGCGTCAAATATAATCCTTCCTCTTCCACTAGTACAGCGGTTAAGTAAGGGTCGATCTCCATAGGGAGCAAGTAGTTCAGTTTTAGCCAGTGACCTACACTTACGAAGATTGGGGGGTGAGTGATTGGTTTGCGCAGTGCGCAAGTAAACAGTTGTAAAACGCAGGGAAATGCACTAGACGTGCGCAGGCAATAGAGATTAAGTACTATGACTATGAGAAGTATCGGTGTAGACAATCCTCTATGAGTGCATTCCTTATCATTGACTCTAAATGTCTATAGCTTGATTTTGCCTAAGTTAGTGTCCGATCATGGCTTCCTAACATGTGCGCATGTTCCGATCAAAGTTCATGTGCTATTAATTCTTGCACTAGACCTAAACAACTACGAATCCGATCAAGGTAGTAATTGCCTATCCTAGCGCGTTACTCCTAGTTGGCACCGTCAGGCTATTTAACTAGTTTAACAAACAACAACAAGCCACAAGAGTAAGATTGCGGTTCAAGGCTTCCCCTACTCATGTAACAAGCTGCCAGTAATATGCGCAGAATTAATATAAGCAAGCAAGCTATGCATTAAGCGCAAGTCTCAAAGGAAATACTCATAGATTCATGTCCAACCGATACTAAGCGTTTAGCTAGACATGCTAGTGATAATCATCATAGAAACAGTAAATAATAACGAAAGTATCCAAGAGAACAATAGCAAACAGTGCGTGCAAATTGTAGTCTTGGCGGGCGCAATCGGCTAGCGTAATCCTCTCAGCAAGCTCGTGTGTTTTCCAGTCCTGGTGCGCAGCGCCTCCTTGGTGTGTCTCTGATGATTTCTGAAGGCTGATGCTCAAACCCTAGCCTCCTTCTCTTCTTTATATACTCCTCTGAGGCTAGTCCTTGGCAACTTCCAAATCTGGTCGTGTCAGGATTTGGAAACATCATCATCTGCGCCTGGCGCACGGCATGTGCGTAGCGCAATCGGTTAGCGCACCGTGGTCGACTCTGCCAATTTCTTCTATTTGCGCCGCTAGCTCCGCAGGCTGTGTGATGCGCGTCCTGAACGCTGCCTGTTAGCGCGTATCCGACTTAGGCCCTTGTTTCGCCCTGTAATACAAAAACACTGGAAACCAGTAATCTTGTACATAAAATAATGCAAACAAGCATAGGGTTATGATCTAAATAATGCGTCTAAATAGGCTCTATCAAACCCCCCACACTTGCCCCTTGTTCGCCCTCGAACAAGTACTCAAGCACGGATTCCATTACCTCTCTGGAGTCTCGCGCACAGTCTTGCACTCTGGCGCGGTCTGCGCTTCTGAACACCTTGCGCTGCTCTACCACCTGCGCACATCTGCTCTCAACAGAATTAAGTATAGTAATTTCGAAATTCATTACCTCTCAGCTGGGATGAAAAATCATTTTGGATGGCTGGGAGATAGCTCTTCATAGGCTCCAGGTTGTCAGCTCTTGCTCCGAGGATGGGTATATGGTTAACAGCGCAAGCTTCTTCCGATGCGTGATTCTTCCGCGCACTTCCTGGGAACTCAAGCCTTTTTGATGATTTTTTCTTTGTGGTCTTTTGCGCACGCTGGTGCTTATCAGTGCGCATGCTGATTCTTTTGTGGCGCGTATCATCTGCTGGTATTTTTTCTTTTGTACAGCTTTGTCTAAGGTTCCTATCTTTCGCAGAACGGTTCCAGTCTCGGCCTCCGGATAACAGCTACGGAACACCGCCCCGCTCTCCCTCCTTGGTCTATCTGCGCAGGTCGGCGCACGCGTTTACTCCCGCGCCCGCCTTCCTTAGCTTCGACTACCAGAGGGAAGGTGGTCTGTTTTCCCACCTCGCCACGCTTTGGGTATTTCGCCTTTGGCATCTGCGTGACCGAGCGCACTTTCTTGTTCCGAAGGTCGCGAAGCACTGGCCTCCACTCGCGCTCTCGACCATATACCTCTCCTCTGAAGCGCGAACGACTAACCCCTCTCTGGAGCGTTTCTGTCAACTCCACATCCCCTGTATATCTCAACCAACAGGAGCAGAAAAATGAAAAAAATATACTAAAAATAGTTGATAGCGCACGGCGCAATGTGGATAGCGCAAACAAGCTGAACAGTGCGCGTAACCCGCACACAGCGCACTACTGCTACTGTTTCCTTCAATTAAAACTAAGCTACACTAAAATGCTCAAAAAAACGTGAAATGTAAATGTAACGCTCCCCCCCCCACACTTAAACAGAGACGTGTCCCCACGACTCAAGCTCAAGCGCACGGGGCTGCGCACATGCTGCTCGACTAAAAAATGACAAGTCCTTAAAATAACTAAAACACACTAGAAAAAACTAAAAGAAAGACATGTAAAAGTAAAACGAGTCGGGTTACCTCCCGACAAGTGCCTTTGTTTAACGTCGTTGGCTCGACTGTACCTCGTTACGTGCCAAAATGTGTGTTAGCGACCTCTCCCACTCTTGCTCCTGAGTGATCCTGCGCTTGTGTATGCGTTGTGTTCTTCTTGGTCCTGCGCAACGGATAAAAAGGGTAGTCAGCATGGATAATATGTGAGAAATTTGCAGTAACGAGGGCAGATGAAGAGGAAGAAGAAATGTGAGCAATAGTCTCCAGTTCTCCCTCTGGTGCATCTGGTGGTGCCTCTGGCGCGGCAGCTGGCGCATCTGTTATTTCTGGCTCTGCCAACTCAATGTCGCGCGTTGTACCATCCCAAGGTTCTCCGAGATACCGTTTGACTCTCTGCCCATTCACCTGAAAACGATGCCGGTGCTCGTTTTCTAACTCGATTGTTCCGTAGGGGAAAACCTTGGTGACTGTGTACGGTCCTGTCCATTTGCTGCTCAGCTTTCCAGGCATGAGCTTCAGGCGTGATGAGAACAATAGTACCTGGTCTCCTGGCGCGAAAGTGCGTCTAAGGATATGCTTGTCATGAAACGCCTTTGTTCGCTCCTTGTAATCGCGCAGTCTCTCATAGGCTTCCAGGCGCAGCTCTTCTAATTCGCTGAGCTCAAATGCGCGCTCCTTTCCGGCCTCGTCTAGGTTCAGGTTGCAAATACGTAAGGCCCAATATGCTTTGTGCTCTAGCTCAACTGGCAGGTGGCACGCTTTTCCGTAGACCAACCGGAATGGTGAAGTCCCGATGGGTGTCTTGTGCGCAGTGCGGTATGCCCACAGCGCATCGTCCAGGCCCTGGCTCCAATCTTTGCGCGAAGGTCTGACAGTCTTTTCTAGGATGCGCTTGATCTCTCTGTTGGAAACCTCGGCCTGTCCATTTGTCTGAGGATGATAGGCAGTGGACGTCTTGTGGCGCACTCCATAATGCTTGAAAACTTGCGCCACAATCCTGTTGCAAAAGTGCGTTCCCTGGTCGCTGATGATTGCCTTAGGCACCCCGTACCTGCAAAAGATATTAGTTTTCAGAAACTCAGCAACCGTCTTACCATCATCCTTCCGCGTGGCCTTAGCTTCGACCCATTTGGAGACATAGTCCACTGCCACTAATATGTACTCGTATCCGGCAGATGGAGGAAATGGCCCCATTGATCGCGCGTCGTTGTGCGCGTCAAATATAATTCCTTCCTCTCCCACTAGTACAGCGGTTAAGTAAGGGTCGATCTCCACAGGGAGCAAGCAGTGAGTCTTAGCCGGTAACCTACACTTAAGAAAACGGGGGGTTGCGTGAGTGATTGGGGTTTTTGCGCGATGCGCGAGTAACAGCAAATATCGTAACGCGGGGAATTGCACTAGACGTGCGCAAGCAGTAGAGATTAAATACTATATTTATGAGAAGTATTGGGCAGACAATCCTCTATGAGTGCATTCCTTATCATCGACTCTAAACGTCTATAGCTTGTGTTTTACTTGGGTTAGTGTCCGGTAAAGGCTTCCTAACACATGCGCATGTTCCGTTCAAAGTTCATGTGCTATTAATCCTTAGAACTAGGTTAAACAGCTGCGAATCCTGTCACAGTAGCAACTGCCTCCCCTAACTCGTTACTCCTAATTGTCACGGTAAGTTTGCGGTTCAAGGCTTCCCCTACGCGTGCAACTAATTTAACATGTGACAAGCGAGCTACACAGGCAAGTTTGCGGTTCAAGGCTTCCCCTATTCATGCAACTAACTGTCTCAATACGCACAGAATTAATACAAGTAAATAAACTATGCATTAAGCTCAAGTCTCAAAGGAATACATCACAGATTCATGCCCGACCAACACTGAGTGTTTAGCTAGACATGCTAGTGGTAAACATCATAAAATAGTAAGATAACATCTAATGTATCAGAGAAAACGGTAGCAAACAGTGCGTGCAGTGTGTCTTCTCGGCTGGCGCAGTCGGCTGGCGCAAATCCTCTCAACAGGTCCGTGTGTTTTCCAGTCCTGCTGCACAGTGCCTCCTTGCGTCCTCTGGTGCCTCTGGAACAGCAGTCTTTCGAACTCCTTGAAACCCTAGACTTTCTTTCTTCTTATACTGCTCAGGAGGTTCATCTTTTGGCAGCTTCCAAATCTGGTCACTGGGATTTTGCGCTTGGCGCACAGCATTGGTCGGCGCAATCGGGTAGCGCACCTCTGCTGTCTTTCGCCATCTCTTCTTTTGTTTGCGCCGCTAGCTCCACAGGCTGATCTTTCACTCCTAGAACGCTGCCTGTTAGCGCGTATCCGACTTAAGGACTCGTTCTGACCTGATATACAAAAATATTGGAAACGAGTAATCTTGCCCATAAAATATTGTAAATAAGCATGGGGTTATGATCTAAATAACGTGTATAACTAGGCTCTATCACCCATGAAGTCAATGCCCCATATATCAAATACTTCATCCACTAAAATCGGCGTCTGCGGCATCTCATTGCGTGCTGATATGCCTCCTGCGCGCTGGCACCTATCACAATTCCTGTAGTGATCATATGCGTCTCGGAATAGGTGCGGCCAATAAAATCCGCAATCCAGGACCTTTCTGCTTGTGCGCTTGGGACCAAAGTGTTCTCCACAAGCGTGCGCATGACAAAACAGCAAAACAGAGTTAATTTCATGGTCAGGCACGCAGCGCCGTAATATCTGATCAGGTCCTATTCTGAGCATATATGGATCATCCTAGATATAATGCTTGGACTCATGTTTTAATCTCATGCACTGGGTTTTATTGAAATGCGGAGGAAACATACCTGTGACCAGGTAATTCGCAATGTGCGCATACCATGGTACCTTACCTGTCAGCGCCATCAGATGCTCGTCAGGGAATGTCTCCGTGATCTGTCCTGGCTCCTCCTCTTTCACGATCCTGCTCAGGTGGTCAGCAACTGTATTCTCCGTGCCCTTCTTGTCTTTGATCTCCAAGTCGAATTCCTGAAGTAGGAGCACCCAGCGCATCAGGCGCGGCTTAGTCTCCTTCTTGGACATTAGGTAGCGGATGGCTGCGTGATCTGTGTATACGATGACCCTGGCGCCTAGAACATATGCACGGAACTTCTCCAGCGCAAACACAATTGCCAGAAGCTCCTTCTCCGTGGTGGTGTAGTTCCTTTGCGCAGCGTCCAGTGTGCGCGATGCATAGTAAATGGCGTGCGGCTTCTTGTCCACGCGGTGCCCCAAGACTGCACCTACTGCATAATCACTTGCGTCGCACATTAGTTCTAATGGCAGGTTCCAGTCTGGTGCGCGCATAACTGGCGCACTAGTTAGCGCCTCTTTCAGCTATTTAATGCGGCCCTGCACTCATCAGTAAAATCGAAGCAAACATCCTTTTGCAAGAGGTTAGATAGGGGTATGCAAATTTTAGAGAAGTCTTTTATAAAACGCCTGTAAAACCCGGCATGTCCTAAGAAAGACTTCACATCGCGCACGTTAGTGGCATAAGGTAGATTAGAAATAAGGTCTATCTTAGCTTTGTCTACCTTGATCCCCTCCTCTGAGATGATGTGTCCTAGCACTACACCATGCGTTACCATGAAATGACATTTTTCATAATTAAGCACTAGGTTCTTAGAAATGCAGCGCGCTAAGACTTTATCTAGATGAGTTAAGCATGCATCAAAGGTACCTCCATATACAATAAAATCATCCATGAACACTTCTATGCATATACTAATCATATCAGAAAAATTGCTCATGACAAGGCGTTGGAACGTACCTGGCGCGTTACACAGCCCAAATGACATGCGCCGAAACGCAAATGTACCGAACGGGCAGGTGAACGTGATCTTCTCCTGATCCTCCGCAGCTACGGGTATCTGGTTGTACCCTGAATATCCGTCCAAGAAACAAAAATAAGGCTTACCTGCTAATCTGTCCAGCATCTGGTCCATGAAGGGTAGCGGGAAATGGCCCTTGCGCGTGACTGCGTTAAGCTTCCTGTAGTCGATGCACATGCGCCATCTAGTCTGTATGCGCTTGGGAACTAGCTTGCCCTGCGCATTCTCTTCCACTGTGATTCCTCCCTTCTTAGGCACAACGTGCACTGGACTGACCCATTTGCTGTCCGAGATGGGGTAGATGACTCCTGCGTCAAGCAACTTTAAAATCTCCTTCTGCACTACCTCCATCATATTAGGGTTTAATCTGCGCTGAGCCTCCCTGGATGGTTTGGCACCATCTTCCAATAGAATTCTATGCATGCATACGTCTGGGCTCACTCCGCGTAGGTCAGCAAGTGTCCATCCTATGGCGCGCTGGTTCTTGCGCAGTACCTGCTGTAAACGCACTTCCTGCTCCTCTTCTAATCCTTTCTTTATGATCACTGGCAGGGTGTCCTCATTTCCTAGGAAAATGTATTTGAGGTGTTCTGGGAGTTGCTTCAGCTCAAACTTGGGTGCCTGTTCAATAGAGGGCAAGATTTTATTAGTGGTGCAAATATGAACTATATCATATACCTGTGTGCATTCTGGTTCAGCACTACTCGGCTCATTTTCCTGCTCCTCCAACTCTGCTTGTGCCAGTGGCTCTGGTTCCACCGTTGCACTTGCGCATTGCGCATCTGTGACTAAATCGTCTAAGCTGTCCATTGCATGCACTATGGCGTCCTCGTGGGGGTGCTGCATCCCTTTGAATATGTTGAAATGAATCTCTTCGCCATCCACTTCCATGGAGAGTGTGCCCCTCTACACGTCTATCTTCGTGCGCGCGGTCATAAGGAAAGGTCTGCCTAGTAGAATTTGCGCACTGCTGGTGCTCGATTCGCCCTCCATTTCTAGCACATAAAAATCTGCTGGGAACACCAGCTCTCCTACGCGTACAAGAACATCTTCTATCATGCCTGCAGGTTGTTTGCACGATCGATCCGCTAGCTGAATGGTGAGACCTGCAGGCTTTAGTGGTCCAAGGCGCAATGTCGCATATAGGGAATAAGGTAACAAATTGATGGATGCGCCTAAATCAATCATGCAGTTGCTTACTGTGGTTTTACCTAGAGTGCATGGGATAGTGAACGTACCTGGGTCTCGGCACTTAGGTGGTACCTTATGTTGCACGATCGCTGAGGCCTGCGCATTTAACATTACCTGTGCGCACTCGCCTTTCCGTCGCTTGTTTGTGCACAGCTCCTTCAAAAACTTGGCGTACCTAGGGATCTGCCGAACTGCTTCAATAAGGGGAATGTTGATTTCCACCTTACTGAATAACTCGTATAGCTCTTTGTCCTGCGCTTCCTTTCTAGCCAAGGGTGCCTGCACAAGGAAAGGTGCAGGTATATTAGTACGATTCGTGCCCTTGTCTTTTAATTCTGTTATACCTGGCGCTTCGCCCTGCTGGCTTGTGGCTGGTACTTCTGGTTGCGCGTGCTGCTCTGGTTGCGCATTCTGTTCTGTTGGATCTGGAACTTGCGCAGCTGGTTGCGCAGGTGCCTTCGCGGTCTGCTCTGTTCCTATCGTGCGCCCAGTCCTCAGTGTTACTGCATTGACTCCTCCTTTGGGGTTCTGAATCACTTGCGAAGGCAGGTTGCCATCGCTCTTCTTGAGCTCATATACCGTGGTCGCAATCTGTGATAGCTGCTTTTCAATGGACTCGAACCTCTTGTCATATTTCTCGTCATTTTTGCATACTGTGTCTGCTAGCTGTCCTACGATATCTTCCAAAGATCGCCTCGGTTGCTGGTTGTTATGTGCTGGTGCGTCAGTGCGCCATGCGGTGGATTGTAAGGCGCAGTTTGTTGCGTCTGCTGTGGCGCGCGCTAATCTGTGGACTGCCTCTGGAAATTGTTCTCCTCCTTCCATCTGAATCCATTTGCGGCTAGTCCAAAGCGCGGCTGGTTCTGTCTCTGTGGTCCTCTGTTATCCCATCCTCCAAGAGCATTGACATCTCCAGTTTCTTCAAATAGTGTGGGACATTCATCAGTCTTGTGCTCGGTGGACCTGCAGAATTCACATACCTTTGGCGCAACTGGTTGTGCGCTTTGCGCACTCATCAACTTCTGCAGCATGGCCTTCATTTCCTTGATCTCAGCGCTTGTTTCTACCTGATGCACAGAACGAGCACGACTATTTTCAAGTGTTAGCTGATGTCTTACTTGCCCAGCAGAGTCTTCTATCAGCTGCCACGCGTCTTCTGGATACATGTTGCAAATGTCGCCTCCTGCGCATGCGTTCAATAGCCTCAGCTCCATGGGCAGCAGCCCATTCAGGAAGTTCTCTATCAGCACATTCTGGGGTAGGCCATGATTGTAGCAGTTGGCCTCTAGCTCCCTGAAACGCTCGTAATATTCTGACAGTGACTCCCCTGCGCTCTGCCTTGGCGCGGCCAGTTCTCTTCTGAGTAGCGCGATCTTTGCTGCGGGATAGAATTTGTCCAGGAATTTCTTCTGCAGCTGTTCCCATGTGTGAATGGATCCTGCGGGTAAGTTCATCAACCAATGTCTGGCTGAATCACACAGTGAAAATGGGAATGCCTTCATTTTCAGCGCTTCATCGCTTTCCCCTTCGGTCTTCATGTTTTCACAAATGACTAGGAATTCTCGCACATGCTTGACTGGATTTTCATTGTTCATCCCGTGGAACTTGGGCATGTGATGAATGAGCGAGCTCCTTAGTTCAAAATGTCCGTCTGGTGGAAGCACGATGCACCATGGCTGGTTGACAGTGAGTGGGGCTGACATCTCGCGCACTGTTCTGCGTCGCGCAGCTTGTCGCGCGGCTGGTGCATTATACAGTTCAGCGGCCATCCTTGCTTCAACCTCGCGCTGCACTTCCTCTCTGAACAGGGCTGCGCGGTTATGTCCCCTTGCGTCCTCTGGGGTTCTGTCCCCTAAATTGTCTCCAACGACACTGTTATCCTCCATGTCCTGTTCTCAATCTCAACGAAAATGAAATTACAAGACAACTAATGCTGCTGCGTCTATCAGTGCGCAACTAGAATCTGCGCAGCGCAACTGTTTCAAGGTTGCGCAGGCTAATGGTGATTGCGCGCTGTCAGAAACAACAATGAAAACAAAACAAACTGAAATAACTAGTTACTAAAAAGGAAAAACGTAAACTAACTAAAACTTAGCTGTGTTGCTCCCCGGCCACGGCGCCAAAATTTGATAGCGCGTCGTTGTGCGCGTCAAATATAATCCTTCCTCTTCCACTAGTACAGCGGTTAAGTAAGGGTCGATCTCCACAGGGAGCAAGTAGTTCAGTTTTAGCCAGTGACCTACACTTACGAAGATTAGGGGTGAGTGATTGGTTTGCGCAGTGCGCAAGTAAACAGTTGTAAAACGCAGGGAAATGCACTAGACGTGCGCAGGCAATAGAGATTAAGTACTATGACTATGAGAAGTATCGGTGCAGACAATCCTCTATGAGTGTATTCCTTATCATTGACTCTAAATGTCTATAGCTTGATTTTGCCTAAGTTAGTGTCCGATCAAGGCTTCCTAACATCTGCGCATGTTCCGATCAAAGTTCATGTGCTATTAATTCTTGCACTAGACCTAAACAACTACGAATCCGATCAAGGTAGTAATTGACTATCCTAGCGCGTTACTCCTAGTTGGCACCGTCAGGCTATTCAACTAGTTTAACAAACAACAACAAGCCACAAGAGTAAGATTGCGGTTCAAGGCTTCCCCTACTCATGTAACAAGCTGCCAGTAATATGCGCAGAATTAATATAAGTAAGCAAGCTATGCATTAAGCGCAAGTCTCAAAGGAAATACTCATAGATTCATGTCCAACCGATACTAAGCGTTTAGCTAGACATGCTAGTGATAAACATCATAGAAACAGTAAATAATAACGAAAGTATCCAAGAGAACAATAGGATACAGTGCGTGCAGGTTGTAGTCTTGGCGGGCGCAGTCGGCTAGCGCAATCCTCTCAGCAAGCTCGTGTGTTTTCCAGTCCTGGTGTGCAGTGCCTCCTTGGTGTGTCTCTGATGATTTCTGAAGGCTGATGCTCAAACCCTAGCCTCCTTCTCTTCTTTATATACTGCTCTGAGGCTAGTCCTTGGCAACTTCCAAATCTGGTCGTGTCAGGATTTGGAAACATCATCATCTGCGCCTGGCGCACGGCATGTGCGTAGCGCAATCGGTTAGCGCACCATGGTCGACTCTGCCAATTTCTTCTGTTTGCACCGCTAGCTCCGCAGGCTGTGTGATGCGCGTCCTGAACGCTGCCTGTTAGCGCGTATCCGACTTAGGCCCTTGTTTCACCCTGTAATACAAAAATACTGGAAACCAGTAATCTTGTACATAAAATAATACAAACAAGCATAGGGTTATGATCTAAATAATGCGTCTAAATAGGCTCTATCAATCTTCCAATATAATCCTATGCATGCATACGTCCGGGCTCACTCCGCGCAGGTTAGCAAGTGTCCATCCTATTGCGCGCTGGTTCTTGCGCAGCACCTGCTGTAATCGCGCCTCCTGCTCCTCTTCTAATCCTTTCTTTATGATTACCGGCATGGTGTCCTCATTTCCCAAAAATATATATTTGAGGTGCTCCGGGAGTTGCTTCAGCTCGACCTTGGGTGCCTGTTAAATAGAGGGCAAGATTTTATTAGCAGTGCAGACATTAACTATATCGTGTACGTGTCTGGATATTGGTTCGGCACTGCTCAGCTTATCCTCATGCTCCTCCAACTCTGCCTGCGCCAGCGGCTCTATTCCTTCTACTGTGCTCGCACATTGCGCATCTGCAACTAAGTCATCTATGTTGTCCATCGTGTGCACTATGGCGTCCTCATGAGGGTGCTGCATCCCTTTGAATATGTTAAAATGAATTTCCTCGCCGTCAACTTCCATTGAGAGCGTGCCCCTCCACACGTCTATCTTTGTGCGCGCTGTCATAAGAAATGGTCTGCCCAGTAGGATCTGCGCACTGCCTTTGCTCGACTCTCCCTCCATTTCTAGGACATAGAAATCTGCTGGGAACACCAGCTCTCCTACTCGGACAAGGACATCCTCTATCATGCCCGTAGGTTGCTTGCACGACCGATCTGCTAGCTGAATGGTGAGACCTGCAGACTTTAGTGGTCCAAGGCGCAATGACGCATACAGACTTTAGTGGTCCAAGTCAATCATGCAATTGCTTACTGTGGTCTTACCTAAAGTGCATGGGATGGTGAACGTACCTGGATCTCGGCATTTAGCATTACCTGTGCGCACTCGCCTTTCCTCCTCTTGTTTGTGCATAGCTCCTTTAAAAATTTGGTGTACTGATCCACGCGTCGTTGTGCGCGTCAAATTAATTCCTTCCTCCTCCACTTAGTACAGCGGCTAAGTCAGGGTCGATTCCACAGGGAGCAAGTAGATTAGCTTTAACTAGTAACCTATACTTAAGAAAACTGGGGGGTGTGAGTGATTGGGTTGCGCAAGTGCGCGAGTAAACAGTAGTAAACGCAGGAATTGCACTAGACGTGCGCAGGCAGTAGAGATTAAGTACTATGACTATGAGAAGTATCGGCGCAGACAATTCTCTATGAGTGTATTCCTTATCATTGACTCTATAAGTCTATAGTTTGATTTACTGAACTTAGTGTCCGGTCAAGGCTTCCTAACTTGTGCGCATGTTCCGATCAAAGTTCATGAGCTATTAATTCTTAAGACTAGTCTAAGCAGCTGCGAATCCTGTCACAGTAGCAACTGATTATCCTAGCGCGTTACTCCTAGTTGTCACCGTCAAGCTATTCAACTAGTTTAACATATAACAAACAACCAACAAGAGTAAGATTGTGGTTCAAGGCTTCCCCTACTCATGCAACTAGCTGTCAACAGTGTGCACAGAATTAATATAAGCAAACAAACTATGCATTAAGCTCAAGTCTCAAAAGAAATACTCATAGAATCATGCCCAACCGATACCAAGCGTTTAGCTAGACATGCTAGTAGTAAACATCATAGAAATAGTAACTAATATCTAAAGTATCTAAGAAAACAGCAACTAGCAGGTGCGTGCAGGTTGCAGTGTCTCGGCTGGCGCAGTCGGCTAGCGCAGGTCCTCGCAGTAGCTCGTGTGTTTTTCTGTTTTGCCGCTCTCTCGTGTGCTGTGGTCCTCTCTTTTCGATGATGATCAAACCCTAGCCTTCCTCTCTTTATATACTGCTCATGAGGCCCAACCTTGGCAACTTCCAAATCTGGTGGTGTCAGGATTTGGAAACACCACTATCTGCACATGGCGTACTGCACCTTGGTTAGCGCAATCGGTCTGCGCACCGTAGCTGACTCTGCCAACTCCTCTGTTTGCGCTGCTAGCTCCGCAAGCTGTGTGATGCGCTCCTTAAAAGCTGCCTGTTAGCGCGTATTCGACTTAGCCCTCGTTTCGCCCTGAAATACAAAAACACTGGAAACAAGTAATCTTGTACACAAAATAATGCAAACAAGCATAGGGTTAGGATCTAAATAGTGTGTATAAATAGGCTCTATCAAACCCCCCACACTTGCCCCTTGTTCGTCCCGAACAAGCACTCAAGCACGGATACAATTACCTCTTTGGAGTCTAGCGCACAGTCTTGCACCCTGGCGCGATCTGCACTACTGTTCACCTTGCGCTGCTCTACCACCTGCGAGCATCTGCCTTCAACAGTTTAATATAATAATTTCGCAATTCGTTACCTCTCAGCTGGGATGAAGATCATTTCGGATGGCTGGGAGATAGCTCTTCATAGGCTCCGGGTTGTCAGCTTTCACTTCGAGGACGGGTATATGGTTAATAGCGCAGGCTTCTTCCGGTGCGTGATTCTTCCGCGCACTTCCTGGGAACTCTGAGCCTTGTTGATGATTTTTTTTGTGATATTTGCGCAAGCTGGTACGTATTTGTCCGCATGCTGATTCCTTTGTAGCGCATATCATCTGCTGGTATTTTTTCTTTTTGTACAGCTTTATCTATGGTTCCTATGTTCCCAGAACGGTTCCAGTCTCGGCCTCCGGATAGCAGCTATGGAACAATGCTCCACTCTCCCTCCTTGGTCTACTTGCGCAGGTCAGCGCGCCCGCCTTCCCTAGCTCGACTTCCGGAGGAAAGGTGGTCTGTTTTCCCACCTCGGCACGCTTTGGTATTTCGCCTTCGGCATCTGCGTGACTGAGCGCACTCTCTTGTTCCGAAGGTCGCGAAGCACCGGCCTCCACTAGCGCTCTCGACCATATACCTCACCTTCGAAGCAAAGACGACTAACCGCCTCTCTAGAGCGTTTGTGTCAACTCCACATCCCCTGTATATCTGATAGAGCCTATTTATACACACTATTTAGATCCTAACCCTATGCTTGTTTGCATTATTTTGTGTACAAGATTACTGGTTTCCAGTGTTTTTGTATTTCAGGGCAAAATGAGGGCCTAAGTCGGATATGCGCTAACAGGTAGCGTTTGAGACGCGCATCACACAGCCTGCGGAGCTACCAGCGCAAACAGAGAAGTTGGCAGAGTAGCTACGTGCGCTAACCAAGATGCCGTGCGCCATGCGCAGATAGTGGTGTTTCCAAATCTTGACACCACTAGATTTGGAAGTTGCCAAGGATAGGCTTCATGAGCAGTATATAAGGAGAGGAAGGCTAGGGTTTGACAAAGGATCATCACAGCACACGAGAGAGCAGCAAAACAGAAAAACACACAAGCTTACTGCGAGGACCTGCGCTAGCCGACTGCGCCAGCCGAGACACTACAACCTGCACGCACCTGCTAGTTGCTGTTTCTTCGATACTTTAGATATTATTTACTGTTTCTATGATGTTTACTACTAGCATGTCTAGCTAAACGCTTAGTATCGGTTGGGCATGAATCTATGAGTATTTCCTTTGAGACTTGCGCTTAATGCATAGCTTGTTTGCTTATATTAATTCTGTGCACACTGTTGACAGCTAGTTGCATGAGTAGGGGAAGCCTTGAACCGCAATCTTACTCTTGTTGCTTGTTTGTTATATGTTAAACTAGTTGAATAGCCTGACGGTGACAACTAGGAGTAACGCGCTAGGATAACCAGTTGCTATTGTGACAGGATTCGCAACTGCTTAGGCTAGTCTTAAGAATTAATAGCTCATGAACTTTGATCGGAACATGCGCACATGTTAGGAAGCCTTGATCGGACACTGACATTAGCAAACCAAACTGTAGACATTTAGAGTCGATGATAAGGAATACACTCATAGAGGATTATCTGCGCCGATACTTCTCATAGTCATAGTACTTAATCCCTACTGCCTGCGCACGTCTAGTGCAATTCTTGCGTTTACTACTGTTTACTCGCGCGTTGCGCAACCCCAATCACTCACCACCCACAATTTTCGTAAGTGCAGGTTACTAGTTAAAGCTAATCTACTTCCTCCCTGTGGATTCGACCCCGACTTAACCGCTGTACTAAGTGGAAGAGGAAGGAATTAATTTGACGCGCGCAACGACGCGCGCATCAAATTTTGGCGCCGTTGCCGGGGAGGCAACATAGATAAGCTTTAATTAGCTTAAGTTTCTTTTATAATAGTTAGTTATTTCGGTTTGTTTTATTTTCGTTGTTGTTTCTGACAGCGCGCAATCACCATTAGCCTGCGCAACCCTGAAACAGTTGCGCTGCGGAGATTCTAGTTGCGCTCTGACAGACGCAATAGCTTAGTTATCTTTTAATTTCGTTTTCTTTGAGATTTAGAATAGGTCATGGAGGATAACAGTGTCGTTGGGGACAACTTAGGGGACAGAACCCCAGAGGAAGCGAGAGCACATAACCGCGCAGCCCTGTTCAGAGAGGAAGTGCAGCGCGAGGTTGAAGCAAGGATGGCCGCTGAAGTGTATAATGCGCCAGCGACAAGCTGCACGACGCAGAACAGTGCCCGAGATGTCAGCCCCACTCACAGTTAACCAGCCATGGTGCATCGTGCTTCCACCAGACGGTCATTTTGAACTAAGGAGTTGGCTCATTCATCACATGCCCAAGTTCCACGGGATGAACAACGAGAATCCAGTCAAGCATGTGCGAGAGTTCCTAGTCATTTGCGAGAACAAGAAGGCCGAAGGGGAGAGCGATGAAGCGCTGAAGATGAAAGTGTTCAAATTTTCACTGTGTGACACAGCTAGGCATTGGCTAATGATTTTACCAGCAGGATCAATTCACACATGGGAGCAGCTGCAGAAGAAGTTCCTGGACAAATTTTATCCCGCAGCAAAGATCGCACTACTCAGGAGGGAGCTGGCCGCACCTAGGCAGAGCGCAGGAGAATCGCTGTCAGAGTATTACGAGCGTTTCAGGGAGCTAGAGGCCAACTGCTACAATCACGGCCTGCCTCAGAATGTGCTGATAGAGAATTTCCTGAATGGACTGCTGCCCATGGAGCTGAGATTATTGAACGCATGCGCAGGAGGCGACATTTGCAACATGTACCCAGAAGACACGTGGCAGCTGATAGAAGACTCTGCTGGACAGGTAAGACATCAGCTAACACTTGAAAATAGTCGTGCTCGTTCTGTGCATCAGGTAGAAACAAGCGCTGAGATCAAGGAAATGAAGGCCATGCTACAGAAGTTGATGAGTGCGCAAGGCGCACAACTAGTTGCGCCAAAGGTATGCAAATTCTGTAATTCCATCGAGCACAAAACCGATGCATGTCCCACGCTTTTTGAGGAATCTGGAGATGTCAATGCTCTTGGAGGATGGGATAATAGAGGGCTTGATCGCGCGTCGTTGTGCGCGTCAAATATAATTCCTTCCTCTCCCACTAGTACAGCGGTTAAGTAAGGGTCGATCTCCACAGGGAGCAAGCAGTGAGTCTTAGCCAGTAACCTACACTTAAGAAAACGGGGGTTGCGTGAGTGATTGGGGGTTTTGCGCGATGCGCGAGTAACAGCAAATATCGTAACGCGGGGAATTGCACTAGACGTGCGCAAGCAGTAGAGATTAAATACTATATTTATGAGAAGTATTGGGCAGACAATCCTCTATGAATGCATTCCTTATCATCGACTCTAGACATCTATAGCTTGTGTTTTACTTGGGTTAGTGTCCGGTAAAGGCTTCCTAACACGTGCGCATGTTCCGTTCAAAGTTCATGTGCTATTAATCCTTAGAACTAGACTAAACAGCTGCGAATCCTGTCACAGTAGCAACTGCCTACCCTAACTCGTTACTCCTAATTGTCACGGTAAGTTTGCGGTTCAAGGCTTCCCCTACGCATGCAACTAGTTTAACATGCGACAAGCGAGCTACACAAGTAAGTTTGCGGTTCAAGGCTTCCCCTACTCATGCAACTAACTGTCTTAGTACGCACAGAATTAATACAAGTAAATAAACTATGCATTAAGCTCAAGTCTCAAAGGAATACATCACAGATTCATGCCCGACCAACACTAAGTGTTTAGCTAGACATGCTAGTGGTAAACATCATAAAATAGTAAGTAATAACTAATGAATCCAAGAAAATGGTAGCAAACAATGCGTGCAGTGTCTTCTCTCGGCTGGCGCAGTCAGCTGGCGCAATTCCTCTCAACAGGTCCGTGTGTTTTCCAAAGCGTGGCGAGGTGGAAAAATAGACCACCTTCCCTCTGGAAGTCGAGCTAAGGAAGGCGGGCGCGGGTGTAAACGCGTGCGCCGACCTGCGCAGATATACCAAGGAGGGAGAGCGGGGCGGTGCTCCATAGCTGTTATCCGGAGGCCGAGACTGGAACCGTTCTGGGAAACATAGGAACCGTAGACAAAGCTGTACAAAAGAAAAAAAATACCAGCAGATGATATGCGCTACAAAAGAATCAGCATGCGCACAAATACGTACCAGCGTGCGCAAAGTCCACAAAGAAAATCATCAAAGGCTTCAGTTCCCAGAAAGTGCGCGGAAGAATCACGCACCGGAAGAAGCTTGCGCTGTTAACCATCTACCCATCCTCGGAGTGAGAGCTGACAACCCGGAGCCTATGAAGAGCTATCTCCCAGGCATCCGAAATGATCTTCATCCCAGCTGAGAGGTAATGAATAGCGAAATTATTATATTAGAACTGTTGAAGGCAGTTGCGCGCAGGTGGTAGAGCAGCGCAAGGTGATCAGTAGTGCAGATCGCGCCAGAGTGCAAGACTGTGCACTAGACTCCAGAGAGGCAATGGTATCCGTGCTTGAGTGCTTGTTCGTGACGAACAAGGGGCAAGTGTGGGGGGTTTGATAGAGCCTATTTGTACACACTATTTAGATTCTAACCCTATGCTTGTTTGCATTATTTTGTGTACAAGATTACTGGTTTCCAGTGTTTTTGTATTTCAGGGCAAAACGAGGGCCTAAGTCGGATATGCGCTAACAGGCAGCATTTGAGACGCGCATCACACAGCCTGCGGAGCTAGCAGCGCAAACAGAGAAGTTGGCAGAGTAAGCTACGTGCGCTAACCGATTGCGCTAACCAAGATGCCGTGCGCCATGCGCAGATAGTGGTGTTTCCAAATCTTGACACCACCAGATTTGGAAGTTGCCAAGGATAGGCTTCATGAGCAGTATATAAGGAGAGGAAGGCTAGGGTTTGACAAAGGATCATCACAGCACACGAGAGAGCAGCAAAACAGAAAAACACACGAGCTTACTGCGAGGACCTGCGCTAGCCGACTGTGCCAGCCGAGACACTGCAACCTGCACGCACCTGCTAGTTGCTGTTTCTTCGATACTTCAGATATTATTTACTGTTTCTATGATGTTTACTACTAGCATGTCTAGCTAAACGCTTAGTATCGGTTGGGCATGAATCTATGAGTATTTCCTTTGAGACTTGCGCTTAATACATAGCTTGTTTGCTTATATTAATTCTGTGCACACTGTTGACAGCTAGTTGCATGAGTAGGGGAAGCCTTGAACTGGAATCTACTCTTGTTGCTTGTTTGTTATATGTTAAACTAGTTGAATAGCCTGACGGTGACAACTAGGAGTAACGCGCTAGGATAATCAGTTGCTACTGTGACAGGATTCGCAGCTGCTTAGGCTAGTCTTAAGAATTAATAGCTCATGAACTTTGATCGGAACATGCGCACATGTTAGGAAGCCTTGATCGGACACTAACATTAGCAAACCAAACTGTAGACATTTAGAGTCGATGATAAGGAATACACTCATAGAGGATTGTCTGCGCCGATACTTCTCATAGTCATAGTACTTAATCCCTACTGCCTGCGCACGTCTAGTGCAATTCCTGCGTTTACTACTGTTTACTCGCGCATTGCGCAACCCCAATCACTCACACCCACAGTTTTCGTAAGTGCAGGTTACTAGTTAAAGCTAATCTACTTCCTCCCTTAACCGCTGTACTAAGTGGAAGAGGAAGGAATTAGTTTGACGCGCACAATGACGCGCGCATCAATATCCCAACTAACAGGAGCAGAAAAACGAAAAAAATATACTAAAACAGTTGATAGCAGCGCATGCAATAATGAATAGCGCAACACAAGCTGAAAAGTGTGCGTAACCCGCACACAAGCGCACTACTGCTACTATTTTCTTCAACTAAACTAAGCTACACTACAAAGCTCAAAAAAATGTGAAATGTAAATGTAACGCTCCCCCCTCACTTAAACAGAGATGTGTCCTCACGACTCATGCGCAAGCGCACGGAGAACGCGCACATGCATGCAGCAAAACAAAGAACGTAAGAAGAAAACATATAGTCAGCGCAGCACAATATAGCAAGGGGGCACAAAAATATTCAGCACAATATTCAGCAAAACATAGCAAAATATAGCAACAGTTGGTTTAAAAAGATAGAAAATAGGAAATCACCCGAAAGAAATGCGTGCACTCCCTGCGGCCCTAGATGTCCTCGGAGCTGGACTCAGCCTCGGATCCGTGCGCCTTATCATCTGAAGAATCAGTCACATACTCGGTGCTGGAGGCTGGCGGCATTACAGAAATGGCGGCGGGCTGAGCCACGAGGTCGTCCTCCGAGATAAGATCCCATAGTGAATCCGAGCTGGTACTAATGATGGGATCGGCTTAAGGGGACCTCTGAATGGAAGGCTGTGCAGGGGGTGCTGCAGGTGCTGGTACTGGGTCTGTTGCTGGGATGGGCTCTGCTGCTGGAGTTGACTCTGCTGTATGGACCGGTGACTGGGAAGGAGGGCTGGCTAGCTGGTGCGGCTCGCTGGGGGATCCTGGGGGCGGCCTGCGCAGACTGAGGAAAGGGGGAATAGCATCTCCAAATCTCCACCCAGATGGTGGGCTCACGCTCAAATCTGCCCCCTCTGGCACTAAATATTCGAGCACGCGCATGATGTTGAACATCATGCGGTGCTCATCTGATACCTCCTCAGGCGCCTCCTCTGCCTCTGTCCTGGGGCGCTTTTCTCGTGCACGCGGGGGAGAATCCTCAATGGCAATGGTAACTGGCTCCCCCTGTGGTGCACTGGCCCTCCGGTGCGCTCCAGTCTGCGCACGATTCCTCATGCTTCTGACTGGAGGCGCAACTGGCTCTGGGGCCTCGTCCACCTCCATTTCCTCAGCAGCCTTTTCTGCTTGCGCGCTGCTCTCTGCTCTTGGCCTCGGCACTCTGGCCGGCTGCAGCCGGTAGCACCACTCCAATGTACCGTCCTCTCTCACGGCTACCGCTCGTATCTGCAGCAAATGGGCGCGGTCCAAGGGAACAGCCGGCACCACTATGTGCTCGGGCACCTCTGGCTCTCCATGCAACGAACGCAGCAGGTGCGTTATCATCCCTCCACAAGTCAGCGGCCCCTTCGTGCTGACCCGACTCCAATGGATGACCATGTTCAAGACAAACAGCACCTTCTTCCCATTGTAAAAGCCCTTCAAAATCTCCATGTCCAGCAAGCTGATCTTCGGCGCACCATTAAAACGCCCTATGATTGCATAGGCGACCATACGCCAAAGGTAGAACATCCACGGGTCGCGCAGCTCGCGTCCTCGGCTGCGCCCCGCGGCAAAAACTAGGTCGGTCGCCATCTCGTGCCACGCCTCCTGATTCGTATGCGTGTCTATCTCAGCTTCTCGCACCTTAGCGCACCTCAGTGTGCGCTTCAGCCTCTTAGCCGAGGCAATGTACCAGACCCCTCGGTGCCGGTACCTTATCTCCAGATCGGCCTGATAATGCAAGTATGGCAGGTTTGACAAAACCAATATAAGTGAACAAGGAGTTGCTGCAGCTCAATCTATCAAGCAGGTCAGCTAGCAGCAGATACAGCAGGGGTGCTGCAGCAGGTGCTGGTTCAAGTGCTGGTTCAACTGTCCGAGTAGCAGTTTTGTGCTGGGTGCATTTTGAAGGTATAGCAGCCTTGTGAAAGTGCTTAAAAGAATTTCTAAAATACCGTTGAGCATATTCCAGCAAGGTTTGCTAGTCAGAGAAGGAGATTTGCATTGAAGATATTAATCAAATCTAATCTCCTAGATTTTAGGAGATAATTGATCTTGTGGGACTATGGCCTAAACCTGGAAATTGCTTAAAGTGGTGAGGGTATTTAAGCAGAAGGTTTGAGGGCTGTAGGGTGCATCGAAGCTGAGTGATACACGAGAGTAGACACGAATTTCAGAGTGAGGATTTTTCTGGGTGTGCTACGAGAGTTGTTCTTCGATCAACACACACGGGCAGAGCGTTGAGCGCAGAGCTGTGGTGCGTATTGCAGAAGAGAATCAGGTCTTGCAGAGACTGATTCGTGCATTGATCTGGAAGCCAATTTAGAGCTGTGGAGCTTGTTGGTTGATCAAAGGCAGCCGCGGAAGAACTGACGGGTGGAAGGCTCGGTGGAGGTTCATGCGGAAGAACTCACTAGTGACAGGTGGTCACTGAGTGAGGGGGAGTTACTCAGAGTGTGCAGCGCTCTTGGAGTGGTTCGATCGGCTCGGCAGGAGGCCTTGGAGCGACGCGGACAGAGTGCTTCAGCTGGTGTTACAGCTGTTGCTGCAGCAACCCTGCTGAGTAGTGTAGTATAGAATAGGCTGAGTTCTTTGAGAGAATTGTAGCGATTCTAGACTGACATATTGTAGAGGGTGTGCTGGCACAAATCAGAGCTTGTTCTGATTGTGTTGAGTAGTCCACACGGGGTTAAAGTAGCATAGGTTTCGTGCGTTGTAACCGAGTGTGCTTTGAACAATTGGTTGAGTGGATTGAGGACTGGAGAATAGTCCTCCCCAGACGTAGGCAGATTGGCCGAACTGGGTGAACAAATCTGTGTCCTATTCATTATCTGCTGTGCCTTCATTTAAGTGAACAAGAGTGTGCTGCAGCAACTGCTAGTTCACAAATCTGCATAAGTAGAGACACTTGAAATTTCAATTGGTATCAGAGCAGGAACTCGACACACAGAGTTTAAAAGGTCCTACAGTGTCTCCGAAGTAGCCAAGACAATGAAGGAAGGACAGAGCACAAGTAGACCTCCACTATTGGAAGAGAGCAATTATGGCTATTGGAAAGCTAGGATGAAGGCCTTTCTCAGGGCCATTGACGGGAAGACATGGAGAGCTGTTGTGATTCAGTGGTCTCCCCCAATCATCATAGATGAGCAAGGAGTGACAAGAATAAAACCTGAAGAGCAGTGGACTGTTGAAGAAGGTGCTGCAGCAACTGGTAATTCAAAGGCTTTGAATGCAATTTTTGCTGCAGTTGATGCTAACAATTTCAGGTTGATTTCAAACTGTGATTTGGCCAAGCAAGCATGGGAAATTCTCCAAACTGCCCATGAAGGAACTGATAGAGTGAAACTATCAAGACTACAGATTATTGCCACCAATTTTGAGAATCTAAGGATGTTGGATGAAGAAACAGTCACTGAGTTTAATGCTAAACTCTGTGATCTGGCAAATGAAGCTCATGCTCTTGGAGAGCCCATCCCTGAAGAAAAGCTTATCCGAAAGGTTCTCAGATCATTGCCCACAAAATTCGACATGAAAGTGACAGCCATTGAAGAAGCGCAAAATGTCAGATTCATGAGGTTGGAAGAGCTGATGGGGTCTCTCAAACAATTTGAGATGAAACTGGTGAAGGGAGACATCACTCCTAAGGATAAGAACATTGGATTGAAAGCTGAAGCTGAAATCAAGCAGACAGGTTCAGAGGAGCAGCTGAGTATGGTTGTCAAGAACCTAGGAAAACTTCTGAAAAACATGGACTCAAGAACTAGACAAAGCTCATCCTCACGAAAATTCAGAAGAGGTGGAGAAAATCAATGGAAAGGAAAGGAACCGGCTCAGAGTAAAGACGGAAAGAAAGAAGTGAAGAAAGGAGTCCAATGCTGGAATTGCTCAGGATACGGGCATCGACAAATCAACTGCACCAGCAAACGGATGAAAAAGAATGCTCTCTCTGCCAGTGGAAGTGAAGATGAGAAAGAGCTGAGTGAAGATGAATGCAACATGGCCAGATACAAGTCTGCTAGAAGAGTCACAAAAACACTCAAAAGATTGAACCAGGACCTGCTTCAGCAACCTCTACATCACAGTTACAAGAAAGCTTCGAAGTTTAAAAAATGCTACAGCTTTGGTGTCAAAGGTCATATTCGAAGAAACTGTTTCTCAGCTCGTGCCAGAACAGCATCACCCAGGAAATCTGTCAGGCAGAAACATGCGCAGACTCAGCTCCTCGCTCTTGTGAGCACAGCTAGCCCCTCGGACAAGATCAGCTGGTACTTTGATAGTGGCTGTTCAGGTCATATGACAGGAGAAAGATCCTTTCTGAAGAACATTACTCCCTGTCTGGAACAACGTGTGAAGTTTGGTAATGGTCTGAAAGGAAGAGTTCTGGGAAGAGGGACTTTGGCTGTGGAAGGAATGCCAAGGTTGAGCAATGTGCTTTTGGTGGAAGGGTTAAAGGCTAATCTCATCAGCATCAGCCAGCTGTGTGATGGGACCAAACAAGTCAAGTTTACAAAAGACTCATGTCAAGTTCTTGACAAATCTGGAAAGTGCATAATGGAAGGAGCCAGATCCAAGAGCAATTGTTACCTTCTCAATGTGAGTTCAAACTCACGGATTCAGAAATGTATGCTGACAAAGGCCGAGGAAATGACCTTATGGCACAAAAGGATGGGACATGTTAACCTGAGAACCCTTAAGAGAATTGCCACAGAAGGGCTGGTCAGAGGAATTCCATTGCTGAAAGGAGAGACAGACTCCATCTGTGGAGACTGTCAGATTGGAAAACAGAAGAAGGCCTCACATCCTCGAGTCAAAGATATTGGTACCACCAGGCCTCTTCAGCTGATTCACATGGATCTAATGGGACCAATGGAGGTTGAGAGCCTAGGCAAGAAGAGGTATGCATTTGTCTGTGTTGATGACTATTCTAGATTCACTTGGATCGATTTTATCAGAGACGAATCAGATACTGTGAGTATCATTGTGTCTCTGGTGTCTCGGCTAGAGCAAGAGAAGAATCTCAGAATCAGCAGCATTCGCAGTGATCATGGCAGAGAATTTGAAAACAAAGACATGGATGAATTCTGTAAGCAGAGGGGTATAACACATCAGTACTCCTCTCCCATTACGCCTCAGCAAAATGGTGTGGTGGAGCGGAAGAATCGAACAATACAAGAAATGGCCAGAGTGATGATCCATGCTAAGAGGATTCCTCTGAAATTCTGGGCAGAGGCCATGAATACTGCATGCTACATCATCAATAGAGTCACCTTGCGGAGGGGAACCAAGCAGACCTGCTATGAGCTCTGGAATCAGAAAAAACCCATGGTTAAGTACTTCCATATCTTTGGAAGTGACTGCTTCATTCTGAGAGACCGGGAGTATAGAAAGAAACTTGATCCGAAGAGTGATCCTGGAATGTTCTTGGGTTACTCAACAAACAGCAGGGCATATCGTGTTTTCAACCAGCGAACAAAGACTGTCATGGAGTCCATAAATGTGGTTGTAAATGATACAGATGAAGCATCTATCTCTGATTCTGACACTGATGAAGAAGACTCCGATACTGAAGAAATGCCTGATAGACAGTCCCGAAGTGAACAAGCCGCTGCCTCAGCAGATGCTACAGCAAGTACTGAAGCAGAAATTCCAGATGACCAATCAGAAAGCCTGTCTGATGATTTTTACACTGAGGCTCCCGATCCACCTTCAAGGCAGCCCCTAAGGAAGATACAGAAGGATCATCCCTTGACTAATGTGATTGGGGATCCCTCAGACAGAAGAAGAACCAGAAGTCATGCCTACCTCAATACATGTTTCATGTCCAGCATTGAACCAAAGAATTTCAAGGAGGCCATGAGTGATGAATTCTGGGTTATGGCTATGCAGGAGGAATTGGCAGAGTTTGAAAGACACGAAGTTTGGGATCTGGTAGACAGACCAATAGGGGTGAACATTATAGGCACGAAATGGGTGTTCAAAAACAAAACTGATGAAAAGGGCAACATTACACGAAATAAAGCCAGACTGGTTGCCCAGGGATATTCTCAGATTGAAGGTCTAGACTTTGATGAAACATTTGCTCCAGTAGCTCGCCTGGAGGCTATCAGACTGCTGCGTGCAATGTCTTGCTGCCTGGGGTTCAAATTATATCAAATGGATGTTAAGAGTGCGTTCCTGAACGGAGATCTCTCTGAAGAAGTTTATGTCTCTCAACCAAAAGGCTTTGAAGATCCTCATCATCCAGAACAGGTGTACAAGTTGAAGAAAGCTTTATATGGACTAAAACAAGCTCCTCGGGCTTGGTATGAGCGGTTGACAGTTTTCTTGGAAAAACATGGCTACAACCGAGGGGGAGCTGACAAAACCTTGTTTGTCAAAAGAACTCAGTCTGATGTGATCATTGCTCAAATATATGTGGATGATATTGTCTTTGGATCCAAGTCCCAGCACCTGGTGAAGCAGTTTGTGAAACACATGCAGCAAGAATTTCAAATGAGCATGGTGGGAGAACTTTCATATTTTCTTGGGTTGGAGATTACTCAGAAAATGGATGGGATCTTTATTGCTCAAAGTAAATACAGCAAGTCTCTTGTGAAGAAATTCCAGCTCGACTCAGCAAGTCACAAGCGTACTCCTGCTGCCACTCATGTGAAAGCCATCAAAGACGAGCACGGTTTGGAAGTGAGTCAGACTGTCTACAGAAGCATGATTGGGAGCTTGCTTTATCTGACTGCCAGCCGCCCTGACATTTCCTATGCAGTAGGAGTCTGCGCCAGATTTCAGGCCTGTCCCAGAGACAGTCATATGCAGTTGGTTAAGCGTATCATTCGGTATGTCGGCGGGACGGTGGGCTATGGCTTGTGGTACACTAAAGACACAAAGGCTAAACTGGTCGGATACAGTGATGCAGACTGGGCAGGGTGCTCAGAGGACAGAAAGAGCACTTCGGGCGGATGTTTCTTCTTGGGGAATAACCTGGTCTCTTGGTTCAGCAGAAAACAGAATAGCATTTCTCTATCCACTGCCGAGGCTGAGTACATTGCTGCTGGGAGCTGCTGTGCACAAATGTTGTGGATGAAGCAAATGCTGAGTGAGTATGGGATTGCTCAAGATGAAATGACTCTCTACTGCGACAATATGAGTGCCATCAGCATATCCAAGAACCCGGTTCAGCACAGCAGAACTAAGCACATTGACATCCGTCATCACTTCATTCGTGATCTTGTTGAAAAGAAAGTTATCTCGCTCCAACATGTTGTGTCCGCCAAACAGCTTGCTGATATCTTCACCAAAGCTCTGGATGCAGCCCGGTTTGAAGATCTGAGAGCCTCTCTAGGGCTCTGTGTGTTGCCCCCATAAGTCCTCCCAGCCAACAAACCCCCTAGTCATTTATTCCAAAAAGGGGGAGGAGAAAGAGCAGGCTGAGAAGTGGAGTCTAAGAAGTGGTTTTGTCAAAATGCCAAGGGGGAGATTGATAATGCAAGTATGGCAGGTTTGACAAAACCAATATAAGTGAACAAGGAGTTGCTGCAGCTCAATCTATCAAGCAGGTCAGCCAGCAGCAGATACAGCAGGGGTGCTGCAGCAGGTGCTGGTTCAAGTGCTGGTTCAACTGTCCGAGTAGCAGTTTTGTGCTGGGTGCATTTTGAAGGTATAGCAGCCTTGTGAAAGTGCTTAGAAGAACTTCTAAAATACCGTTGAGCATATTCCAGCAAGGTTTGCTAGTCAGAGAAGGAGATTTGCATTGAAGATATTAATCAAATCTAATCTCCTAGATTTTAGGAGATAATTGATCTTGTGGGACTATGGCCTAAACCTGGAAATTGCTTAAAGTGGTGAGGGTATTTAAGCAGAAGGTTTGAGGGCTGTAGGGTGCATCGAAGCTGAGTGATACACGAGAGTAGACACGAAATTCAGAGTGAGGATTTTTCTGGGTGTGCTACGAGAGTTGTTCTTCGATCAACACACACGGGCAGAGCGTTGAGCGCAGAGCTGTGGTGCGTATTGCAGAAGAGAATCAGGTCTTGTAGAGACTGATTCGTGCATTGATCTGGAAGCCAATTTAGAGCTGTGGAGCTTGTTGGTTGATCAAAGGCAGCCGCGGAAGAACTGACGGGTGGAAGGCTCGGTGGAGGTTCGTGCGGAAGAACTCACTAGTGACAGGTGGTCACTGAGTGAGGGGGAGTTACTCAGAGTGTGCAGCGCTCTTGGAGTGGTTCGATCGGCTCGGCAGGAGGCCTTGGAGCGACGCGGACAGAGTGCTTCAGCTGGTGTTACAGCTGTTGCTGCAGCAACCCTGCTGAGTAGTGTAGTATAGAATAGGCTGAGTTCTTTGAGAGAATTGTAGCGATTCTAGACTGACATATTGTAGAGGGTGTGCTGGCACAAATCAGAGCTTGTTCTGATTGTGTTGAGTAGTCCACACGGGGTTAAAGTAGCATAGGTTGCGTGCGTTGTAACCGAGTGTGCTTTGAACCATTGGTTGAGTGGATTGAGGACTGGAGAATAGTCCTCCCCAGACGTAGGCAGATTGGCCGAACTGGGTGAACAAATCTGTGTCCTATTCATTGTCTGCTGTGCCTTCATTTAAGTGAACAAGAGTGTGCTGCAGCAACTGCTAGTTCACAAATCTGCATAAGTAGAGACACTTGAAATTTCACGGCCGTCTCCAGTGACGCCAAAAACTCGCAGGTGTCCTCCTTGTCTGCTGCGCTGTTGATCTCCAATAGCGCCTCCCAGCCCGCCAGCGCGAGCTTTTCCACGATGAGGTCCTCCATTCCGACCTCTCGCAGGAACTCCCTGCTGATGTACGGAGTCCCGTGCATCTCCAGCCTCATGAAGGCTTCATAATTGCTGGCGAAAGAAGCTGGGGTCGCTTGATCCTCGGCAGGCTGCATGGTGCGCTAGGGTTCCTCCGATCAACTGAGGTCAAAAAAACCAAACTCCACCAAATGCCCTGAAACATTCACCAAATGGTCGCCTACTGCCCGCCTACAAAACCTCCTAACCAGAACTCCAATTGGTGCAAGCTAGCTACGTGCGATTCAGACCTAGGGCACCCCTCTTATCGCACAAACCCTAACTCAATCGGCTCAAAGCTGAGGGGGAGGGTTACCTGGTGAGTGTGCGACTGTGTGCTCCTCGAATCTCTCTAGACGGAAGCTGTGTGGAGTGCCGGACGGTGAGCGGATGCTGAGGGCGGGAGCTTTTTGCAACGGTCAAGTGTGAAAAGTGCTGAAATATTTCTAAGTACTACCCTTATATACCCCCTAACTGGCGCAGCTGTCCTGCGCACTGACCTGCGCACTGCTGCGCGACTAAAAAAACTACAAGTCCTAAACTAGCTAAAAGACACTAGAAAAACTAAAAGAAAAACATGTAAAAGTAAAACGTGTCGGGTTACCTCCCGACAAGTACCTTTGTTTAACGTCGTTGGCTCGACTATACCTCGTTACTTGCGTGAAAGTGTACCAGCGACCTCCCCCACACTTGCTCCTGAGTGACTCCGCGCTCGTGCATGTGTTGTGTTCTTCTTGGTCCTGCGCAAAGGATCGGAAGGGTGGTCAGCATGGTTAATAGTATGTGATAAATCATGAGTAGCGAGGTTAGGTAAAGAGGGAGAAGAAATATGAGCAATAGTTCCCAGTTCTCCCTCTGGTGCGTCTGATAGTGAGTCTGGCACAGCAACCTGCGCATGTGCTATCTCTGGCTCTGCCAATTCAACTTCGCGCGCTGTGCCATCCCAAGGTTCTCCTAAATACTTTTTGACTCTCTGCCCATTGACCTGAAAACGATGCCGGTGCTCGTTTTCTAACTCCATTGTTCCGTAGGGGAAAACCTTGGTAACTGTGTATGGTACTGTCCATTTGCTGCGCAGTTTCTCAGGCATGAGCTTTAGGCGCGAGGAGAATAATAGTACCTGGTCTCTTGGCTCAAAAGTGTGTCTGAGCATATGTTTGTCGTGAAATGCCTTTGTGCGCGCCTTGTAATCGCGCAGTCCCTCATATGCATCCAGGCGCAGCTCTTCTAATTCGCTCAGCTCAAAAGCGCGCTCCTTACCGGCCTCGTCTAGGTTCAGGTTGCAAACGAGCAATGCCCAGTATGCTTTGTGCTCTAACTCCACTAGCAGGTGGCACGCTTTTCCATAAACCAACCGAAACGGTGAGGTCCCAATTGGTGTCTTATGTGCTGTTCGGTATGCCCATAGCACATCATCAAGGCACTGGCTCCAGTCTTTGCGCGACGGTCTCACAGTTTTCTCCAGGATGCGCTTGATTTCTCGGTTGGAAACCTCGGCCTGTCCATTCGTCTGAGGGTGATAAGCGGTGGACGTCTTGTGGCGCACTCCATAATGCTTGAATACCTGCGCCACTATCCTGTTGCAAAAATGCGTCCCCTGGTCGCTGATGATTGCCTTAGGCACTCCGTACCTGCAAAATATGTTAGTTCTCAAAAAGTCAGCGACCGTCTTACCATCATCCTTCCTGGTAGCTTTGGCCTCAACCCATTTGGAGACATAATCTACCGCGACCAATATATACTCATATCCGGAAGATGGAGGAAATGGCCCCATGAAGTCAATCCCCCAAATATCGAATACTTCATCCACTAGAATTGGCGTCTGCGGCATCTCATTGCGCGCTGATATGCCTCCTGAGCGCTGGCACCTGTCATTGTTCCTGCAGTGGTTATAAGAGTCACTAAACAAGTGCGGCCAATAAAATCCGCAATCCAGGATCTTTCTGCTCGTGCGCTTTGGACCAAAGTGTCCTCCACATGCGTGCGCATGACAAAACATCAAAACAGAGTTAATTTCATGATCAGGCACACAGCGCCTTACAATCTGATCGGGTCCTATGAGCATATACGGATCATCCCAAATGTAATCCTTGGACTCATGCTTTAATATCATGCAATGGGTTTTAGTGAAATGAGGAGGAAACGTACCTGTGACCAGGTAATTCGCAATGTGCGCATACCATGGTACCTTACCTGCCAGCCCATCAGATGCTCGTCAGGGAATGTCTCCGTGATCCGCCTTGGCTCCTCCTCCTTTACGATCCTGCTCAGGGAATGTCAGCGACTGTGTTCTCCGTGCCCTTCTTATCTTTGATTTCCAAGTCAAATTCCTGAAGTAGGAGCACCCAGCGCATCAGGCGCGGCTTAGTTTCCTTCTTGGACATTAGGTAACGGATTGCTGCGTGGTCTGTGTAGACGATGACTCTAGCGCCTAGAACATATGCGCGGAACTTCTCCACCGCAAACACAATTGCCAGAAGTTCCTTCTCCGTGGTGGTGTAGTTTCTCTGCGCAGCGTCCAGTGTGCGCGATGCATAATAAATGGCGTGCGGCTTCTTGTCCACTCGCTGCCCCATGACTGCACCTACTACATAGTCGCTTGCGTCGCACATCAGTTCAAAAGGCAGGTTCCAGTCTGGCGCGCATCACTGGCGCACTGGTCAGCGCCTCCTTCAGTTTATCAAACGCGGCCCTGCACTCATCAGTAAATTCAAAACACACATCCTTTTGCAAGAGGTTAGACAGGGGTATACAAATCTTAGAAAAATCTTTATGAAGCGCCTGTAAAACCCAGCATGCCCAAGGAATGATTTCACATCGCGCACGCTAGTGGAATAAGCCAGATTGGAAATAAGATCTATCTTGGCCTTATCTACCTTGATCCCCTCCTGCGACATAATATGTCCTAGTACTACACCATGCGATACCATGAAATGACATTTTTCATAATTGAGCACTAGGTTCTTTGAAATGCAGCGCGCTAAGACCTTATCAAGCTGAGTTAAGCATGCATCAAAGGTACTTCCGTACACAGTAAAATCATCCATGAACACTTCTATGCATATACCAATCATATCAGAAAAAATGCTCATGACTAGACGTTGGAACGTACTTGGCGCGTTACGCAGCCCAAATGACATGCGCCGAAACGCAAACGTACCGAATGGGCAGGTAAACGTGGTCTTCTCTTGATCTTCCGCAGCTATGGGTATCTGATTGTACCCTGAGTATCCGTCCAAGAAACAAAAGTAGGGCTTTCCTGCCAATCGATCTAGCATCTGGTCCATGAAGGGTAGGGGAAATGGTCCTTGCGGGTGACTGCGTTAAGCTTCCTATAGTCGATGCACATGCGCCATCCAGTTTGTATGCGCTTGGGAACTAGCTCGCCCTGCGCACTCTTCTACTGTGATTCTTTCTTTCTTCGGCACAACGTGCACTGGACTTACCCGTTTACTGTCCGAGATTGGGTAAATAACTCCTGCGTCAAGCAGCTTGAGGATCTCTTTCTGCACCACCTCCATCATGTTCGGGTTCAATCTGCGCTGAGGCTCCCTGGATGGTTTGGCACCATCTTCTAATAGAATCCTATGCATGCATACGTCCAGGCTCACTCCGCTCAGATCAGCAAGTGTCCATCCTATAGCGCGCTGGTTCTTGCGCAGCACCTGCTGTAATCGCCCCTCCTGCTCCTCTTCTAATCCTTTCTTTATGATCACCGGCAGGGTGTCTTCATTTCCCAAGAATATGTACTTGAGGTGCTCTGGGAGCTGCTTCAGCTCGACCTTGGGTGCCTGTTCAGTAGAGGGCAAGATTTTATTAGCAGTGCAAACATTAACTATATCGTGTATCTGTCTGGATTCTGGTTCAGCACTGCTCGGCTCATCCTCTTGCGCCTCCAACTCTGCCTGTGCCAGCATTTCAAGTTCTTCTGTTGCGCTCGCACATTGCGAGTTTGCAACCAAGTCATCTAAGCTGTCTATCGCGTGTACTGTGGCGTCCTCATGAGGGTGCTGCATCCCTTTGAATATGTTAAAATGAATTTCCTCGCCATCAACCTCCATAAAGAGTGTACCCCTCCACACATCTATCTTTGTGCGCGCTGTCATCAGAAATGGTCTGCCCAGTAGGATCTGCGCACTGCCCTTGCTCGACTCACCCTCCATTTCTAGGACAAAGAAATCTGCTGGGAACACCAGCTCTCCTACTCGGACAAGAACATCCTCTATCATGCCCGTAGGTTGCTTGCACGACCGATCTGCTAGCTGAATGGTGAGACCTGCAGGCTTTAGTGGTCCAAGGCGCAATGACGCATATAGGGAATAGGGTAGCACATTTATAGATACGCCTAAGTCAATCATGCAATTGCTCACTGTGGTCTTACCCAAAGTGCATGGGATGGTAAACGTACCTGGGTCTCGGCATTTAGGTGGTACCTTATGTTGCACGATTGCTGAAGCCTACGCATTTAGCATTACCTGCGCGCATTCGCCTTTCCTTCTTTTGTTTGTGCACAGCTCCTTTAAAAACTTGGCGTACCTAGGGATCTGCCGAACTGCTTCAATAAGGGGAATGTTTATTTCCACCTTACTGAATAACTCGTAGAGCTCCTTATCAAGCGCTTCCTTTCTAGCCGATGGTGCCTGTACAGGAAAAGGTGCAGGTATGTTAGTACGATTCATGCCTTTTTCTTTTGATTGTGTCATACCTGGTGCTGCGCTCTGCTAGCTTTTGGCTGGCGCTTCTGGTTGCGCATCTTGCTCTGCTGGATCTGGAGTTTGCGCAACTGGTTGCGCCGGCGCCTTTGCGGTCTGCTCTGTTCCTACCGTGTGCCCAGTCCTCAGTGTCACTGCGTTGACTCCTCCCTTGGGATTCTGGATCACTTTCGAAGGCAGGTTGCCATCACTCTTTTTTAGCTCATACACCGTGGTAGCGATCTGTGATAGCTGCTTCTCAATGGACTCGAACCTCTTGTCATACTTCTCACCATTCTTGCGCACTGTGTCTGTGATAGAGCCTATTTATACGCATTATTTGGATCATAACCCTATGCTTGTTTGCATTATTTTATGTACAAAATTACTGGTTTCCAGTATTTTTGTATTATAGGGCAGAACAAGGGCCTAAGTCGGATACGCGCTAACAGGCAGCGTTTAGGACGCGCATCACACAGCCTACGGAGCTAGCAGCGCAAATAGAAGAAATTGGCAGAGTCAACAACGGTGCGCTAGCCGATTGCGCTACGCACATGCCGTGCGCCAGGCGCAGATGATGGTGTTTCCAAATCCTGACACGACCAGATTTGGAAGTTGCCAAGGACGAGCCTCAGAGCAGTATATAAAGAAGAGAAGGAGCCTAGGGTTAGAGAGATTCAATTGAGAGATCATCCGAGACACACCAAGGAGACGCTACGCACCAGGACTGGAAAACACACGAGCTTGCGGAGAGGACTGCGCCAGCCGACTGCGCCAACCAAGACTGCAACCTGCACGCACTGTTTGCTATTGTTTTCTTGGATACTTTAGTTATTATTTACTGTTTCTATGATGTTTACAACTAGCATGTCTAGCTAAACGCTTAGTATCGGTTGGACATGAATCTATGAGTATTCCCTTTGAGACTTGCGCTTAATGCATAGCTTGCTTGCTTATATTAATTCTGTGCACATTAGTGGCAGCTTGTTGCATGAGTAGGGGAAGCCTTGAACCGCAATCTTACTCTTGTGGCTTGTTGTTGTTTGTTAAACTAGTTGAATAGCCTGACGGTGCCAACTAGGAGTAACGTGCTAGGATAGGCAATTACTACCTTGATCGGATTCGTTGTTGTTTAAGTCTAGTGCAAGAATTAATAGCACATGAACTTTGATCGGAACATGCGCACATGTTAGGAAGCCTTGACCGGACACTAACTTAAGTAAAATCAAGCTATAGACATTTAGAGTCAATGATAAGGAATGCACTCATAGAGGATTGTCTGCGCCGATACTTCTCATAGTCATAGTACCTAATCTCTACTGCCTGCGCACGTCTAGTGCAATTCCTTGCGTTTCACAACTGTTTACTCGCGCACTGCGCAACTGATCGCGCGTCGTTGTGCGCGTCAAATGTAATCCTTCCTCTTCCACTAGTACAGCGGTTAAGTAAGGGTCGATCTCCACAGGGAGCAAGTAGTTCAGTTTTAGCCAGTATCTTACACTTACGAAGATTGGGGAGTGAGTGATTGCTTGAGGTTGCGCGATGCGCAAGTAATCAGTTGTAAAACGCAGAGAATTTGCACTAGACGTGCGCAGGCAGTAGAGATTAAGTACTATGACTATGAGAAGTATTGGGCAGACAATCCTCTATGAGTGCATTCCTTATCATTGACTCTAATATGTCTATAGCCTGATTTCACTTGGGTTAGTGTCCGGTCAAGGCTTCCTAACACGTGCGCATGTTCCGTTCAAAGTTCATGTGCTATTAATCCCTAGAACTAGACTAAAACAGCTACGAATCCGTTCAAGGTAGCAACTGATCACCCTAGCTCGTTACTCCTAGTTGTCACCGTCAAGCTATCAACTAGTTTAACATATGACGAGCAAGCAACAAGAGTAAGATTGCGGTTCAAGGCTTCCCCTACTCATGCAACTAGCTGTCTCCGTATGCACAGAGTTAATACAAGCAAGCAAACTATGCATTACGCTCAAGTCTCAAAGGAAATACATCATAGATTCATGCCCAACCAACACTAAGCGTTTAGCTAGACATGCTAGTGATAAACATCATAGAATAGTAAAATAAGGTCTAATGTATCTGAGAAACCAGTAGCAAACAGTGCGTGCAGTATGTCTCTCGACTAGCGCAGTCGGCTGGCACAAGTCCTCTCAACAAGTCCGTGTGTTTTCCAGTCCTGGTCCGTAGTGCCTCCTTGGTGTGCCTCTGATGATCTCAGAGTGCTGATGATGATGAGTATGCATGAAACCCTAGCCTTCTTCTCTTCTTTATATACTGCTCTGGGGTCCATCCTTGGCAACTTCCAAATCTGGTCATGTCAGGATTAGGAAGCACTGGACTCTGCGCCTGGCGCACGGCGTGTGTGTAGCGCAAATGGTTAGCGCACCGTGGTCGACTCTGCCAATTTCTTCTGTTTGCGCCGCTAGCTCCGCAGGCTGTGTGATGCGCGTCCTAAATGCTGCCTGTTAGCGCGTATCCGGCTTAGGCCCTTATTTTGCCCTGAAATACAAAAACACTGGAAACAAGTAATCTTGTACATAAAATAATGCAAACAAGCATAGGGTTATGATCTAAATAATGCGTATAAATAGGCTCTATCAAACCCCCCATACTTGCCCCTTGTTCGTCCTCGAACAAGCACTCAAGCACGGATACCATTACTTCTCTGGAGTCTAGCGCACAGTCTTGCACTCTGGCGCGGTCTGCGCTGCTGAACACCTTGCGCTGCTCTACCACCTGCGCACATCTGCTCTCAACAGTTTTAAGTATAGTAATTTCGAAATTCATTACCTCTCAGCTGGGATGAAAAATCATTTCGGATGGCTGGGAGATAGCTCTTCATAGGCTCCAGGTTGTCAGCTCTTGCTAAGAGGATGGGTATATGGTTAACAGCGTAAGCTTCTTCCGATGCGTGATTCTTCCGCGTACTTCCTGGGAACTCAAGCCCTGTGATGATTTTTTTCTTTTGTGAACTTGCGCACACTGGTGCTTATCAGTGCGCATGCTGATTCTTTTGTGGCGCGTATCATCTGCTGATATTTTTCTTTTGTACAGCTTTGTCTATGGTTCCTATCTTCCCAGAATGGTTCCAGTCTCGGCCTCCGGATAACAGCTATGGAACACCGCCCCGCTCTCCCTCCTTGGTCTATCTGCGCAGGTCGGCGTACGCGTTTACACCCGCGCCCGCCTTCCTTAGCTCGACTTCCAGAGGGAAGGTGGTCTGTTTTCCCACCTCGCCACGCTTTGGGTATTTCGCCTTTGGCATCTGCGTGACTGAGCGCACTCTCTTGCTCCGAAGGTCGTGAAGCACTGGCCTCCACTCGCGCTCTCGATCATATACCTCTCCTCTGAAGCGCGAGCGACTAACCGCCTCTCTGGAGCGTTTCTGTCAACTCTACATCCCCTGTATATCCCAACTAACAGGAGCAGAAAAAACGAAAAAAATATACTAAAAACAATTGATAGCGCACGGCGCAACATAGATAGCGCAAACAAGCTGATCAGTGCGCGCAACCCGCACACAGCGCACTACTTTTACTGTTTCCTTCAATTTAAACTAAGCTACACTAAAATGCTTAAAAAACGTGAAATGTAAGTGTAACGCTCCCCCCCCCCCCCCACACTTAAACAGAGACGTGTCCCCACGACTCAAGCTCAAGCGCATGGAGGATGCGCACACGCATGCAAGCCAAAAATAAAGAACATAAAACATGTAAAAGTAAAACAAGTCGGGTTACCTCCCGACAAGTGCCTTTGTTTAACGTCGTTGGCTCGACTGTACCTCGTTACGTGCCAAAATGTGTGTCAGCGACCTCCCCCACCCTTGCTCCTGAGTGATCCTGCGCTTGTGCGGGCGCTGTGTTCTTCTTAGTCCTGCGCAAAGAATAAAAAGGGTGGTCAGCATGGATAATGTGTGAGAAATCTGCAGTGACGAGGGCAGATGAAGAGGAAGAAGAAATGTGAGCAATAGTCTCCAGTTCTCCCTCTGGTGCATCTGGTGGTGCCTCTGGCGCGTCAGCTGGCGCATCTGTTATTTCTGGTTCTGCCAACTCAATGTCGCGCGTTGTACCATCCCAAGGTTCTCCGAGTTACCGTTTGACTCTCTGCCCATTTACCTGAAAACGATGCCGGTGCTCGTTTTCTAACTCGATTGTTCCATAGGGGAAAACCTTGGTGACTGTGTACGGTCCTATCCATTTACTGCGCAGCTTTCCAGGCATGAGCTTCAGGCGTGAGGAGAATAATAATACTTGGTCGCCTGGCGCGAAAGTGCGTCTGAGGATATGCTTGTCATGAAACGCCTTTGTCCACTCCTTGTAATCGCGCAGTCCCTCATAGGCATCCAGGCGCAGCTCCTCTAATTCGCTGAGCTCAAAGGCGCGCTCCTTCCCAGCCTCGTCTAGGTTCAGGTTGCAAATGCGTAAGGCCCAATATGCTTTGTGCTCTAGCTCCACTGGCAGGTGGCATGCTTTTCCATAGACCAACCGGAATGGTGAAGTCCCGATGGGTGTCTTATGCGCAGTGCGGTATGCCCACAGTGCATCGTCCAGGTGCTGGCTCCAATCCTTGCGCGAAGGTCTGACAGTCTTTTCTAGGATGCGCTTGATCTCTTTGTTGGAAACCTCGGCCTGTCCATTTGTCTGAGGATGATAGGCAGTGGACGTCTTGTGGCGCACTCCATAATGCTTGAAAACTTGCGCCACAATCCTGTTGCAAAAATGCGTCCCCTGGTCGCTGATGACTGCCTTAGGCACCCTGTACCTGCAAAAGATATTAGTTTTCAGAACCTCAGCAACCGTCTTACCATCACCCTTCCGTGTGGCCTTAGCTTCGACCCATTTGGAGACATAGTCCACTGCCACCAATATGTACTCGTATCCGGCAGATGGAGGAAATGGCTCCATGTAGTCAATGCCCCATACATCAAATACTTCATCCACTAGAATCGGCGTCTGCGGCATCTCATTGCGCGCTGATATGCCTCCTGTGCGCTGGTGATCGCGCGTCGTTGTGCGCGTCAAATATAATCCTTCCTCTTCCACCAGTACAGCGGTTAAGTAAGGGTCGATCTCCACAGGGAGCAAGTAGTTCAGTCTTTAATCCTGTCGTCTACACTAAAAATGGGGAGTTGTGTGAGATTGGGGTGCGCGATGCGCAAATGAACAGTAGCTAGCGTAACGCAGGAAATTGCACTAGACGTGCGCAAGCAGTAGAGATTAGATACTATGACTATGAGGAGTATTGGGCAGACAATCCTCTATGAATGCATTCCTTATCATCGACTCTAAATGTCTATAGTTTGTGGTTTACTTGGGTTAGTGTCCGGTCAAGGCTTCCTAATACGTGCGCATGTTCCGTTCAAAGATCATGTGCTATCAATCCTTAGAACATAGACTAAAACAGCTGCGAATCCTGTCACAGTAGCAACTGCTTACCCTAGCTCGTTACTCCTAGTCGTCACCGTAAAGCTATCAACTAGTTTAACATATGACAAGCAAGCAACATAAGTAAGATTGCGGTTCAAGGCTTCCCCTACTCATGCAACTAACTGTCTCCGTATGCACTGAATTAATACAAGTATATAAACTATGCATTAAGCTCAAGTCTCAAAGGTAATACTTCATAGATTCATGCCCGACCAACACTAAGAGTTTAGCTAGACATGCTAGTGATAAACATCATAGAATAGTAAATAAGGTCTAATGTGTCTGAGAAAACAGTAGCAAACAGTGCGTGCAGGTTGTCTTCTCGGCTGGCGCAAATCCTCTCAGCAAGTCCGTGTGTTTTCCAGTTCTGCTGCGCAGAGCGTCCTTGGTGCCTCTGATGTGCCTCCAGAAAGTCTCTCGTTCATCTCTTGTTGCCCTAGCCTTCTTCTGGTTTATATATTGCCCAGGAAGCTCATCTTTGGCAACTTCCAAATCTGGTCACTGGATTCTGCGCCTGGCGCACGGTATCGGCTAGCGCATCTCTGCTGACTTTCGCCAACTCCTCTCCTGTTTGTGCTACTAGCTCCGCAGGCGGATCTTTCACTCCTAGAACGCTGCCTGTTAGCGCGTATCCAGCTCAAAGACTCGTTTTGCCCTGTAATACAAAAACACTAGAAACGAGTAATCTTGCTCATAAAATATTGCAAACAAGCATAGGGTTATGATCTAAATAATGCGTACAAATAGCCTCTATTAGCTGGCACCTATCACAATTCCTGCAGTGGTTATATGCATCTCGGAACAGATGTGGCCAATAGAATCCGCAATCCAGGATCTTTCTGCCTGTGCGCTTGGGACCAAAGTGTCCTCCACATGCGTGCGCATGACAAAACAGCAAAACAGAGTTAATTTCATGGTCAGGCACGCAGCGCCTCAATATCTGGTCAGGTCCTATTCTAAGCATGTATGGATCATCCCAAATATAATGTTTGGACTAATGTTTTAATCGCATGCACTGGGTTTTATTGAAATGCGGAGGAAACGTACCTGTGACCAGGTAATTCACAATGTGCGCATACCATGGTACCTTACCTGTCAGCGCCATCAGATGCTCGTCAGGGAATGTCTCCGTGATCTGCCCTGGCTACTCCTCTTTCACGATCCTGCTCAGGTGGTCAGCAACTGTATTCTCTGTGCCCTTCTTGTCTTTGATCTCCAAGTCGAATTCCTGAAGTAGGAGCACCCAGCGCATCAAGTGCGGCTTAATCTCCTTCTTGGACATTAGGTAGCGGATGGCTGCGTGATCTGTGTATACGATGACCCTGGCGCCTAGAACATATGCACGGAACTTCTCAAGCGCAAACACAATTGCCAGAAGCTCCTTCTCCGTGGTGGTGTAGTTCCTCTGCGCAGCGTCCAGTGTGCGCGATGCATAGTAAATGGCGTGCGGCTTCTTGTCCACTCGCTGCCCCAAGACTGCACCTACTGCATAATCACTTGCGTCGCACATTAATTCAAATGGCAGGTTCCAGTCTGGTGCGCGCATCACTGGCGCACTGGTCAGCGCTTCCTTCAGCTTATCAAATGCTACCCTGCACTCATCAGTAAAATCGAAGCACACGTCCTTTTGCAAGAGGTTAGACAGGGGTATGCAAATTTTAGAGAAGTCCTTTATGAAACGCCTGTAAAACCCGGCATGTCCTAAGAAAGACTTCACATTGCGCACGTTAGTGGCATAAGGTAGATTAGAAATAAGGTCTATCTTAGCTTTATCTACCTTGATCCCCTCCTCTGAGATGATATGTCCTAGTACTACACCATGCGTTACCATGAAATGACATTTTTCATAATTAAGCACTAGGTTCTTAGAAATGCAGCGTGCTAGGACTTTATCTAGATGAGTCAAGCATGTATCAAAGGTACCTCCATATATAGTAAAATCATCCATGAACACTTCTATGCATATACCAATCATATCAGCAAAAATGCTCATGACTAAGCGTTGGAACTTACCTGGCGCGTTGCACAGCCCAAATGACATGCGCCGAAACGCAAATGTACCGAACGGGCAGGTGAACGTGGTCTTCTCCTGATCCTCCGCAGCTATGGGTATCTGATTATACCCTGAATACCCGTCCAAGAAACAAAAATAGGGCTTACCTGCTAATCTGTCCAGCATCTGGTCCATGAAGGGTAGCGGGAAATGGTCCTTGCGTGTAACTGCGTTAAGCTCCTGTAGTCGATGCACATGCGCCATCCAGTCTGTATGCGCTTGGGAACTAGCTCGCCCTGCGCATTCTCTTCCACTGTGATTCCTCCCTTCTTAGGCACAACATGTACTGGGCTGACCCATTTGCTGTCTGAGATGGGGTAGATGACTCCTGCGTCAAGCAACTTTAAAATCTCTTTCTGCACTACCTCCATCATATTCGGATTTAATCTGCGCTGAGCCTCCCTGGATGGTTTGGCACCATCTTCCAACAGAATTCTATGCATGCAAACGTCTGGGCTCACTCCGCGCAGATCTGCAAGTGTCCATCCTATGGCGCGCTGGTTCTTGCGCAGCACCTGCTGTAAACGCACTTCCTGCTCCTCGTCTAATCCTTTCTTGATGATCACTGGCAGGGTGTCCTCACTTCCCAGGAAAATGTATTTGAGGTGTTCTGGGAGTTGCTTCAGCTCAACCTTGGGTGCCTGTTCAATGGAGGGCAAGATTTTATTAGCGGTGCAAATATGAACTATATCATGTACCTGTGTGGATTCTGGTTCAGCACTGCTCGGCTCGTCTTCCTGCTCCTCCAACTCTGCTTGTGCCAGTGGCTCTGGTCCTACTGTTGCGCTTGCGCATTGCGCATCTGTGACTAAATCATCCAAGTTGTCCATTGCGTGCACTGTGGCGTCCTCGTGTGGGTGCTGCATCCCTTTGAATATATTGAAATGGATTTCTTCGCCATCCACTTCCATGGAGAGTGTGCCCATCCACACGTCTATCTTTGTGCGCGCGGTCATAAGGAAAGGTCTGCCCAGTAGGATTTGCTCACTGCTGGTGCTCGATTCGCCCTCCATTTCTAGCACATAAAAATCTGCTAGGAACACCAGCTCTCCTACGCGTACAAGAACATCCTCTATCATGCCTGCAGGTTGTTTGCACGATCGATCCGCTAGCTGAATGGTGAGACCTGCAGGCTTTAGTGGTTCAAGGCGCAATGTCGCATATAGGGAATATGGTAACAAATTTATGGATGCGCCTAAATCAATCATGCAGTTGCTTACCGTGGTTTTACCTAGAGTGCATGGGATAGTGAATGTACCTGGGTCTCGGCACTTAGGTGGTACCTTATGTTTCACGATCGTTGAGGCCTGCGCATTTAACATTACCTGTGCGCATTCGCCTTTCCGTCGCTTGTTTGTGCACAGCTCCTTCAAAAACTTGGCGTACCTGGGAATCTGCCAAACTGATTCAATAAGGGGAATGTTGATTTCCACCTTACTGAATAACTCGTATAGTTCTTTGTCCTGCGCTTCCTTCCTAGCCAAGGGTGCCTGCACAGGGAAAGGTGCAGGTATATTAGTACGATTCGTGCTCTTGTCTTTTAATTCTGTTATACCTGGCGCTTCGCCCTGCTGTCTTTTAATTCCTTCCTAGCCAAGGGTGCCTGCAAGGGAAAGGCAGGTTGCCATCGCTCTTTTTTAGCTCATATAACGTGGTTGCAATCTGTGATAGCTGCTTTTCAATAGACTCGAACCTCTTGTCATATTTCTCGTCATCTTTGCGCACTGTGTCTGCTAGCTGCCCCACGATATCTTCCAAGGATCGCCTCGGTTGCTGGTTGTTATGTGCTAGTGCGTCAGTGCGGCGATGCGGTGGATTGTAGGGCGCAGCTTGTTGCATCTGCTGTGGCGCGCGCTGATCTTTGGACTGCCTTTGGAAATTGTTCTCCTCCTTCCATCTGAATCCATTTGCGGCTAGTCCAAAGCGCGGCTGGTTCTATCTCTGTGGTCCTCTGTTATCCCATCCTCCAAGAGCATTGACATCTCCAGTTTCTTCAAATAGTGTGGGACATTCATCAGTCTTGTGCTCAGTGGACCTGCAAAATTCACATACCTTTGGCGCAACTGGTGGTGTGCTTTGCGCACTCATCAACTTCTGTAGCATGGCCTTCATTTCCTTGATCTCAGCGCTTGTTTCTACCTGATGCACAGAACGAGTACGACTATTTTCAAGTGTTAGCTGATGTCTTACCTGCCCAGCAGAGTCTTCTATCAGCTGCCACGCGTCTTCTGGATACATGTTGCAAATGTCGCCTCCTGCGCATGCGTTCAATAACCTCAGCTCCATGGGTAGCAGCCCATTCAGGAAGTTCTCTATCAGCACATTCTGGGGCAGGCCATGATTGTAGCAGTTGGCCTCTAGCTCCCTGAAACGCTCGTAATATTCTGACAGTGACTCCCCTGCGCTCTGCCTTGGCGCGGCCAGTTCTCTCCTGAGTAGCGCGATCTTTGCTGCGGGATAGAATTTGTCCAGGAATTTCTTCTGCAGCTGCTCCCATGTGTGAATGGATCCTGCGGGTAAGTTCATCAACCAATGTCTGGCTGTATCACACAGTGAAAATGGGAATGCCTTCATTTTCAGCGCTTCATCGCTTTCTCCTTCGGTCTTCATGTTTTCGCAAATGACTAGGAACTCTCGCACATGCTTGACTGGATTTTCATTGTTCATCCCGTGGAACTTGGGCATCTGATGGATGAGCGAGCTCCTTAGTTCAAAATGTCCGTCTGGTGGAAGCACGATGCACCATGGCTGGTTGACTGTGATGGGGGCTAACATCTCGTGCACTGTTCTTCGTCGCGCAGCTTGCCGTGCGGGTGGCGCATTATATAGTTCAGCGGTCATCCTTGCTTCAACCTCGCGCTGCACTTCTTCTCTGAACAGGGCTGCGCGGTTATGTGCCCTTGCTTCCTCAGGGGTTCTGTCCCCTAAGTTGTCGAATACGACACTGTCATCCTCCATGACCTGTTCTGAATCTTAAAGAAAATGGAATTAAAAGATAACTAATGCTGCTGCGTCTGTCAGTGCGCAACTAGAATCTGCGCAGCGCAACTGTTTCAAGGTTGCGCAGGCTAATGGTGATTGCGCGCTGTCAGAAACAACAACGAAAACAAAACAAACTGAAATAACTAGGTACTAAAAAGGAAAAACGTAAACTAACTAAAACTTAGCTGTGTTGCTCCCCGGCAACGGCGCCAAAATTTGATCGCGCGTCGTTGTGCGCGTCAAATATAATCCTTCCTCTTCCACTAGTACAGGGGTTAAGTAAGGGTCGATCTCCACAGGGAGCAAGTAGTTCAGTTTTAGCCAGTATCCTACACTTACGAAGATTGGGGGGGTGAGTGATTGCTTGGGGTTGCGCGATGCGCAAGTAATCAGTTGTAAAACGCAGAGAATTTGCACTAGACGTGCGCAGGCAGTAGAGATTAAGTACTATGACTATGAGAAGTATTGGGCAGACAATCCTCTATGAGTGCATTCCTTATCAGTGACTCTAATATGTCTATAGCCTGATTTCACTTGGGTTAGTGTCCGGTCAAGGCTTCCTAACACGTGCGCATGTTTCGTTCAAAGTTCATGTGCTATTAATCCCTAGAACTAGACTAAAACAGCTACGAATCCGTTCAAGGTAGCAACTGATCACCCTAGCTCGTTACTCCTAGTTGTCACCGTCAAGCTATCAACTAGTTTAACATATGACGAGCAAGCAACAAGAGTAAGATTGCGGTTCAAGGCTTCCCCTACTCATGCAACTAGCTGTCTCCGTATGCACAGAGTTAATACAAGCAAGCAAACTATGCATTACGCTCAAGTCTCAAAGGAAATACATCATAGATTCATGCCCAACCAACACTAAGCGTTTAGCTAGACATGCTAGTGATAAACATCATAGAATAGTAAAATAAGGTCTAATGTATCTGAGAAACCAGTAGCAAACAGTGCGTGCAGTATGTCTCTCGGCTAGCGTAGTCGGCTGGCGCAAGTCCTCTCAACAAGTCCGTGTGTTTTCCAGTCCTGGTGCGTAGTGCCTCCTTGGTGTGCCTCTGATGATCTCAGAGTGCTGATGATGATGAGTATGCATGAAACCCTAGCCTTCTTCTCTTCTTTATATACTGCTCTGGGGTCCATCCTTGGCAACTTCCAAATCTGGTCATGTCAGGATTAGGAAGCACTGGACTCTGCGCCTGGCGCACGGCGTGTGTGTAGCGCAAATGGTTAGCGCACCGTGGTCGACTCTGCCAATTTCTTCTGTTTGCGCCGCTAGCTCCGCAGGCTATGTGATGCGCGTCCTAAATGCTGCCTGTTAGCGCGTATCCGGCTTAGGCCCTTGTTTTGCCCTGAAATACAAAAACACTGGAAACCAGTAATCTTGTACATAAAATAATGCAAACAAGCATAGGGTTATGATCTAAATAATGCGTATAAATAGGCTCTATCAGCAAAACAATCACTCACCCACCAATCTTCGTAAGTGTAGGTCACTGGCTAAAACTGAACTACTTGCTCCCTGTGGAGATCGACCCTTACTTAACCGCTGTACTAGTGGAAGAGGAAGGATTATATTTGACGCGCACAACGACGCGCGATCAGTCTGCTAGCTGCCCCACGATATCTTCTAAGGATCGCCTCGGCTGCTGGTTGTTTTGTGCTGGTGCGTCAGTGCGGCGATGCGGTGGATTGTAGGGCACAGCTTGTTGCGTCTGCTATGGTGTGCACTGATCCGTGGACTGCCTCTGGAAATTGATTTCCTCCTTCCATCTGAACCCATTTGCGGCTAGTCCAAAACGCGGCTAATTCTGCCTCAGCGGCCCTCTATTATCCCATCCTCCTAGAGCATTGACATCTCCTGATTCCTCGAAAAGTGTGGGGCATGCGTCAGTTTTCTGCTCAGTGGACGCGCAGAATTCGCATGCCTTTGGCGCAGCTGGTTGCGCTCCCTACGCATGCATCAACTTCTGCAGCATGGCCTTCATTTCCTTTATCTCAGCGCTTGTTTCTACCTGATGCACAGAACGAGCACAACTATTTTCAAGAGTTAGCTGATGTCTTACCTGTCCAGCGGAGTCTTCTATCAGCTGCCACGCGTCCTCTGGGTACATGTTGCAAATGTCGCCTCCTGCGCATGCATTCAATAACCTCAGCTCCATAGGCAGTAATCCGTTCAGGAAATTCTCTATCAACACATTTTGGGGCAGGCCGTGATTGTAGCAGTTGGCCTCTAGCTCCCTGAAACGCTCATAATACTCTGACAGCGACTCACCTGCACCCTGCCTAGGTGCAGCCAGCTCCCTCCTGAGTAGCGCGATCTTGGCTGCGGGATAGAACTTGTCCAAGAACTTCTTCTGCAGCTGCTCCCATGTGTGAATTGATCCTGCTGGAAAGTTCATCAGCCAATGCCTGGCCGTGTCACACAATGAAAATGGGAACGCTTTCATCTTTAGCGCTTCGTCGCTCTCCCCTTCGGCCTTCATGTTCTCGCAAATGACTAGGAATTCTCGCACATGCTTGACTGGGTTCTCGTTGTTCATCCCGCGGAACTTGGGCATGTGATGAATGAGCGAGCTCCTTAGTTCAAAATGACCGTCTAGTGGAAGCACTATGCACCATGGCTGGTTAACCGAGATTGGGGCTGACATCTCGCGCACTGTTCTGCGTCGCGCGGCTGGTCGCGCGGGTGGCGCATTATACACTTCAGCGGCCATCCTTGCTTCAACCTCGCGCTGCACTTCCTCTCTGAACAGGGCTGCGCGGTTATGTGCCCTCGCATTCTCTGGGGTTCTGTCGCCTAAGTTGTCTCCAACGACACCGTTATCCGCCATGACCTGTTCTAAATCTCAAAGAAAACGGAATTAAAAGATACTATGTTGTTGCGTCTGTCAGTGCGCAACTGGAATCTGCGCAGCGCAACTGTTTCAAGGTTGTGCACGCTGATGTTGATTGCGCCCTGTCAGAAACAACAACAAGAATAAAGCAAACAGAAATAACTGACTACTGTAAAAGAAAACTTATGCTGGTTAAAGCTTATCTGTGTTGCTTCCCCGGCAGCGGCGCCAAAATTTGATGCGCGCGTCGTTGTGCGCGTCAAATAATCCTTCCTTCTCCACTTAGTATAGCGGCTAAGTCCGGCTCGATCCCACAAGGAGCAAGCAGATTAGCTTTAACTAGTAACCTGCACTTACGAAAATTGGGGGTGTGAGTGATTGGGTTGCGCAAGTGCGCGAATGACAATAGTTAATGCAGGATTTGCACTAGACGTGCGCAGGCAGTAGAGATTAAGTACTATGACTATGAAAAGTATCGGCGCAGACAATCCTCTATGAATGTATTCCTTATCATCGACTCTAAACGTCTATTGTTTGATTTACTGAAGTTAGTGTCCAGTCAAGGCTTCCTAACTTGTGCGCATGTTCCGATCAAAGTTCATGAGCTATTAATTCTTAAGACTAGTCTAAGCAGCTGCGAATCCTATCACAGTAGCAGCTGATTATCCTAGCGCGTTACTCCTAGTTGTCACCGTCAAGCTATCAACTAGTTTAACATATAACAAACAAGTAGCAAGAGTAAAATTGCGGTTCAAGGCTTCCCCTACTCATACAACTAGTTGTCAACCGTGTGCACAGAATTAATACAAGCAAACAAACTATGCATTAAGCACAAGTCTCAAAGGAAATACTCATAGAATCATGCCCAACCGATACAAAGCGTTTAGCTAGACATGCTAGTAGTAAACATCATAGAAATAGTAAATAATAGCTAAAGTATCCAAGAAAACGGTAACAAGCAGGTGCGTGCAGGCTGCCGTGTCTCGGCTGGCGCAATCGGCTAGCGCAGGTCCTCTCAGTAGCTCGTGTGTTTTTCAGTTCTGCCTCTCTCTCGTGTGCTGTGCCCTCTAAGATCGTCTCATTGTTGTTCTTGTGTCACTCCAAACCCTAGCCTTCCTCTCTTTATATACTGCTCATGAGGCCCAATCTTGGCAGCTTCCAAATCCGATGGTGTCAAGATTTGGAAACACCACTATTCTGCGCATGGCGCACTGCACATATTGGTTAGCGCAATCGGTCTGCGCACCGTAGTCGACTCTGCCACTTCCTATCTGTTTGCGCTGCTAGCTCCGCAGGCTGTGTGATGCGCTCCTTAAACGCTGCCTGTTAGCCCGTATCCGACTTAGGCCCTCGTTTCGCCCTGGAATACAAAAACACCGGAAACCAGTAATCTTGTACACAAAATAACGCAAACAAGCATATTGTTAGGATCTAAATAGTGCGTATAAATAGGCTCTATCAGTCAGTATGATGAATAATGTTACAAAGAAACTTGACACCATATAAGCTGCTAAACGTACGAGTCGTGGAAGCCTCGGTTTGGGCTATGAGCATCTGAAGATGCCTGGTAAGCCTATGTTTGTTCAAGCAGAAAATCTTAATCACACTAACAATGCTCATTCGAGTCACAGGTCTGACATGCTCCTGGATAAAAGATAAGCGTGAAATTCGCAGCGTCTCAGTTAGGCAGATTTGTGAACAAGCAGTTGCTGCAGCACACTCTAGTTCACTTGGAAATTGTCTCTGCAAACAATGAACAAGACAGAAATTTGTTCACCCAGTTCGGCCAACTGCCTACATCTAGGGAGGACTTTTCACCGGTCCTCAATCCACTAAACACGAAAGTCTCCAAGTACACTCGGTTACAACTTCACGCAACCTATGCTACTCAACCTTGTGTGGATCATTTGACACAATCAGAACAGGCTCTGACTTGTGTCTGCACACCCTCTACAAATGTCAATCTAGAATAGCTACAGACTTCTCAAGACTCAGCCTATTCTAAACTACACTCACTCAGTAGGGTTGCTGTAGCAACTGATGTAACACACAGCTAAAGCACAATTTGTCCGCGTCGCTCCAAAGCCTTCTGCCGAGCCGTTCGAACGATTCCACGAGCGCTGCACACTCTGGAATACTCCCCCTCATTCAATGACCACCTGCCACTAGCGAGAACCACCGCTTAGACACTTGACCGAGCCACACACCCGTCAGTTCTTCCGCGGCTGCCCTTGATCAACCAACAAGCACCGCTGCTCTGAATTGGCTTCCAAATCAAGATCGAATCAGACTATGCAAGTCCTGATCACCTTCTGCTTCTGTCACCACAGCTCTGCGCTCACGCTCTGCTCTCGGGTGATGATCGAAGAAAACGTCCGTCGCACACCAAAATTGCTCTCTCTGGATTCTGTGTATGCACTCGTGTATCCCTCAGCTTCGATCAACCATCCTGCTCTAAACCCCTTCCTCTTAAATAGCAGCACCAGTTTTAAGCAATGTCCAGGTTTAAGCAATGTCCCAAAAGGAACAATTATCTCCTAAAATCTAGGAGATTAGATTTGATTTTTATCTTCAATGCAAAACTCCTTCTCTGACTAGGAAACCTCACTGGAAAATACTCCACAACATTTTAGAAATTCTTCTGATGATCTCCGTAGAGTTTCCAGCCCTTCTAGACAATCCCGGGATGCTGCTGCTTCTCGGACAGGTGATGCAGCCACTTGAACAAGCTCCTGCTATAGCATCCCCTGCTGCAGCTGCTGCTTGTTTACTTGTGCTGGAGTTGTTTGCTGCTGCTGGAATTTCCTAAATGCATTAGGAAACAAGCCCATCAATTTTAAGGAAGATCCTCCAAGATCTCTACAAGATCATATCTCCTAATTTATAGGAGTTTTGATTTTCCAATCAAATCTTCACTCAACAAATCTGCCCTTGTTCTTGAGAGACACTCCAGAAATATTCTCCTGAATATTCAGCTCTTTCCGGAAGCCCTTCGGTCCACTGATTTGTTGTTTGAAACCAATCTTCGAGAAAGCTTTGAATTTCTGCTACAGCATTTTAGCTCCAGCATCTGCTGTAGCACTTGCAGATTTTCTGCCTTGTATACATGCACTGGATTTCTGAAGGAGAGCTGATCTTCTGCTACTGAACTTCTGCTCCAGAGATTGCTATAGCACTTGCTTACTCCACTGCTTGAGCACTGAGATAGTCACTCTGCCCAGATTGCACAAGCTGATGTCTTCATGATCTCTTCTAGTTTTTTGAGCGCCCCAAGGCAACATTAGGGGGCGCGCCTGGTGAAGACATTAAGCTCAGGCGCCACTTAATGTCTTCATCTGGAGCGCGACTTAATGTCTTCATCTGAAGCGCCACTTACTGAGTTTGCTCACTCTGGAATGCTCTTCATCAGCTGTTTTCTTTCCATACTTGCTGTAGCAGGCTCTAGTGCACTTTGTAGGAGTTTGTCAATGATGCCACATACCTTAACAATCTCCCCCTTGGCATTTTGACAAAATCCAAGAACCCTTCTAATCTTAGGCAATCCTCCTCTCATCTTTGAACTCCTTCTTTTGCAACTTCCTCAGCTTCAATCTTCAGGGGATGTTGTAGCAACTTCTTGCGCTTGTTTTTTCAAGGATGCCATTACCTTAACAAAGCATATCTGTTATTACTGCAATACTCAAGGCCACATCCAGAGAAAGTGCTCTAGGTTTCTTGCAAAGTATCGTCGACAACAACCCATGCCTCCTCCAAATATTTACGGACCTTGGTCGTACTGTTGCTACGTCGTATATAGTTCATCCTCTCACCTTGAGAAGGATCGGTGGTACTTTGACAGTGGTTGTTCAGCCCACATGGCCGGAAAAGCCAGCTATTTGACCAATGTAACGTACCTGAATGGGAGATTTATTATGCTTGGTGATGGCGCAAAAGGAAAGGTTATCAGTCAAGGTACTTTGTCCGTACAGGGAATGCCTCTGATTGAGAAGGTGCCTCTAGTGGAGTCTTTAGGCTAATCTTCTGAGCATTAGCCAACTATGTGATGGAAAGCTAAATGTCAAATTTACTCAGGATTCGTGCTAAGCCATGGACGATGAAGGGAAGGATGTTATGAGAGGAAATCGGTCATCAAATAAGCGCTATTTACCGAGTTGTAACACAGAGCTTGTTGAAGCTCATTGTTTTCTATCTAAGCAGGATGAAATGATTCTGTGGCACAAGCGGCTGGGTCACCTAAAACTCAAGGCTCTATGAAAGATGTCTAAATATTGTCTGGTACGAGGAATACCTGAGATAAAGGAAAAGACGGATGTTATGTGTGGAGAATGCAAGATCGGAAAACAAACAAGACCAGCTCATCTACCAGAATCCTGGAACTGTTACACATGCATCTGATGGGTCATATAAAGATAGAAAGCATTGGGGTAAAAACCATGTTCTAGTTTCTGTTGATGATTTTTCTTGTTTCACCTAGACTGTATTTCTTAGACATAAATCAGATACTGTTGAAGCCGTGATTCAATTGATTCTGAGACTGCAGCGTTAGAATGACAAACCTCTAATTGGCATTAGAAGTGATCATGGGAAGGAATTCGAGAACAATGACATGGAGGAATTCTATCTCCAGCAAGGCATATTTCATCAGTTCTCAGCACCTATAATGCCCCAACCGAATGGAGTTGCTGAAAGGAAGAATTGTACGCTTCAAGAAATGATGTGTGTCATGCTCCATGCTAAGAATTTGTCTCTAACCTTTTGGGCTGACGCAAGCAACACTACCTGTTACACCCTCAACCGAGTCCTGATTCACCCTGGAACTCAGAAAACTTGTTATGAAATTTGGAAAGGGAATAAGCCGTCGCCAAGTACTTTCATGTGTTCGGAAGTGTATGTTATGATGATGCAGTATGGCAGTGTTTGACAAAACCAGCTCACAAGTGAACAAGATGCTGCTATACCAGGAGTCCAGCATATGTGAACAAGACCAGTGAACAAGGAGCAGCTATAGCAGGAGAGAGCTATAACAGGAGCTTGTTCAGAAGAGCTGTAGCGTCTGTCCGAGTAGCAGCAACCTGGGTCTTTGGAAAGAGGGCGTAGCAGTCATTCGAAGAGCATCAGAGGAGGTTCAGAGTTGCTGCAGAGAATATTCCACTAAAGATTCCCAGCTGGAGAAGAAGATTTGATTGTAGAAGATTAGATTTGCCAATTGAATCTAATCTCCTACAAATTAGGGGTTTTTGCTTTTGGAGCTATAATCTGATAATGATGGAAGTGGGTGCTCCTATATAAAGAAGACCCTTCAGAGCAATGAAGATTGATCAAAGAAGTAAGCATGAACGAGTATACACACAAAATTCAGAGAGAGTATTTTTGGTGTACGGACGAAATTTTTTTATCTTCATCGAGAGCAGATCGTGAGCGCAGAGCTGTGGTGACTGAAGCAGAGGGTGATCAGGACTTGCGTAGTCTGATCCAAGCTTGATCGGGAAAGCCAATTCAGAGCAGTGGTGCTTATTGGTTGATCAAGGGCAGCCGCGGAAGAACTGACGGGTGAGTGACTCGGTCGAGTGTCTGGACGGCAGTGCTTGCTAGTGACAGGAGGTCACTGAGTGAGGGAGAGTATTCCAGAGTGTGCAGCTCTCGTGGAATTGTTTGAACGGCTCAGCGGAAGGCTTCGGAGCGACACGGACAGATTGGGCATCAGCTGTGTGCTACAGTAGATGCTATAGCAACCCTGCAGAATCTCTGTATTGTTTAGAATAGGCTGAGTTTCGAGGAGACAGTAGCTATTCTAGATAGATATCAGTAGAGGGTGTGTAGACACAAGTCAGAGCCTGTTCTGATTGTATACGAGGATCTAACTAAGGTTGAGTAGCATAGGTTGCATGGGTTGTAACCGTGTGTACTTGGAAACCTTGATATTAGTGGATTGAGGACTGAGAAGCGTCCTCCCCAGACGTAGGCAATTGGCTAAACTGGGTGAAAAAACCTTTGTTCTTGTTCATTCCTGCTGAAACAATTTCCGGGTGAACAAGAGTGTGCTGTAACAACTGCTTGTTCACAAATCTGTTTATCAGAGGCGCTGCGAATTTCAATTGGTACCAGAGCCGGAGCTCAACACACAGAGTAAAAGATCCTATATCGCCTCTGAAGAAGTCAAGGAACAATGAAGGAAGGACAGAGCACAAGCAGACCTCCATTGTTGGAAGAAAGCAACTATGGATATTTGAAGGCTAGGATGAAGGCCTTTCTCAAAGCCATTGATGAGAAGACCTGGAGAGCTATCGTGGTCCAGTGGTCTCCTCCGATCACCATGGATGAATAGGGAGTTACACAGATAAAACCTGAAGAACAATGGACTGCTGAAGAGGGAGCTGCAGCAACTGGTAATTCAAAGGCTCTGAATGCTATCTTTGCTGCGGTTGATGCTAACAATTTCAGGTTGATATCAAACTGTGATATGGCCAAGCAAGCGTGGAAAATCCATCAAACTGCCCATGAAGGAACTCATAAAGTAAAGCTGTCAAGATCACAGATTATTGCTATGCAATTTGAGAACCTGAGAATGCTAGAAGAGGAGATGATCATTGAGTTGAATGCGAAATTGTGTGACCTGGCAAATGAAGCCCATGCTCTTGGAGAACCTATTCCTGAAGAGAAGCTGACTAGGAAGGTCCTCAGATCGTTGCCCACAAGATTTGACATGAAAGTGACGGCCATTGAAGAAGCTCAAAATGTCAGACACTTGAGGCTGGAAGAATTGGTTGGATCCCTCAAACAATTTGAGATGAAGCTGGTTAAAGAAGAGCCTACTCCTAGGGAGAATATAGGACTGAAGGCAGAAACAGAAGTGAAGAAGCCAGCTCCAGATGATCAGCTGAGTATGCTAGTAAAGAACCTTGGGAAATTCCTCAAGAACTGGGCAAAGCTCATCCACACGAAAACAATTCAGAAGAGGTGGAGAAAATAAAAGGAGAGGGAAGGAACCTGCTCAGAATGAAGATGAGAAGAAAGAAATGATAAAGGGTGTTCAATGCTGGAATTGTGAAGGGTATGGACATATTGAGGCTGACTGTCCGAGCAAACCCCTCAAAAACTCGGAGAAGAAGGATAACAAGTCCCTGACAGCTAAATGGAGTGACTCTGAAGAAAGTGAAGAAGAAAATTGTGTTGTGCTAACCAGTGTGTCAGACTTCAACCACAAAGAGTTACTAAAAAATGAATTATACTATGGGGTTGTTGTGTCCGAAATTGAAGATGAGGAGGACTCAATTGTCAGCCTAATTGACTATCTGGGAGAGATACTTAAACAGTGTGAGGAAGCTCTGCAAATGAATCAAGCCTTGGCTGACAGAGTCAAGCTACTGGAAGAAGAACGAGGACAATTTCTCTCCTCAGCTAATAGACAAGTCACCATACTAAAAAGGGAAGATACAGGAAGCCAAGCCACTGATATTGGTGCCTCTATAGCTACAGCAAAGGCAGCCGAACCTCAGAAAAATATCCTAGATGAAATTCTTTCATATCAAAGACTTGGAAGAGGAAGAACGGGGCTCGGATACACTGGTGAAGAAAGTTCAAGAGGAACAGTTTTCATAAAAGCACCCGATGTTTGCCCAAAACCTGCAGAGAAAGATGGAACCAGATACTTGAACAAGAGAATGCTACAGCACCTGATCCATCATCCATCTGTAGCTAAGCCAGAGCCTCAGAATAAAAGGAGATCATGCACAAATAATTATGGTCAGAAGAAAAGGAATTAGAAGATACCCTCGAACCTGAAGCGGCAGCAGAGAACCCAAAGAACTTTCACAGCTGGAAAAAGGGGAACAAAACCCAGGGCCAACGCATGCTGTATAGAATCTCCTTGCCCAGTAGATCCGAGAAATGCTTATTACTGGAAAGAATCACGAAGGAGTATTGCAAAGATTGCTGAACTAGCCCACTGGAATGGAAGAAACAGGAGAAAGCCACAGAAGATACAGGTGTGGAGACCCAAAGGTGAAAAACGAAAGGACAAGAGTCTTGAGGGTCAGAAGAGGAGGAAATCAAGACAAACCCAAGTATGGGTAAAGAAACAATCATCAGAGCCTCACGAGGATCCTCCCAACAAAGTAGTCATCCGGAATATGTAGGAGAACCAGCTCCTGTCTGCTATAGCAACCTGGCCAGTAGAAGCTTGTTCACATGTTTTGGTCGCTAAAGCAAGGAGAAGTCACATGCTCGGCATGTGAACTCAAAGTCTCAATTTAAAAGAAAAGAAGCAACGGGTAAATTAAATTCTAGGGCAAAGTCAGTTGAAGGCGCTTCCCCCAAATCGTTGGCGATCATCTCTCCCGTGCGTTCCTCTCACTCTCTGTAAACCTGCAACCATCGTGAAAACCCGAGGCCTGAAGAAAAACTTGGCAGCAGCACGGCAAGGCAGTACTGAAAGGAGGACCAAGTTCCGTAATGAAGCTCCTCCTTAGCGTTTAGACTTGGTGGTCTGGGAGCCCGCACCTCTTCCTGTGTCTCACGACACCTCTTCTCCTCAAATAGGAACCCCGCAGAAAAGGAGATGTCTAGTTCGTGACGGGGAGCCTACTACCAACGCCACAGTTGTAGCTGAAGAGGATGTACATGAAGAACCCCCAAGAGAAATACAAGATGCAGAGAATGCTGCGGGGGACCATACTATAGAAAGCTGCAGAACGCTTGTCACATCCCCTGGCATAGAAGGAGAAGGGGAGGAAATGGAACCTGAACTACCTGAACAAGAACCTGCTACAGCACATGCTCCTCCTCCTTCGGACAAAGGAAAAGCACTAATCATCATTACTAACACCAGTAGTGGAGAAGAGGAGTCCAGTGAAGAAGAGGAGTCCAGTGAGGATGCTACAGGTGAACCGTCAGAGAAAAGACCTGTGGGTCAGAAGTCTAGTGTAGGAGATTCACAACAGCAGTCACTGTCGGAGGAACATGGTTCAGAAACAGGAATGTCTCCCAATTCTGGAGCTCAGTAGAGAGGAAGCACATTGTTTCTGAAAAGAGGCTGGATGTGGAGAAATATAAGTCTTCAGCAATCATCCAAATTCTAAATGAGGTAAATCTACTGAAATCCCTAACCTATCCTTATAGATACAATAGCAGGTTAGTTAGGGAGTTTATAGTTAACATGGAAGAGAAGTTTGGTCAAGAGGGTGGAGATGATTATGGAAAAAGCTGGGTCAGGGAATTCAAGCATTAGTTGATGGTACTGGTTACCCCAAAAAAAATAGATGAATTTTTTGGAATGGATAGTGATGCCAGAGAGCCCACAAATGTCAAACGAGAGGTGTTAGCCAAGGTTCTCATAGGAGGTGTGTGTCAATCCTGGGGAGGACCTAACCTCAGTGCATCTTAACTCACCTCTATGTCTCTGCTGTACAATCTGGGGATTAGGAACTGGATCCCTAGCTCTCACAGGGGAAAGGTGAGCAAACTCTTTGCTGATCTTCTGCATTCGGTCGGGAAAAGGAGAAGAATCAGCCTGGGGAGTGTGATGTTTCCTCAAATTGCTGCTCATGCTGGCAGCCCTTTGATCGCGCGTCGTTGTGCGCGTCAAATATAATCCTTCCTCTTCCACTAGTACAGCGGTTAAGTAAGGGTCGATCTCCACAGGGAGCAAGTAGTTCAGTTTTAGCCAGTATCCTACACTTACGAAGATTGGGGGGGTGAGTGATTGCTTGGGGTTGCGCGATGCGCAAGTAAACAGTTGTAAAACGCAGAGAATTTGCACTAGACGTGCGCAGGCAGTAGAGATTAAGTACTATGACTATGAGAAGTATTGGGCAGACAATCCTCTATGAGTGCATTCCTTATCATTGACTCTAATATGTCTATAGCCTGATTTCACTTGGGTTAGTGTCCGGTCAAGGCTTCCTAACACGTGCGCATGTTCCGTTCAAAGTTCATGTGCTATTAATCCCTAGAACTAGACTAAAACAGCTACGAATCCGTTCAAGGTAGCAACTGATCACCCTAGCTCGTTACTCCTAGTTGTCACCGTCAAGCTGTCAACTAGTTTAACATATGACGAGCAAGAAACAAGAGTAAGATTGCGGTTTTAAGGCTTCCCCTACTCATGCAACTAGCTGTCTCCGTATGCACAGAGTTAATACAAGCAAGCAAACTATACATTACGCTCAAGTCTCAAAGGAAATACATCATAGATTCATGCCCAACCAACACTAAGCGTTTAGCTAGACATGCTAGTGATAAACATCATAGAATAGTAAAATAAGGTCTAATGTATCTGAGAAACCAGTAGCAAACAGTGCGTGCAGTATGTCTCTCGGCTAGCGTAGTCGGCTGGCGCAAGTCCTCTCAACAAGTCCGTGTGTTTTCCAGTCCTGGTGCGTAGTGCCTCCTTGGTGTGCCTCTGATGATCTCAGAGTGCTGATGATGATGAGTATGCATGAAACCCTAGCCTTCTTCTCTTCTTTATATACTGCTCTGGGGTCCATCCTTGGCAACTTCCAAATCTGGTCATGTCAGGATTAGGAAGCACTGGACTCTGCGCCTGGCGCACGGCGTGTGTGTAGCGCAATCGGTCGGCGCAACTCTGCTGTGTCTCGCCATTTCTTCTGTTTGCGCCGCTAGCTCCGCAGGCTGTATGATGCGCGTCCTAAATGCTGCCTGTTAGCGCGTATCCGGCTTAGGCCCTTGTTTTACCCTGGAATACAAAAACACTGGAAACCAGTAATCTTGTACATAAAATAATGCAAACAAGCATAGGGTTATGATCTAAATAATGCGTATAAATAGGCTCTATCAAACCCCCCACACTTGCCCCTTGTTCGTCCTCGAACAAGCACTCAAGCACGGATACCATTACCTCTCTGGAGTCTAGCGCACAGTCTTGCACTCTGGCGCGGTCTGCGCTGCTGAACACCTTGCGCTGCTCTACCACCTGCGCACATCTGCTCTTAACAGTTTTAAGTATAGTAATTTCGAAATTCATTACCTCTCAGCTGGGATGAAAAATCATTTCGGATGGCTGGGAGATAGCTCTTCATAGGCTCCAGGTTGTCAGCTCTTGCTCCGAGGATGGGTATATGGTTAACAGCGCAAGCTTCTTCCGATGCGTGATTCTTCCACGTACTTCCTGGGAACTCAAGCCTTGTGATGATTTTTTTCTTTTGTGAACTTGCGCACGCTGGTGCTTATCAGTGCGCATGCTGATTCTTTTGTGGCGCGTATCATCTGCTGATATTTTTCTTTTGTACAGCTTTGTCTATGGTTCCTATCTTCCCAGAACGGTTCCAGTCTCGGCCTCCGGATAACAGCTATGGAACACCTCCCCGCTCTCCCTCCTTGGTCTATCTGCGCAGGTCGGCGTACGCGTTTACACCCGCGCCCGCCTTCCTTAGCTCGACTTCCAGAGGGAAGGTGGTCTGTTTTCCCACCTCGCCACGCTTTGGGTATTTCGCCTTTGGCATCTGCGTGACTGAGCGCACTCTCTTGCTCCGAAGGTCGCGAAGCATTGGCCTCCACTCGCGCTCTCGACCATATACCTCTCCTCCGAAGCGCGAGGGACTAACCGCCTCTCTGGAACGTTTCTGTCAACTCCACATCCCCTGTATATCCCAACTAACAGGAGCAGAAAAAATGAAAAAAAAAATACTAAAAACAGTTGATAGCGCACGGCGCAATATGGATAGCGCAAACAAGCTGATCAGTGCGCGCAACCCGCACACAGCGCACTACTGCTACTGTTTCCTTCAATTAAACTAAGCTACACTAAAATGCTCAAAAAACGTGAAATGTAAGTGTAACGCTCCCCCCCCCACACCTAAACAGAGACGTGTCCCCACGACTCAAGCTCAAGCGCACGGAGGATGCGCACACGCATGCAAGCCAAAAATAAAGAACATAAAATCCTAAAAAAAACATAATAGTCAAAACAGCGCAAATATAGCATAGGGGCACAAAAATATGTAGCGCACGAGTTCAACACAAATATAGCAACATAATAACAAATAGAGTTCAGCACAAAAAGAAAAGAACACCACCCGAAAAGACTAACGCGCTCCCCTCCACAGCTCTAGATGTCCTCCGAGCTGGACGCAGCCGATGAACTATGCGCCTCCTCCTCTGAAGAATCCGTCACATATTCGGAGCTGGAGGAAGGCGGTACAACTGATAGGGTGACAGGCTGCGCCTCGCCGTCATCCTCTGAAACGCGTTCCCATAGCGAGTCTGAGCTGGTGCTAATGATGGGTTCGGCTATAGGGGACCTAGGAATGGACGGCTGGGCAGGGGAAGGTGCGAGTACTTGCTCTGGTTCAGGGGTGGGTTCCGGTGCTGGGGCTGCTGGTGCTGGCTCTGGTGCAGGGGCTGACTCTGTGGTTGGTGCTGGGGCTGGTGCTGGTACTGGTACTGGAGAGGGTGCTGCTGGGGGCTGAGTAGGAGGGCTAGCTGGCTGAAGTGGCTCACTGGGGGAACCTGGAGGTGGTCGGTGCAGGCTGAGGAGAGGGGGAATCGCGTCTCCAAATCTCCACCCGGATGGTGGACTCATACTCAAATCCGCCCCCTCTGGCTCGGCTGATGCAGTATGGCAGTGTTTGACAAAACCAGCTCACAAGTGAACAAGATGCTGCTATAGCAGAAGTCCAGCATATGTGAACAAGACTAGTGAAAAAGGAGCAACTATAGCAGGAGAGAGCTATAACAGGAGCTTGTTCAGAAGAGCTGTAGCGTCTGTCTGAGTAGCAGCAACCTGGGTCTTTGGAAAGAGGGCGTAGCAGTCCTTCGAAGAGCATCAGAGGAGGTTCAGAGTTGCTGCAGAGAATATTCCACTAAAGATTCCTAGCTGAAGAAGAAGATTTGATTGTAGAAGATTAGATTTTCCAATTGAATCTAATCTCCTACAAATTAAGGGTTTTTGCTTTTAGAGCTATAATCTGATAATGATGGAAGTGGGTGCTCCTATATAAAGAAGACCCTTCAGAGCAATGAAGATGGATCAAAGAAGTAAGCGTGAACGAGTATACACACAGAATTCCGAGAGAGTATTTCATGTTATATATATGAGGATCGAGAATACAAGAGGAAGCTTGACCCCCGCAATAGTGAAGGAATATTTTTAGGTTATTCTATCAACAATCGAGTGTATCGCGTTTACATCAAGAAGTCACGAACTGTTGTGGAATCGATGAATATGGCTATTCAAGACTCAAACTATTCGATCAGAACTAATGAAGATGACTATGTCTTTACAGATGTAAGAACCGGCAGATCCACTCAGGTGGAACAGATAGATGTTCCAAAATCTCTCCTAGATAATCAGAATGAAGGGATGGATCAGTCTATCAATGATACTTCAAAATCTGGACCAGAACCTGCTCCAACTCCTCAATAACCACAATGTATTCTATGAAATCATCTGATGACCAACATTATTGGGGATCCGAAAGCACCTAGAGTAACCCGTGGTAAAATTATTGATTTTGCTAAAATGATAAGTGGGTCATGCTTTCTATCATCCAATGAACCTAAAAACATCAAAGAAGCGATAATGGATGAACATTGGGTCAGTGCTATGTAAGACAAACTCACAGAGTTTGCCACAAACGATGTTTGGACACTTGTACCAAGACCAACTGAAGCTAACATCATAGGTACTAAGGGGATATGTAAAAATATGTCAGATGAGAAGGGGAACATCACTCGTAACAAAGCACGGTTGGTGGCACAAGAGTACACACAGATTGAAGGAATAGACTTCGATGAAACATTTGCTCTGGTTGCTCGACTTGAGGCTATAAGACTGCTTCTAGCACTTGCCTATCACCTCAAATTCAAACTGTTTCAGATGGATGTGAAAAGTGCATTCCCCAACAGATGGTTGAATGAAGAAGTACATGTTGCTCAGCCTAAGGGGTTTCAAGACCCACATCTCCCAGATCATGTGTATCGTCTCCAAAAGGCCCTGTACGGATTAAAACAGGTGCCCGGAGATGGTATGAACGTTTTGTGGTGTTTCTCGTTCAACATGGTTATGTGCGAGGGAGAGTAGACAATACTCTCTTTGTGTAGCACGTTTAGAAGGAATTCATCATTGCACAAATCTATGTAGAGGACATAGTCTTTGGATCTCGCTCACAGAAGTTGGTGGATTAGTTTGTTGACCAGATGCATAGTGAGATCTAGATGAGTATGGTGGGTGAGATGATCTACTTTCTTGGTCTACAAGTGTCTAAGAAATCAGATGGAATATTTATGACACAGAGCAAGTATGCCAGGAACTTGGTGAAAAAGTTCGGGTTGGAATATGATAATCATAAGGACACTCCTGCCACCACACACTTGAAAATCAGAAAAGATGAATCTGGAGTCAGTGTGTGAAATTGCCACAGTTTGCTTCAGTAACTTCTTCCCCTAAGTTGCTGATGCTTTGCTTCGGCCAAACTTAAGAATCACAAATAGAATTGTTTATCAAGTTTGGCAACAGCCTGCGTCTGGGGAGGACTACTCTCGGTCCTCAAGACTTCACTATCATATTTAGAGTACAATAGTTTTCTACAAGTCAGCCACCGCTAGTCTAACCACTACTCCTAACCTAGCCAAAGTCTCTGCTCAATCTGCCAACACAGACTAGCCTACACTATCAACACACTCAAGTAATAGATAGTGATTCATTGTGTGAGTACATATTTGGCATTGGACAAAACTGTACAACTCAGATGTTCAAAATGTTGTCCAAGCAACCTGTGCAGCATATCTGGAAAAATCTGGCAGTCCGAAAAAATAGAAGATTACAACAAACCAGAAGATAAAGATGCAGATTTATAAGGAGATAATAACAAACAGAAATCAGGTGCAAACAAATCCAAGTCAACATCATTATCAAAACAAATCTTCATGGCTTAGAGATTACAACAAACTCGCGATAAAAGGGGAGCTGCTAGGTTATATACACACATATATATATTGAAGAGATGGCAGCCGTAAAGGGGTGACACACAACTATCCTTGAAGAACGATATTACACCTTGCAAGCTGCGACTTCAGAGTGAGTAGCGTAGCACAGTAGTGAGCAGTAGCTAGTTGTGGGAAGTGACGGGAGGTCTCACATTCAGGGGGTGCCTGAGTGTCGATCACTAGTAGATGAGTAGAGGTTAGAATAGGGAGGGAGTCCGTTGTTCTGTAACGTCCTTGTACTTGATCGTAAACTAGTGAACCGGTTCCCACGGGCTTGGGATAAGCCCCCCAGATGTAGGCTGGTTTAGCCGAACTGGGTCACCATTGCTTGTGTCTTTAGCAGTAGGTGTTATCTCTGTCATTTTAATCCGCTGCGTAACTTGTCGAAGGAAGAAGTCCGAACAACAAGTTGAACAAGTTTTAACTATCCTGCGACCAGCAATTTCAATTGGTATCAGAGCGAGCGTGCTCGACGTACAGAGTTAGATCTCGGGAAAAGGACGCAGGAAAAATGAGTATGAAGGAAGGACAGAGCATAGCACGACCCCCACTGTTGGATGAAGACAATTACGGCTACTGGAAAGCAAGGATGAAAGCATACATTCAAACTATTGATGACCGTGCATGGAGAGCTATTCTGAAGCCCTGGAGTGTCCCAACAAAAAGTGACAAGGACGGAAACGTGACCGAGAAACCTGAAGAAAAGTGGACAAAGGATGAAGAATGGGCACGGACCAGCAATGCAAAAGCCTTGAATGCCATATTCTCCGGAGTAGATGAGAAGATCTTCAAGCTCATCTCAAAATGCGAAGTTGCCAAAGAAGCGTGGGACATATTGGCTACTCATCATGAAGGGACGGAGAAGGTCAAGTTGTCCAGGATGCAGATGATCAACACACAGTTTGAACAGTTGAAGATGACAGAAGGCGAGACCATAAGGGAGTTCTTTGCAAAGTTAGGAGACCTGTCCAATCAAGCTTTCAACTTGGGAGAGCCCATGTCCGAGGAGAAGTTGGTCAGAAAAGCTCTACGTTCTCTTCCTGCCAGGTTTGAAATGAAAGTAACAGCAATCGAGGAGGCACAGGATGTAAAGAATATGCGTCTCGATGACTTGATGGGATCACTCACCACCTATGAGATGAGGATTACCAGCAACCAGTCAGTGGCTAAGGAGAAGACTATTGGATTAAAAGCTGAGGCAGCAGACTATGATAGTGGAGAAGAAATCTCAGAAGCAATGGATCTCTTGAGTAAGAAGTTTGAAAAGTTCATGAACAAGAAAGTGGTGGGACAGTCTACTCAGTACAATGGCCAGTACAGATCCAGAGGAAATTTCCAGACTAGAGGCAGACAGCTGGACTCAAAGGAACAAAGTCATCCTAAGCGGATTCAGTGTAGAGAATGTGAAGGATATGGACACATTCAAGCAGAATGTGCAAACACACTCAAACGCAACAAAAGATCTCTGAAAGTGACCTGGAGTGATGAAGATTCTGAAGAGGATATGCCTGAGGAGAACAACAACATTGTGGCCCTGACCTCTAAAATTTCAGAAATCTGTACCAGCAGTTGTTCCAGTGAAGAGTCGGACGTTGAAACCAGTGAAGATGATGAACCCAGCAAAGAATGCATCATCAAAAAAATTCTCCCTCATGCACACAAAGTGGACTGAAGTAGTAAGCATCAATGCCAAGCTCAACACCACGATCTGCAACTTAAAAGAGAAGAACACTCAGCTACAAAGCCAGAACAACATCCTGGACAAAGAAAAAGCTGAGCACTGCAGAATCATCAACCAGCTGCAACAAGAACTTGTTGAAGTTACAGAAGAGCTGAGTTCTATCAAGAATTTTCAAAGAATGCTCAACTCTGGAACCGACAAGCTGGACTCTATTCTATCCATGCAAAGACCAAGTAAAGACACGAGAGGCATAGGATTCACTGGATCCAAGACAACTAACAAGATGGTGTTTGTCAGGGAAGCAGAGAAGACCTCTCCAGTAACATCCACACAAGCAGAAAAATCAGCAGCATGGCAGGAGAAAAGAAGGTGCTATTACTGCCACAAACCTGGCCACATCAGAAGAAACTACCATATTAGAAGGATGGACTCGAGCATGAGGAGCAACAACAAGTGGATCTGGAGAGCAAAGGAGAAGAGAGACACATGCCTAGTTGCCTACAACATGACCACACACACAGAAAAGGAGAAGGAGTTTCAGGAGCCAGCAGGGGAAGAGACTCAGAATGTACAAGAAACTATTCGAGCAGACTATCCAGTACAGATTGAACAAATAACCAAGGAGAAAGAACAACCAGAAGAAGGCAATCCAGAGCGAAGCTCCAAATCAACAACTGACTTATTGGGCGCCACATCAATGAGCTCCAAGGGGTTACTAAAGATGTCCCGGATGATGTTCCAGCAGCTACAATACCAGAATAAGAGGCCATCTGAGCCCAGAAAATTCACCGGCTGGGGACTACCTCCTTCAAACGCTTAAACGCTTGAGGCATTTACACCAAAAAGGGGGAGAGAAAGGTATGGACAACTTGCACGAATGACATTGTGTGTTTTGATTATGATGCTATGTTGCTGCATTGATAATGGTGTGTCCAAGATGGAGTCAATGGAGACAGATGGAGTTTTGTCGCAAATGCCAAGGGGGAGATTGTGAGTACATATTTGGCATTGGACAAAACTATACAACTCAGATGTTCAAAATGTTGTCCAAGCAACCTGTGCAGCATATCTGGAAAAATCTGGCAGTCCGAAAAAATAGAAGATTACAACAAACCAGAAGATAAAGATGCAGATTTATAAGGAGATAATAACAAACAGAAATCAGGTGCAACCAAATCCAAGTCAACATCATTATCAAAACAAATCTTCATGGCTTAGAGATTACAACAAACTCGCGATAAAAGGGGAGCTGCTAGGTTATATACACACATATATATATTGAAGAGATGGCAGCCGTAAAGGGGTGACACACAACTATCCTTGAAGAACGACATTACACCTTGCAAGCTGCGACTTCAGAGTGAGTAGCGTAGCACAGTAGTGAGCAGTAGCTAGTTGTGGGAAGTGACGGGAGGTCTCACATTCAGGGGGAGCCTGAGTGTCGATCACTAGTAGATGAGTAGAGGTTAGAATAGGGAGGGAGTCCGTTGTTCTGTAACGTCCTTGTACTTGATCGTAAACTAGTGAATCGGTTCCCACGGGCTTGGGATAAGCCCCCCAGATGTAGGCTGGTTTAGCCGAACTGGGTCACCATTGCTTGTGTCTTTAGCAGTAGGTGTTATCTCTGTCATTTTAATCCGCTGCGTAACTTGTCGAAGGAAGAAGTCCGAACAACAAGTTGAACAAGTTTTAACTATCCTGCGACCAGCAATTTCAGATTGGATTCCCGACAGATTCTTGCTTGCGTTTATTGATTGTTTTCGTTCTTTTTTCGAGTATTATTGATCTTTATACACCCTCTCTTTCTTATTTCAAGACCAATCAACTCGGACGCCATAGAGAGCAAGTTTAGAAGCAATTGCATGCAAAAGCACTGAAAAAGATGTCAAACCGTCCGCATCCCATATCGCCTGCACCAGTAGTTCCAATACGGGAGGCACGGTCGATATGGACAACTCATCATTTCACAGAATTTGAATCGATGAAGAGAAAAGAAAAAGTGAACGGACGAGCTGAGACGAAGGAGAAGAAGCCAGAGAAGAGAAGAAAAAAAAAAGAGGTGATTTGATTCTTGGTTACTCTAGTGCATGGTTGTAATCGATTGTTTTCACTAGAGAATTAGATTCGCAAACTCAATCTTTATCTATGAAAGCAATGAAAACATTTTCCTTGTATCCTGAGTAATCTACTTTGTTCCAAGGTTTGGTGAATCTTGTCTAGTGTGTTCCAAAGTATTGTAATGATGTTCTAAATGAAAGTTTAGGTATATGATTGATGGATTACGGTTTACTCAAGTATGTTAAGTTATGCATGCTAGATGTTTGAAAGAATGCCAGTATGAAATTTGTATTAACTTAGGAAAGACAAGAGTAAAACCGACTTTGATCTTATTGACATACTAAAGTAGCATAAAAAGATAACCTAGAGGTTAGGTACACTTAATCCGAACTCTTCCACTGATCATCATAACGACGGTTCGTGATCAGTGGAGGATGTTAGAGCGAATCAACATATTGAAAGATTGAGATTTGATTCCCGTAATAGAGTGATATTCAAAATTGAGCGAAAGTTAATTTTGAAGATTGATCTATTCATAACTTCTATAGTCTTCAATCATCTATTCATATTTGTCACTCTATTGGAATACATTAGATAAGGAAATCAACCTTAGAATCTTTTTGAAATTTGGTAGTTGAATCTTAGCTTGCTTGTCTTAATTCAGATCATTACAGAAAATCATTATATGAATCGAGATAGCTAAATAGAAACTAGATTGTACATAGTGCATAAGCTTAGTTTGCTCGTTGGACGACTCAAAATACTTCGGTTTATAAATTGTTTTTGACCTACATTGGAAATTCATATTCACCGAATTTGGAGTACAAAAATACTACTCGTCAAAATGGCGCCGTTGCCGGGGAGTAACGAGTTAGCTTGTCATTCGATTAAATCTAGTGCTTCCTTTAGACTACTCATTTTAAATTTCAGTACTTTTATTTTCTTTATCGCACTTGTGCGTTCACGGTTGTTCTTGTTTGTGATACATTTCAGGGTTCTTTATCGTTTGGATGCAAACCCGGTCAAAGAGTTGAATCAGCAAGAAAAAGAATTCAGATTTGAGTCGCTCAACTCCTCCAGTAGTAGGAGTAAGTCAAAGAAAACCGTCAAGCATTGGGAGAATAAGACATCAGAAATGGAACAACAAAGGAATTATGTGAATGATCCTCCTCAAGAAGGAATTATTCCAACGATGCCGGACCTGCCTGATCAAGGTCAATATCAGCGACGAGAGGTACAAGGAGAGCCGACAGCTATGAGGGATTATACATTCCCAACTATGACCACCTTGCAATCACCAATTACATACAAAGCAGTGACTGGCAATAACTATGATATCAAACCGGCACTGCTGGCCTTGGCTTCCAACTCACATTTCTCAGGACTTCCGAATGAGAACCCAATCGTCCACCTGAATTCATTTCTTCAGTTGTTGAATACATTCAGAATTAATGGAGTTTCAAGGGATGTAGTTTGTCTCGGAGTTTTCCATTCTCACTAGCGGGCAAGGCAAAGGAGTGGTTATGGAGCCAGAGGTAGCTGAAACAGAGCCGCGCGCAATCAGTTTTAGAAACAGTCACTCAGCAAGTGATTGTTTTGTTTGGGTTTTGTAAAATGGCGTCAAGGAGATCCTAAGATATTGGAATTCTATAAATCTAAAATACCGGGATTATGCTATCCTAAGATATTGGGATTCTATAAATCAGTTGGATAAGTTTTAAGAAGAGATGGTTATCTACAATCTAAAGATAATCATTCGTTGCCTAAAAATAAGCAAATTGGTTGGCTTAAGGAGTAAGCAACCGATCCATATATATAGATGCATCCCATGGTATCTACATTTATCGAGAATACTATAGTCCTAAGGAAAGATCAAAATCATGGGGAAGAAGAGACATCAGGAGTGAGCTCAATCATCATTAGAGATCGGGCGGAAGTAGAGCTCACTCGAAGTTAACTATAGGTTGTTTCATTGATGTACGAACAGTCTGTAAAAGCAACACTTGGTGAAGTGCTGGTGTTCTCGGGAGGAGAACTTACGATCTATGGGAGATTGATCAAGGAGCGTTGGTGTTCTCGGTAGGAGAACTTTCCGATCTGCGGGAGGCAGATCGAGGTGGACTAGAGAGTGATCTCTATCTGTGGGAGTCAGATTCATTCACTCTCGTACAACAACATAGCGGTAACAAAGGGAGTCTGATTACGTAAGATCTATTCAACTTGACCATTTAATAGTGAAGTGTTTTCCACTTGAGGTTCAGATAAACCTTTCCTGAGTAGGCTCGTGGAGCTGAACTTGGTGACCATATCTTATGTCCTTTACATTTCATCATACCGTTTGTGCTGTTACTAAACACTATCCGTTTGAGTATTGTAAACCAGCTAATACAGAATAGTGGAACGGTCACAGTGGGACAGACATACCAATTTCAGTCTATCTTATAAAAGGTTCTGTGAGAATGAAAGAATCAAACGACAACTTACTGAATCACATACTCCATAGAAAAATGGAGTCACTGAGAGAAGTCGAGAACATGGTGCATTATTTATTGAACAAGAAGGGGATGCCTAAACACTTCAAGATGGAAGTTGCAAAATGCAGAGCCATGTAATTAACATGAGTCTAGATGAGTATAGCTCATGTCCACGTACCTAAATGGAGTGCAGTGGAACTAAGCATAGAACAATTCAAGATATTCGGAGGTATAGCTCATGTCCACGTACCTAAATGAAGTTGACTTTCTTGGTATAAGTGATGAATCCAAGGCCTATCAACTATATGATCCTGTGGAAGGATATCAGACAAGATGTGCTCTTCCAAGAAGAAAGTATATGGGATTGGCAAGAAGACAATGATGCATCTGAAGAGGAGAATGAAATATGAAGATGATGAAACCACCTCTTGAACTGTGAGAGATGTTAGTAAATGAAATTGGCACTGCATTACTGTTGCTCAGAAACCACAGGTTGCTTCAGCAACTTCTTCCGCTAAGTTGCTAACGCTTTGGCCAAACCTGAAAACACAACCAGATTTGTTCACCCAATTCGGCATTAGCCTACGTCTAGGGAGGACAGCTCTCGGTCCTCAAGATTCTACTATTCCTATTAGAGTACAAGGATCCCTCTCTCACCCAACGCTATAACAACCTCTATTTCTAACCTAGCTGGAATCTGCGCTAAATCTGATCACACAGATTAGCTACACATGTATTCTACTTTCAATAATAGATATTTAGTAGTTCTATAACTCTCAGCCTATCCTATTACAAAGTGTTGCAGCAACTTCTTCCGCCAAGTTGCGGACGCTTCTGTCGACGACTTCTTCAAGCACTCCCTGCTAACTCAGTCAGACACTTCTGTGTTGCTCCCCCTCGATCAATGACCTCTCGTCATTACCCAGGAGCACGCTCAGACAGCCTGCGCGAGACACTCCGCAACTATCAACCCTTCGGTCTGTCAACAAGGTTCCGCTCTAGACAACTCCCACGAATCAATGTAGGATCAGACTTCTTCAGTCCTGATCATTCTTCAGCTCTAACACAACTAACACCCTACTCAGAACAATTGGTAAAGTTCAGAAACAGATTAAAGAGAAGAGTTATGAGAAAAGGAACTCTGGGAGTCAAAGGGCTACCCAAGTTAAAAAAATGTAATGCTGGTAGATGGATTGAAAGAAAATCTCATAAGCATCAGCCAACTCTATGTAGGCACACATCAGGTAAAATTTACTCAAGACACTTGTCAGGTTTTTAAGGAGACTCGAGTGTGTAAAATGCAGGGAACCAGATCAACGAACAACTACTACTTACTCAAGGTTGGTATAGCAACCCCTTTCACCAACGTGCATGTTGACCAACACGGGAGAAATGAATCTCTGGCACAAAAGGATGGGCCACATCAACTTAAAAACTCTGAAGAAAATTGCAGCTGAAGGATTAGTTAGAGGAGTTCCTATAATTAAAGGAGAGCTGAGTACCATATGCGGAAGTGATCATGAAAGGGAATTCGAGAATGAAGCTATGGACAGCTTCTACAACAAACGTGGAATCACTCATCAGTACTCTTTGCCAATTACTCCTTAACAAAATGGTGTGGTGGAGCGAAAGAATCGAATAATTCAAGAAATGGCCCAAGTCATGATACATGCCAAGAAAGTTCCCTTGAAGTTTTGGGTCCAAGCTATGAACACAGCCTGCTATATCATCAACAGAGTCTCCATACGAAAAGAACAAATCAGACATGCTATGAGCTTTGGAACTAGAAGAAGCCCACGGTCATATATTTTCACATATTCGGGAGTGACTGTTATGTTCTGAGGGGTAGGGAGTACAAAAGGAAGCTTGATGCGAAGAGTGACGCTGGGATATTTTTGGGTTACTCAATTAATAGCCGAGCCTATCGTGTCTACAACAAGCGAACAGAAACAGTGATGGAATCCATAAATGTATTCATTAATGATGTTGAAGAAGAGGCCTCCACCATCTTGAAAGATGAAGAGTCAGACACAGAAATCAGCCTTCTGAAATAGAACAGAAGTGAACAAGAAGTGGTACAAGAGGATGCTATAGCAGAACCGCTGGATCAAAACACTGATAACACTAGCGCAGAACAGAGCAGTGAGGGCTCTCATACAACATTAAGGCAACCTCCCAAGAAGATTCAAAGGAACCATCCGTTGTCAAATGTGTTTGGAGATCCCTCAGCAGAAAGACGAACCCGAAGTTCATCTCACTTCAACACCGTGAATCTATATGCAATTCCTGCTTGTTGTCCTGTGCAGAGCCAAAGAACTTCAAGGAGGCTATGGGTGACGAATATTGGATACTGGCAATGCAGGAAGAATTGGCAGAATTCGAAAGACATGATGTATGGGATCTGGTGGCCAGACCAGAAGGAGTGAGCATCATAGGAACCTGAAATTCACAGTGTCTTAGTTCGACAGATTTTGTGAACAAGCAGTTGCTGCAGCACACTCTTGTTCACTCGAAATAATGTCTCAGCAAACAATGAACAAGGCACAGGTTTGTTCACCCAGTTCGGCCAATCTGCCTACGTCTGGGGAGGACTATTCTCCAGTCCTCAATCCACTCAAACCAAAGGTCACAAGTACACTCGGTTACAACTCACGCAACCTATGCTACTCAACCCCGTGTGGATCACTCGGCACAATCAGAACAAGCTCTGATTTGCGTCTGCACACCCTCTACAATATGTCAATCTAGAATAGCTACAGCCTTCTCAAAGAACTCAGCCTATTCTAAACTATACTACTCAACAGGGTTGCTGTAGCAACTGCTGTAACACACAGCTGAAGCACAATTTGTCCGCGTCGCTCCAAAGCCTTCTGCCGAGCCGTTCGAACGATTCCACGAGCGCTGCACACTCTGGAACACTCCCCCTCACCCAGTGACCATCTGCCACTAGTGAGTACTGCCGCACGACACTTGACCGAGCCTCAACCCGTCAGTTCTTCCACGGGTTCTGCCCACGAGTTCTGCCCTTGATCAACCAACAAGCTCCACAGCTCTGAATTGGCTTCCGGATCAAGCTCGAATCAGACTCTGCAAGTCCTGATTCCCTTCTGCCACACTCACCTCAGCTCTGCGCTCACGCTCTACTCTTGGGTGATGATCGAAGAAAACAACCGTCGCACACTCCAAAGATCTTCCTCTGAAATCTGTGTATGCACTCGTGTATCCCTCAGCTTCGATCAACCTCTCTGCTCTGAACACCTTCAGCTTAAATAGCAGCACTACTTTAAGCAGTGTCCAGGTTTAGGCAATGTCCCAACAAGAACAATTATCTCCTAAAATCTAGGAGATTAGATTTGATATTTATCTTCAATACAAATCTCCTTCTCTTACTAGTAAACCTTGCTGGAAAATACTCCACAGTATTTTTAGAAATCCTTCTGATGCTCTCCATACAGTTTCTAGCCCTTCCGGACGAGCCCAGGTTGCTGCTGCTACTTGGACGGTTGATACAGCCAGTTGAACAAGCTCCTACTATAGCATCCCCTGCTGCAGCTGCTGCTAGAACACTTCTGCTGGCCTGCTTGATTATTTGAGCTGCAGCAACTCTTTGTTCACTTATGCTGGTTTTGTCAAACACTGCCATACTTGCATCATCAGAACCAAGTGGATCTTTAAGAACAAGACTGATGAGAAAAAAAATTCACAAGGAATAAGGCTAGACTAGCTGCACAAGGGTACACCCAGATTGAAGGCTTGGACTTTGATGAAACATTTGCACCAGTAGCCCGGTTAGAAGCCATCAGATTTCTCCTGGTGTTGTCCTGCTACCTTGGATTCAAACTCTACCAGATGGACGTCAAGAGTGCATTCTTGAATGGTGAACTATCAGAGGAGGTATATGTGGCGCAGCCCAAAGGTTTTGAAGATCCTCACCATCTGAAGCATGTGTACAAGCTTAAGAAGGCCCTGTATGGATTGAAGCAGGCCCCTAAAGCATGGTATGAGAGGCTAACTATTTTTCTGGAGAAGCTCGGATATGAAAGAGGAGGAGCTGACAGACACTCTTTGTAAAAAGAACTAGGTCAGATATGATCATAACACAGATTTATGTTGATAACATTGTTTTTAGCTCCAGATCTCAGTAGTTGGTGAAGTAGTTTCTGGACCACATGAAGAATGATTTCAAAATGAACATGGTGGGAGAACTAACCTACTTCCTAGAGCTGGAAGTATGCCAAAAGAATGATGGAATATTTATATCACAAAGCAAATATAGCCAGAATCTGGTAAAGAAGTTCCAGCTAGATAAATCAAGTCACAAACGTACACCAGCTGCCACCCATATCAAAGCGGTCAAAGATGAAGCTAGAGTCTAAGTAAATCAAGCTACATATCGAAGCATGATTGGAAGCCTCTTGGTTCAGTAGGAGTCTGTGCAAGGTTCCAAGCCTGCCCGAAGGAGAGTAACATGTAGCTGGTCAAGACAATCATCAGGTTTGTTGGAGGGACCCTGAATGGCCTATGGTATACCAAGGACACAAATGCAAATCTGGTGGGATTCAATGATGCAGACTGGGCAGGATGCGCAGAAGATTGAAAAAGCACATCTGGTGGTAGTTTCTTTCTGGGGAATAACTTGGTATGATTATTTAGTAAAAGGTAAAACAAAATCTCCCTTTCCACAGCCGAGGCAGAGTGTATTGTAGCAGTAAGTTGCTGTGCTCATATGGTATGGATGAAGCACATGTTAACTGAATATGAGATGAATCAAAATAGAATGGTTCTCTATCGTGACAACATGAGTGCTACCAGCATCTCCAAGAATCCAATGCAACACTCAAGAACCAAACACATTAACATAAGGCACCACTTTATCAGGGATCTGGTAGAGAATGAGATCATAGTCCTAGAGCATACTGTAACTGACAAGCAGCTAGCCGACATCTTCACCAAACCTTTGGATGCAGCAAGATTCAAAGCTCGAGATCCTCTCTCGGTCTTTGTGTTTTATCTACCTAGCTAGATCAAGCACTTCCCCTCAGTCATTTATAACAAAAAGGGGGAGGGTAGGTGGAGATAAGGGAGAGTCTGCCACCACAAGAATATCTAGCTCAAGGCATCAGTGGCCATCAGGGTTTGTCAAAAATGTCAAGGGGGAAATAGATAATGCAAATGGCATCCAATTGACAAAACCTGCCAGAGGGTACAAGCTCAGTGAACAAGCAGTTGCTACAGCAGGAGCTGTAGCATGGAGCTATAGTAGTAGAGCAGCAGTGTAGGCGCAAAAAGAAATCTGTTCAGATATGAAGTAGCCAAGCAACGGGAGACTTCCAAATACTCTCAGAATATCCCCAGTGAAGATTCCGTGCCAGAGCTTGAAGATTTGATTGGGAAATCAAAGCTCCTACAAAGTAGGAGATAGGATCTTGTTGAGATCTTTTAGGAACTTTCTAAAGTTGATATTGATGGGGCACGGAGTTTCTATTTAGAGAAGACTAGGCAGTGCAACCATCATCGATCAAAGAGAGGATCCAAGCAACTCAGATTGTAGAGAAAGATCAAAGAGTCGTGCGGAAAATTGGATCACCACCGAAGAGCAGAGCGTGAGCACAGGCTGAGTGGTTAAAGCAGAGAGTGATCGAAGACTTGTAGAGTCTGGTCAGTTCTTGATCGGAGATGGCCAATTCAGAGCAGGACGTGCTTGTTGGCTGATCAAGGTAGGCGGCAGGAGAGTTGTCCAGTGGAGGAACTCGGAAAATCTGCAGAAGGCATATTCTCGCTAGTGATAGGCGGTCATTTAGTGAGGGAGAGCATCCCGGAGTGACGATCACTCACTGAGTTCGAACAGCTCAGCGGAGCAATGCGGACAGAACCTGCACAAGCTAGTTACACAAGTGTGTGCGATAGCAAACCTACTGAGACATTGTGTTAATTAGAATAAGCTGAGTCTGTGGGATCAGAGGAGTAGCTATTCTAAATTTATTCGAGTGTGTAGGTGTGTGAGACACAAATCACAGGGTGTCCTGATTGTGTGAGTATTACTAGTTAAGGTTGGGTAGCTGACGTTGGCGTTTTAGGCAAGCAAAATGAAGTGCTATTCTAGTCACGCAAATATCAAACAATATTTATAACCGAGTGACCTCGGATCGAACCCAAGGGAAAAGCTTAGACTAATTGACAACTAATCAATGCTACTAATGTAAGTCTACGGTTTTGGGGGGGGGGGGGGGTTTTGTCCTCCTATAGAGGTATCTCTACCAAGCACTAAAGATAAATGATATTTTTGGGTTTTGCTTAATGAATAAAAAGGGTGACTAGGGATTCAACTTCCCCCTAAGATATGAGGAAATGAAATAATTCACTAATACATGCATGAACTACATTTGATTGATAAAAGCAAGGCTAATGCATCGTCCGCTCTAGGTTCAACTCTCGCTCCTTCCCTAGAATGGAGAGGATACATAAATGACATGGTTCTCAAATTCTCATCCTATTGAACCGTGTAGAATTTGAGTCCCATAACCGCACCCTCTCGGTCTATTGGCCGGTTACTCAAATCCGCTCAAAACTTAGCCTAATGTCAAGAATGCATGTCGCTCTCACGCACAAACACTCCATCTATGATCATACAATAGCTATGAAACATCCTAAGTTCAACTCTCGCTCCTTCCTTAGGGGTTCTAACCAAGCATACTCACTTAAGCATTTCGTCAAACACTTGTGTGTATACAATGAAGACATAGCTAGGGCACAATATAATCAAACCAAACTTCATTCAATGCAATAAATTAGAGTTCTACATCATATCCAATCCTAGGGGATCCATTTAATCCCCAACCACAAGAACAACTACTCACTCATAATGAGTGTGCACAAATACATGATTAATAAGTGAAACATGAATGTAAATACAAAGTTAAGGGTTTAGAAAAAGTAGTCTAGGTCTTGAATGATCTTCAATCCAAGCTCCAATCTTCAACCAAGCTTGATCTTCTCCAAAGGTTTGATCTTTGCTCTTTAGGGTTTGAGAGAGTTCTTGAGTTTTCTTTAAAATTGAGATCCATTTCTCTCTCTTCAAAGCTTTTCATTTATACCTAGAAGGTTTGACCAGCATTGACCGAGTTGACCAGTGTTGACCGAGTTGACCGAGTCAAATAGTTGACTCGGGCGAGTCAACTTTCCAGAGGGTTCGAATTTGGCCGAGTCACTTCTTGACTCGGTCTTGCGCTTCGTGACTCGGGCAGAACTGACTCGGGCGAGTCAAATAGTTGACTCGGGCGAGTCAACTTTCCAGAGAGTTCCAATTTGGCCGATTGCTTTGATCCGGGCGAGTCAACTAGTCCAGGCCGAGTCACATTGACTCGGGCGAGTCACAATGTGACTCGGGCGAATCTTCATTATCATGATTCTTTTGCGCTTTCGCCCGCAATCGACTGGATTTTGTCCGAAACTCTTCTAAGCTGCTGCGTGACTCCAACTACTCGATATAAACCTGAAACGCACTCGAAAAGCATCAAAAGACTTATATAACATCACGGAATGAACAAGAACTAAAAGGGGATGCACATAAATACTATGCACTTTGCGCGCACATCAAAATACCCCACACTTATATTCTTGTTCGTCCTTAACAAGTAAATGCATAAGTCATGAAAGGAGTAAGATGCTATAAAATATGAAACTATGTAATGGCGCATAGCAATACTTACTATCATGAAGATCCATTCAATTCTACTACGATTTCCTAACCTAACATGGAAACAAGTTAACTAAAAGTACGCCTACTCTTAATTCACTTTCGAGGTTAGTCTTTTGAGAGTTTTCAGAAAAGGAATACTCACAAATCCCACTCGCAATCATCCATAAGTGTTCAAGGTTCAAATATAGTTTGCTAAGCAAGTAGTTCTCTATGAGTTCATATAACATAAGAGTTATGCAAATCATTCACTTCATGCACACTATAAGATTCATTCAATTCATTTTTGACAACAGATATTCATGCGATCAATAGCAAAAACTAGCATTCGTCAAATTCAAATTATCGCTCAATTTCCTATGCAAGTAGCATGAAGAAAAGCTTCGCAAACGCACACAAAATATGTCAAGTCAATCACCTATGCTTGCTAAGGGCAAGTCCATTGGCTCATGATAACAAACTCGTTCTCAAGTGTAAGACTATGCGACGCAACTCATAAGAGAAGAGGAGTTTTGACATTTAAGATTTTAAAACCTACTCGCACGAATCAATAATGCTTACGTAATAAAATTACGAGGGTCATACCTTAGGATTTTCCTAAAAGCGAGATGCAAATGCCTAGCTCGCACGCACGCGAGAGAAATTGCGGAAAAAGGCACAAAGTCAAGCATGAAGTTTTTATGGGTTTTTTTTTGTACAAATGCTTTCAAGGGGGAACTTACCTTCCTAACCCTCGGCAAATGTAAAACTTTTCATCTAGAATACTTTTCTTTTCTTTTCTTTTTTTCAGCTTTTTTGCTTGCAAACATTTTATTCAACCTCACACTTAAAACTTGACAATGTGCCTAAGCGATGATAATGGAGCGTAACATGCGAGCTAGGCAAATACAAAGGCTAAATAAGAACTCTAAGGTCACCTAAAAGCACGCAAAGACACGCACGAGGTTTCATATGATGTAATTTTGTGTGATCGCTAGTCTTGACTTCATTTTTCATGCACGGAAAGAACATAAAAATCAATCGAACTAAGCTAGTCAAGGTATCGAATCATGTGAATAAAGTCATCACAAAGAACGTCAATCATCTTAAAGATACGATTCATGAAATCATTAAACACTCAATCTAAGATTTTTTCGAATGGTACTACTTAATCGCTTAGCAAACATTACATCGTGTGATCAATACTTAAAGCTAGGATGACAACAATCATGTGAGTATAATGCACGGAAAGTAATTATGTAGCATAGAACCATGTTGTTAAGCAAATAAAAGCGCAAGCGCAAACAAACACCCCACACTTAAAAATTTGCTTAGTCGCTAAGCAATATAAAGTAATAGAATAAAAGAGAAAGCTTCGAAGGAACTTCTCGTGTGAAGGTATCCAAATGCACATCACAAATTCCACAACGATTCTATACTACAATCAAGTAAAAATAAAAGCATAAATACTCACAAGCCTAGTTTAACGTCTTGGCTAAGACGTAGTTGATTCCCTTCATTTAAATAGAAACACACTTGAGAAGTCCTATGCTAGGATCCCTTCTCAAGCGGCGCAAAAGAAAAGCTTCGGATAATTTGGAGTCGTTTGTCGAAAAGTTTGGGTTCATCGAAATTGAGCTCTACCTCATTACACAGCAGATTTGTAAGAGGTCAAGCAATCTTCGGGAAGTTCTTGATGAACCTCCAATAAAATCCAGCGCGCTTGAGGAAACTCTTTATTTCTTGCACGTCGTTCGGTGGTGGCAGCTTCTCAATAAATTCAATCTTGCCTCTATCGACCTCAATTCCACTCTTTGATGCAAGATGCCCCAACACAATATGTCCTTTAAGCATGAAGTGGCATTTTTCCCAATTAAGCACAAGGTCCATTTCGATGCATTTTAGATTCGGTTGTAGGGTTTTCAATCCCTCACCGAATTCATCACCTTTTGGGGCCTCATTTACCTCATTTGTGCCATGATTAATATCAGCGGGTTTCACTTCAATTCCCAATAGAGAGGTGAACGACAAGCTATTGTCATCTTGTGTAAGCAACTCCTGCTCAAAGCTTGTTAGTTGACCAAGAGAATCAAAAATATTGCATGCATCATCTTCGATGGTGTCCTCATCGAGAGTGTTACCGTCCTCCTTCTTCTTCTTTAATCTTTGAGGAAATGGAATGGGAGGCATATATGGAGCGGGCTCTTCAGCTTTTTCTTCTCTTCTCTTCTCAACTTCTTCTTGAGATGAAGACCCTTCTTTATCAACCTCAACGGTTGTGTTGGCAACTTTGGTCTTCACTTGGGGCTCTTCTAAGATTCTTCCGCCCTTTAGGATGATGGCATTTATAGTTTCGGAAGAGTTCACATCCGGTTGAGAAGGCAATTTTTCTTGATATCTTGATGAAGAACTCGCTTGTTGAACAATTTGAGTCCCAAGCATTTCGCTATGCGCTTGCAATTGGTCGAGTTTTTGAAGGATGAGTTGGCTATCCTTTTGTTGTTGAGCTTGAGTTGCGGCCACTATTGCGGCAATGGATGCTAGGGATGGTTCCTCTTGGATAGGCGCTCTCCTTGGAAAGTTTGGGTCTTCATGGGACCTTACATACCCATCATTTTGATGCGCGGCTGCCATATGTAGGAGGGCGGATTTTATATCGAATTCTTGATCTTCACCCTCTTCCAAATAGATGGGTGAGCCATAATATCTGATGGTCGGGGCGTTGTATGCCCAAACCGGTCTTTCTTCTTCCTCTTGCGGAAGAGGAGCATTTCCTTGCCTTCTTGGAATTTGTAGGTCCATATATTCTGGTTGTTCGGCTTGTGTAGGCGAAGGAGTATCCAAGTGAGGAGTTAAGCTCGTGTGAAGCGGAGGGATGAGAAGGTTGGCTTGTAGTTGAGGTAGAAGCTTGTTCTTGTTCTTTGCTCTAGTCTGCATTCAAACACCTATGAAGCAATCAAAGAGAGCTTTTGTAAGTTTGAACTTTAATAGAGACAAACAAGAATAGCACGCACGCAAGGAATTACGACAACTAAAAATAAAAAGGAAAATAGAAAGTGAAGCAAACTAACAATAAGTAATACTAACTAGCAATCTAGTCTAATGGCTATTCCCCGGCAACGGCGCCATTTGGCGTTTTAGGCAAGCAAAATGAAGTGCTATTCTAGTCACGCAAATATCAAACAATATTTATAACCGAGTGACCTCGGATCGAACCCAAGGGAAAAGCTTAGACTAATTGACAACTAATCAATGCTACTAATGTAAGTCTACGGTTTTGGGGGGGGGGGGGGGGGGGGGGGGGGGGGGGGGGTTTTGTCCTCCTATAGAGGTATCTCTAGCAAGCACTAAAGATAAATGATATTTTTGGGTTTTGCTTAATGAATAAAAAGGGTGACTAGGGATTCAACTTCCCCCTAAGATATGAGGAAATGAAATAATTCACTAATACATGCATGAACTACATTTGGTTGATAAAAGCAAGGCTAATGCATCGTCCGCTCTAGGTTCAACTCTCGCTCCTTCCCTAGAATGGAGAGGATACATAAATGACATGGTTCTCAAACTCTCATTCTATTGAACCGTGTAGAATTTGAGTCTCATAACCGCACCCTCTCGGTCTATTGGCCGGTTACTCAAATCCGCTCAAAACTTAGCTAATGTCAAGAATGCATGTCGCTCTCACGCACAAACACTCCATCTATGATCATACAATAGCTATGAAACATCCTAAGTTCAACTCTCGCTCCTTCCTTAGGGGTTCTAACCAAGCATACTCACTTAAGCATTTCGTCAAACACTTGGTGTGTATACAATGAATACATAGCTAGGGCACAATATAATCAAACCAAACTTCATTCAATGCAATAAATTAGAGTTCTACATCATATCCAATCCTAGGGGATCCATTTAATCCCCAACCACAAGAACAACTACTCACTCATAATGAGTGTGCACAAATACATGATTAATAAGTGAAACATGAATGTAAATACAAAGTTAAGGGTTTAGAAAAAGTAGTATAGGTCTTGAATGATCTTCAATCCAAGCTCCAATCTTCAACCAAGCTTGATCTTCTCCAAAGGTTTGATCTTTGCTCTTTAGGGTTTGAGAGAGTTCTTGAGTTTTCTTTAAAATTGAGATCCATTTCTCTCTCTTCAAAGCTTTTCATTTATACCTAGAAGGTTTGACCAGCATTGACCGAGTTGACCAGTGTTGACCGAGTCAAATAGTTGACTCGGGCGAGTCAACTTTCCAGAGGGTTCGAATTTGGCCGAGTCACTTCTTGACTCGGTCTTGCGCTTCGTGACTCGGGCAGAACTGACTCGGGCGAGTCAAATAGTCGACTCGGGCGAGTTAACTTTCCAGAGAGTTCCAATTTGGCCGAGTGCTTTGATCCGGGCGAGTCAACTAGTCCAGGCCGAGTCACATTGACTCGGGCGAGTCACAATGTGACTCGGGCGAATCTTCATTATCATGATTCTTTTGCGCTTTTGCCCGCAATCGACTGGATTTTGTCCGAAACTCTTCTAAGCTGCTGCGTGACTCCAACTACTCGATATAAACCTGAAACGCACTCGAAAAGCATCAAAAGACTTATATAACATCACGGAATGAACAAGAACTAAAAGGGGAATGCACATAAATACTATGCACTTTGCGCACACATCAGTAGCATAGGTTGTCCGTGGGTCGAATCTGTGTTGTACGGAGAACCTTCGAGACTAGTATATTGAGGACTGGAGTATAGTCCTCCCCAGACAAATCATTGTTCATTGTTTTTCCTTGTTGTACAAGATCCGGCCGTACAAGAGGTTCCTATAGTAACTGCTTGTACTCAATCAGTAACTCAGAGGTGCTGCAAATTTCAATTGGTATCAGAGCAGAAACTCGACACACAGAGTAAAAATCCTGAGCGCCTTGCTGAGAAGAGCATGAAACAATGAAGGAATGTCAGAGTACGAGCCGGCCACCTCTGTTGGAAGAGAGCAACTATGAGTATTGGAAGGCCAGAATGAAAGCTTTACTGAAGCCTATTGATGAGAAGGCTTGGAAAGCTATTGAGGCTGACTGGTCTCCTCCCTTGACGATTGATGAGAAGGGAGTCACCAGGAAGAAACCCGAAGAGGAATGGACTGATAAAGAGGGAGCTACAGCAACTGATAACTCAAAGGCTCTAAATGCGATCTTTGTTGTTGTAGATGCTTATAATTCCAGGTTGATCTCCAACTGCGACATTGCAAAACATGCCTGGGAGATTCTGTAGATAGCTCATGAAGGCACTGAGAGAGTAAAGACATCCAATATGTAGATTATCACTTCTCAATTTGAGAGCCTAAAGATGCAAGAGGAGTCCATCACTGAATTTAATGCTAAGCTATGTGATTTGTCAAATGAAGCTCATGCACTCGAAGAACCAATTCCTGAAGAGAAGCTGATAAGGAAAGTTCTCAGATCATTACCTACCAATTTGACATGAAGGTGACAGCCATTGAAGAAGCTCAGAATATCAAGTTTATGAGGCTGGAAGTGCTGATAGGATCTCTCAAGCAATTTGAAATGAAACTAAGCAAAGATAACACTCCAGCAATGGTAAGAAATGTTGGGCTAAATGCCGAGACAAAAGGAGAGAAGATCTCAAGGGAGGGTCAGATTGGCCTGCTAGTCAAAAATGTTGAAAAATTTCTAAGGAAAAAGAACTTTGGACCTCATTCACCAAATCAACCTAGAAGAGGCAGAGGCAGTCAAAGGAAAGTAAAGGAACCTGTCCTAGAAGATGATGAGAAGAAGATGAGGAGGAAAGGGCTACAGTGTTGGAGCTGTGGAGAATATGGTCATCAAAAGGTGGACCGCCTGGATAAACAAAAAGGGAAGACCAAATCCTTCTCAGTCAATTGGAATGATGATGATACCGACCTCAGCGATGACGAATGCAACATTGTTAGATCCAGACCTATCAGAAAATTAGTCAATTTAACCGAGAATTTAGTGCTTGCAAAATTGAACAAGAAGTGGCTACAACAACCCCTGTACCACCATCAGAGTATTGGAAAAAGTCTGAAAAATAGAAACTGAAGATGCTATACTTGTGGACACCAGGGACATATTAAGAGGGTCTATCCGTCGATAGTCGGATACTTGAAACCAGCTACAGTACCCGGACCACAGAGACGAGAAAGTCCTATGCACTATGCACTTGTCAGCACCTCAAGATCATCAAGCAAAGAAATCTGGTATTTTGATAGCGAGTGCTCTGAACATATGACTGGAGAAAGATCATTTCTGAAGAATATAACACCCTACTCAGAACAACTGGTAAAGTTCGGAAACGGATTGAAGGGAAGAGTTATGGGAAAAGGAACTCTGGAAGTCAAAGGGCTACTCAATTTAAAAAAATGTAATGCTGATAGATGGATTGAAAGCAAATCTCATAAGCATCAGCTAGCTCTGTGATGACACACATCAAGTAAAATTTACTCAAAACTCTTGTTAGGTTTTTAACGAGACTGGAGTGTGTAAAATGCAGGGAAACAGATCAAAGAACAACTGCTACTTACTCAAGGTTGGTACAGCGACCCCTTCACAAACGTGCATATAGACCAATACGGAAGAAATGAATCTCTTGCACAGAAGGATGGGCCACATCAACTTAAGAACTCTGAAGAAAATTGCAGCTGAAGGATTAGTTAGAGGAGTTCCTATGATTAAAGGAGAGATGAGTACCATTTATGGTGAATGTCAGATAAGTAAGCAGAAGAACGCTTCCCACCCCATAATTGGCAACATCAACACCATTAGAACTCTTCAATTTTTACACATGGACCTGATGGGATCAATGGAAGTTGAAAGCTGTGGAAGGAAGAGGTACGCATTTGTGTGTGTTGATGATTATACTAGATATCATGGGTTGACTTCATCAGGGAAAAGTCAAACACTGTGAGAGTGATAGTTACCCTGGTATCCTGTTAGAACAAGAGAAGAACCTCATAATTGATGCCATCAGAAGTGATCGTGGAAGAGAATTCGAGAATGAAGTTGTGGACAGCTTCTGCAGTAAACGTGGAATCACTCATCAGTATTCTTCCCCAACTACTCCTCAACAAAATGGTGCGATGGAGCGAAAAAATAGAACAATTCAAGAAATGGCCCGAGTCATTATACATGCCAAGAAAATTCCCTTGAAGTTTTGGGCCGAAGCTATGAACATAGCCTGCTATATCATCTGCAGAGTCTCCATACGAAAAAGAACAAATCAGATATGCTATGAGTTTTTGAACCAAAAGAAGCCCACAGTCAAATATTTTCCACATATTCGAGAATGACTTTTATATTCTGAGGGATAGGGAGTACAAAAGAAAGCTTGATCCGAAGAGTGACGCTGGGATATTTTTGGGTTACTCAGTTAACAGCCGACCTATCGTGTCTACAACAAGCAAACAGAAATAGTGATGGAATCTATAAATGTAGTCATTAATGATGTTGAAGAAGAGGCCTCCACCATCTTGAAAGATGAAAATTCAGACATAGAAGTCAGCCTTCCGAAACAGAACAGAAGTGAACAAGAAGTGGTACAAGAGAATGTTATAGCAGACGCTGAAGCAGAACCGTTGGATCAAAACACTAATACATTGGCGTAGAACAGAGCAGTGATATCGTAAATTTGGTAGATTTCATCGCAGGTTTGTTAAAGGTTTTTTAGGACAGCATTGCCTCACAATTGCTGCAACAAGATGTTCCGTTTGGAGATGATATCCCACCTGATAAGGAGTTCGAGCCAACGACGTTAAACAAGTGCACTCCTCGGGAGGCAGCCCGAGTGTAATTAGAATTTCTTATCTGTTTCTTTTGTTGTTTGTTTCTTTTGTTTTGAATCTTGCATGATTACCCTCCTGAAAATCTAACTGTATCGTGAGGACACGGTTCGTTTTAAAATTGTGGGGTGAGGGAAGTTATTATGTTGCGTCAACACGTTTACATTAATTAGCATGCATTAATAGTAGTTATAGCACTTTTTTTTTTTTTGATGTTGCGATGCTGGTGACTTTTGCGATTAATATGCTGCTGAGTTTGTGCGATTAAATGCTGCGATGAAAATGCTGATTTTATGAGATGATGTTCTATTCTATGAGGTTTCGATGTGTATGCTTTGCATGAGTTCTACAATATTGTGATGCTAGCGCTTTAATGTTATATGTTCTTTTGAGCTGAGATATTATAGGAAGTGGAGTTGATAGAAAGGTCCTAGTGGGACTTGACACACATTCAGAGGTTCAAGAGATTAGTCGCGTAGCACGCTAAGTTTGTGCAGGTTGGCACTTCAAGTTATGATGAATGAGACTTTCACTCCACCTTTGCAGCGTTTATGCAATGTTGGGATGGGAAAACAAACCGTCCTATCTCTAGTCCTAGTAACCTGGAATGGGTGGGTAACCCTTATCCTACCTCGCGCTGAAAGGATAATGATGAGAAAGAGCGGGACGCGCTCCATATGCTGTTATTCTAAGGCTATGATTTGAACGGTTCAAAGAGAAAAAATGCAAAGGAAAAGCAATTCACATTGGAGAGCAAAGCTCGAAAAGAAGATTCAGACAAATGTGAAAGAAAAATCAGAAAAGCAATCGAGTTGAGTGAAGTCTTCGGACTAAAACTTCAAGAGTTGTCCTACAAAAAAGAAGAAGAAAGAGTTGAGTTCCTCATGACTTGGATTTATCACGTGCCAGAGAAAGAAATTTCAGCGCATGCGCGTCACTATGACCTCGAGCTGAAGAATGTAGTCATGAGTCTAAAAAAGACAATCTTCGAGTCATCCATTGAATCCATCTCGACATCTCAGGTAATATGTATCATTATAGTTTCTTGCTGATCATTATATAAGAATTAGTGTGAGCGTATGTTGATGAACTGATTAGTGAGGACATCTCTGATGATGCAGTATGGCAGTGTTTGACAAAACCAGCACAAGTGAACAAGCAAGTGAACAAGCTACTGCTACAGTCAAAGTTCAGCACAAGTGAACGAGCTAGTGAACAAGGAGCAGCTATAGCAGGAAGAAGCTTTAGCAGGAGTTTGTTCAGAAAAGCTGTAGCGTCTGTCCGTGCAGCAGCAATCTGTGCTTTGGAATGAAGACGTGGCAGTTCATCTAAGAGCATCAGGAGAGTTTCTAAGTTGCTGAAGAGAATATTCTAGAGTGGAGATTCCTAGCTGAAGTAGGAGTTTTGGTTTGAATCTCAAATCAAATCTAATCTCCTAGAAATTAGAAGATTTTGATGCTGCAGGGGGAACTACTGTAATCTGATAATGAAGCAGTGGACGCACATATATAAGAGAGACCTTTCAGAGCGATAAAGGTGTGATCGAAGAAGAGAGCGTGAACGAGTACACACACACAGAATTCTGAGAGAGTAGTTTTTGGTGTGCGAGGAAATCTTTGATCTTCACCAAGAGCAGAGCGTGAGCGCAGAGCTGAGGTGACAGAAGCAGAAGGTGATCAGGACTTACAGAGTCTGATCCAAGCTTGATAGGGAAGCCAATTCAGAGCAGTGGTGCTTGTTGGTTGATCAAGGAAGGCAGCGGAGGAATTGTCGAATGGAGGGATTCAGGCAATTGATCGAAGGCAAGCTCTTGCTAGTGACAGGAGGTCATTGAGTGAGGGGGAGTATTCCAGAGTGTTCAGCGCTCGTGGAATCGTTCGAACGGCTTAGCGAAAGGCTTTGTAGCGACGCGGACAATTTGTGCATTAGCTGTGTGCTACAGCAGATGCTATAGCAACCCTGCAGAACTTGAGTATTGTTTAGAATAGGCTGAGTTTTTGGAGACAGTAGCTATTCTAGATAGATATCAGTAGAGGGTGTGCAGACACAAGTCAGAGCCTGTTCTGATTGTGTGCGAGGATCCACCTAAGGTTGAGTAGCATATTTTGCGTGGGTTGTAACCGTGGGTACTTGGAAACCTTGAGAATAGTGGATTGAGGACTGAGAAGAGTCCTCCCCAGACGTAGGCAGTTTGGCTGAACTGGGTGAACAACTTGTGTCCTTGATCTTTCCTGCTGAAGTAGTTTACTGGTGAACAAGAGTGTGTTGTAGCAACTGCTTGTTCACAAATCAGTTTATTAGAGGCGATGCGAATTTCAATTGGTATCAAAGCGGGTGCTCAACACAGAGTAAAAGATCCTATATCGTCTCTGCGGAAGTCGAGGAACAATGAAGGAAGGACAAAGTACGAGCAGGCCTCCATTGTTGAAAGAGAGCAACTACGGATATTGGAAGGCTAGGATGAAGGCCTTTCTCAAGGCCATTGATGAGAAGACCTGGAGAGCTATTGTGGTCCAGTGGTATTGATAGAGCCTATTTATACGCATTATTTAGATCATAACCCTATGCTTGTTTGCATTATTTTGTGTACAAGATTACTGGTTTCCAATGTTTTTGTATTACAGGGCAGAACAAGGGCCTAAGTCGGATACGCGCTAACAGGCAGCGTTTAGGACGCGCATCACACAGCCTGCGGAGCTAGCAGCGCAAACAGAAGAAATTGGCAGAGTAGACCACGGTGCGCTAGCCGATTGCGCTACACACATGCCATGCGCCAGGCGCAGATGATGTTGTTTCCAAATCCTGACACGACCAGATTTGGAAGTTGCCAAGGATGAGCCTCTGAGCAGTATATAAAGAAGAGAAGGAGGCTAGGGTTAGAATACACATCATACATTCGAACATCACGGCACAGTTCGTACACCAAGGAGGCACTGCGCATCAGGACTGGAAAACACACGAGCTTATTGAAGAGGACTGCGCTAGCCGACTGCGCCAGCCAAGACTGCAACCTGCACGCACTGTTTGCTATTGTTCTCTTGGACACTCTAGTTATTATTTACTGTTTCTATGATGTTTATCACTAGCATGTTGATAGAGGCTATTTATACACATTATTTAGATCATAACCCTATGCTTGTTTGCAATATTTTATGAGCAAGATTACTCGTTTTTAGTGTTTTTGTATTACAGGGTAAAACGAGTCCTTAAGTCGGATACGCGCTAACAGGCAGCGTTCTAGGAGTGAAAGATCCGCCTGCGGAGTTAGCAGCACAAACAGGAGAGAAGTTGGCGAGAGTCAGCAGAGGTGCGCTAGCCGATGCCGTGCGCCAGGCGCAGAGTCCAGTACTGCCTAATCCTGACATGACCAGATTTAGAAGTTGCCAAGGATGGACCTCCCGAGCAGTATATAAAAGGAAGAGGTCTAGGGTTTACATCACCATCATCCAACATCCGTCATTGGACACACGTCAGAGCAGCACTCTGAGGTCATCAGCGGCTCACAGAGCAACAAACTGGAAACACACGGACTTGTTGAGAGGACTTGCGCCAGCCGACTGCGCCAGCCGAGAGACATTCTGCACGCACTGTTTGCTACTTGTTTCTCAGACACATTAGTCATTATTTACTATTCTATGATGTTTATCACTAGCATGTCTAGCTAAACGCTTAAGTGTTGGTCGGGCATGAATCTATGATGCACTTTCTTTGAGACTTGAGCTTAATGCGTAGTTTACTTACTTGTATTAATCCTGTGCATACGGAGACAGCCAGTTGCATGAGTAGGGGAAGCCTTGAACCGCAATCTTACTTGTGTTGCTTGCTTGTCATATGTTAAACTAGTTGATAGCTTTACGGTGACAACTAGGAGTAACGAGCTAGGGTGAGCAGTTGCTACTGTGACAGGATTCGCAACTGTTTTAGTCTATGTTCTAAGGATTAATAGCACATGAACTTTGAACGGAACATGCGCACGTGTTAGGAAGCCTTGACCGGACACTAACCCAAGTGAACTTAAGCTATAGACATATTAGAGTCAGTGATAAGGAATGCACTCATAGAGGATTGTCTGCCCAATACTTCTCATAGTCATAGTATCTAATCTCTACTGCCTGCGCACGTCTAGTGCATTTCTCTGCGTTTCACAACTGTTACTCGCGCACTGCGCAAACCAATCACTCACCCCCCAATCTTCGTAAGTGTAGGTCACTAACTAAAACTGAACTACTTGCTCCCTGTGGAGATCGACCCTTACTTAAACGCTGTACTGAGTGGAAGAGGAAGGATTATATTTGACGCGCACAACGACGCGCGATCACATGTCTAGCTAAACACTTAAGTATCGGTTGGGCATGAATCTATGAGTATTTCCTTTGAGACTTGCGCTTAATGCATAGCTTGCTTGCTTATATTAATTCTGTGCCCATTACTGGCAGCTTGTTACATGAGTAGGGGAAGCCTTGAATCGCAATCTTACTCTTGTCACTTGTTGTTGTTTGTTAAACTAGTTGAATAGCCTGACGGTGCCAACTAGGAGTAACGCGCTAGGAAAGGCAATTACTACCTTGATCGGATTCGTAGTTGTTTAGTCTAGTGTAAGAATTAATAGCACATGAACTTTGATCGGAACATGCGCACATGTTAGGAAGCCTTGACCGGACACTAACTTAAGCAAAATCAAGCTATAGACATTTAGAGTCGATGATAAGGAATGCACTCATAGAGGATTGTCTGCGCCGATACTTCTCATAGTCATAGTACTTAATCTCTATTGCCTGCGCACGTCTAGTGCAATTCCCTGCGTTTTACAACTGCTTACTCGCGCATAGCTCAACCCCGATCACTCACCCCCCAATCTTCGTAAGTGTAGGTCACTGGCTAAAACTGAACTGCTTGCTCCCTGTGGAGATCGACCCTTACTTAACCGCTGTACTAGTGGAAGATGAAGGATTAATTTGATGCGTACAACGACGCGCAATCAAATTTTGGCGCCGTTGCCAGGGAGCAACACAGCTAAGTTTTAGTTAGTTTACGTCTTTCCTTTTAGTAACTAGTCATTTCAGTTTGTTTTGTTTTTCGTTGTTGTTTCTGACAGCGCGCAATCACCATTAGCCTGCGCAACCTTGAAACAGTTGCGCTGCGCAGATTCTAGTTGCGCACTGACAGACGCAGCAGCATTAGTTATCTTTTAATTTCATTTTCTTTGAGATTTAGAAAAGGTCATGGAGGATAACAGTGTCGTAGGCGACAACTTAGGGGACAGAACCCCAGAGGAAGCAAGAGCACATAACCGCGCAACCCTATTCAGAGAGGAAGTGCAGCGCGAGGTTGAAGCAAGGATGGCCGCTGAAGTATATAATGCGCCACCCGCGCGACAAGCTGCGCGACGCAGAACAGTGCGCGAGATGTCAACCCCACTCACTGTCAACCAGCCATGGTGCATCGTGCTTCCACCAGACGGACATTTTGAACTAAGGAGCTCGCTCATTCATCACATGCCCAAGTTCCACGGGATGAACAATGAAAATCCAGTCAAGCATGTGCGAGAATTCCTAATCATTTGCGAAAACATGAAGACCGAAGGGGAAAGCGATGAGGTGCTGAAGATGAAGGCATTCCCATTTTCACTGTGTGACACAGCCAGACATTGGTTGATGAACTTACCCGCAGGATCCATTCACACATGGGAGCAGCTGCAGAAGAAATTCCTGGACAAATTCTATCCCGCAGCAAAGATCGCGCTACTCAGAAGAGAACTGGCCGCGCCAAGGCAGAGCGCAGGGGAGTCACTGTCAGAGTATTACGAGCGTTTCAGGGAGCTAGAGGCCAACTGCTACAATCATGGCCTACCCCAGAATGTGCTGATAGAGAACTTCTTGAATGGGCTGCTGCCCATGGAGCTGAGGTTATTGAACGCATGCGCAGGAGGCGACATTTGCAACATGTATCCAGAAGACGCGTGGCAGCTGATAGAAGACTCTGCTGGGCAGGTAAGACATCAGCTAACACTTGAAAATAGTCGTGCTCGTTCTGTGCATCAGGTAGAAACAAGCGCTGAGATCAAGGAAATGAAGGCCATGCTGCAGAAGTTGATGAGTGCGCAAAGCGCACAACCAGTTGCGCCAAAGGTATGTGAATTCTGCAGGTCCACCGAGCACAAGACTGATGAATGTCCCACACTATTTGAAGAAACTGGAGATGTTAATGCTCTTGGAGGATGGGATAACAGAGGACCACAAAGACAGAACCAGCCGCGTTTTGGACTAGCTGCAAATGGATTCAGATGGAAGGAGGAGAACAATTTCCATAGGCAGTCCACAGATCAGCGCGTGCCACAGCAGACGCAACAAGCTGCGCCCTACAATCCACCGCATCGCCGCACTGACGCCCCAGCACATAACAATCAGCAACCAAGGCGATCCCTGGAAGATATCGTAGGGCAGCTAGCAGACACAGTGCGTAAAAATGACGAGAAGTATGACAAGAGGTTCGAGTCCATTGAAAAGCAGCTATCACAGATTGCAACCACGGTATATGAGCTTAAAAAGAGCGATGGCAACCTGCCTTTGCAAGTGATTCAGAACCCCAAAGGAGGAGTCAATGCAGTGACACTAAGGACTGGGCGCACAATAGGAACAGAGCAGACCGCGAAGGCGCCCGCGCAACCAGCCGCGCAAGTCCCAGATCCAACAGAACAGAATGCGTAACCAGAGCAAAACGCGCAACCAGAAGTACCAGCCACAAGCCAGCAGGGCGAAGCGCCAGGTATAACAGAATTAAAAGACAAGGGCACGAATCGTACTAATATACCTGCGCCTTTCCCTGTGCAGGCACCCTTGGCTAGGAAGGAAGCACAGGACAAAGAGCTATACGAGTTATTCAGTAAGGTGGAAATCAACATTCCCCTTATTGAAGCAGTTCGGCAGATCCCTAGGTACGCCAAGTTTTTGAAGGAGCTGTGCACAAACAAGCGAAGGAAAGGCGAGTGCGCACAGGTAATGCTTAATGCGCAGGCCTCAGCGATCGTGCAACATAAGGTACCACCTAAGTGCCGAGACCCAGGTACGTTCACTATCCCATGCACTCTAGGTAAAACCACGGTGAGCAACTACATGATCGATTTAGGCGCATCCATCAATTTGTTACCTTATTCCCTATATGCGACATTCCGCCTTGGACCACTAAAACCTGCAGGTCTCACCATTCAGCTAGCGGATCGATCGTGCAAAGAACCTGCAGGCATGATAGAGGATGTTCTTGTGCGAGTAGGAGAGCTGGTGTTCCCAGCAGATTTTTATGTACTAGAAATGGAGGGCAAATCGAGCACCAGCAGTGCGCAAATCCTACTAGGCAGACCTTTCCTTATGACCGCACGCACAAAGATAGACGTATGGAGAGGCACGCTCTCCATGGAAGTGGATGGCGAAGAAATCCATTTCAACATATTCAAGGGGATGCAACACCCACATGAGGACGCCACAGTACACGCAATGGACAGCTTGGATGATTTAGTCACAGACGCGCAATGCGCAAGTGCAACAGTAGGACCAGAGCCACTGGCACAAGCAGAGTTGGAGGAGCAGGAAGATGGGCCGAGCAGTGCTGAACCAGAACCCACACAGGTACATGATATAGTTCATATTTGCACTGCTAATAAAATCTTGCCCTCTATTGAACAGGCACCCAAGGTTGAGCTGAAGCAACTCCCAGAGCACCTCAAGTACATATTCTTGGGAAATGAGGACACCTTGCCAGTGATCATAAAGAAAGGATTAGAAGAGGAGCAGGAAGTGCGCTTACAGCAGGTGCTGCGCAAGAACCAGCGCACCATAGGATGGACACTGGCTGACCTGCGCGGAGTGAGCCCGGACGTATGCATGCATAGAATTCTGTTGGAAGATGGTGCCAAACCATCCAGGGAGGCTCAGCGCAGATTAAATCCAAATATGATGGAGGTAGTGCAAAAGGAGATCCTGAAGTTGCTTGACGCATGAGTCATCTACCCGATCTCAGACAGCAAATGGGTCAGCCCAGTGCATGTTGTGCCAAAGAAGGGAGGAATCACCGTAGAGGAGAATGCGCAGGGCGAGCTAGTTCCCAAGCGCATTCAGACTAGATGGCGCATGTGCATCGACTACAGGAAGCTTAACGCAGTTACGCGCAAGGACCATTTTCCGCTACCCTTCATGGATCAAATGTTGGACAGATTGGCAGGAAAGCCCTATTTTTGCTTCTTGGACGGATATTCAGGGTACAACCAGATACCCATAGCTGCGGAGGATCAAGAGAAAACCACCTTCACTTGCCCGTTCGGTACGTTTGCGTTTCGGCGCATGTCATTTGGGCTGTGCAACGCGCCAGGTACGTTCCAACGTCTAGTCATGAGCATTTTTTCTGATATGATTGGTATATGCATAGAAGTGTTCATGGATGATTTTACTGTATATGGAGGTACCTTTGACGCATGCTTGACTCATCTAGATAAAGTCTTAGCGCGCTACATTTCTAAGAACCTAGTGCTTAATTATGAAAAATGTCATTTCATGGTATCGCATGGTGTAGTACTAGGACATATCATCTCAGAGGAGGGGATCAAGGTAGATAAAGCTAAGATAGACCTTATTTCTCATCTACCTTATGCCACTAACATGCGCGATGTGAAGTCCTTCTTAGGACATGCCGGGTTTTACAGGCGTTTTATAAAAGACTTATCTAAAATCTGCATACCCCTGTCTAACCTCTTGCAAAAGGATGTGTGCTTCGACTTCACTTATGAGTGCAGGGCAGCGTTTGATAAGCTAAAGGAGGCGCTGACTAGTGCGCCAGTGATGCGCACACCAGACTGGAACCTGCCATTTGAACTAACGTGCAACGCAAGTGATTATGCAGTAGGAGCAGTCCTGGGGCAGCGAGTAGACAAGAAGCCGCACGCCATCTACTATGCGTCGCGCACACTGGACGCTGCGCAGAGGAACTAACCACCACGGAAAAGGAGCTTCTGGCAATTGTGTTTCCGCTGGAGAAGTTCCGTGCATATGTTCTAGGCGTCAGGGTCATCGTATACACAGACCACGCAGCCATCCGCTACCTAATGTCCAAAAAGGAGACTAAGCGGCGCCTGATGCGCTGGGTGCTCCTACTTCAGGAATTCGACTTGGAGATCAAAGACAAGAAGGGCACGGAGAATACAGTTGCTGACCACCTGAGCAGGATCGTGAGAGAGGAGGCGCCAGGGCAGATCACAGAGACATTCCCTGACGAGCATCTGATGGCGCTGACAGGTAAGGTACCATGGTATGCGCACATTGCGAATTACCTAGTCACAGGTGCGTTTCCTCCACATTTCAATAAAACCCAGTGCATGAGATTAAAACATGAGTCCAAACACTATATTTGGGATGATCCATATATGCTCAGAATAGGACTTGACCAGATATTACGGCGCTGCGTGCCTGACCATCTATATTTAGGAAGCCTTGACCGGACACTAACTTAAGCAAAATCAAGCTATAGACATTTAGAGTCGATGATAAGGAATGCACTCATAGAGGATTGTCTGCGCCGATACTTCTCATAGTCATAGTACTTAATCTCTATTGCCTGCGCACGTCTAGTGCAATTCCCTGCGTTTTACAACTGTTTACTCGCGCATAGCGCAACCCCGATCACTCACCCCCCAATCTTCGTAAGTGTAGGTCACTGGCTAAAACTGAACTGCTTGCTCCCTGTAGAGATCGACCCTTACTTAACCGCTGTACTAGTGGAAGAGGAAGGATTATTTTGACACGTACAACGACGCGCGATCAAGTATCCTCCGATCACCATGGATGAACAGGGAGTTACACGTATAAAACCTGAAGAACAATGGACTGCCGAAGAGGGAGCTGCAGCAACTGGTAATTCAAAGGCTCTGAATGCTATCTTTGCTGCGATTGATGCCAACAATTTCGGTTGATATCAAACTGTGATATGGCCAAGCAAGCTTGGGAGATCCTGCAAACTGCCCATGAAGCAACTGATAAAGTAAAGCTGTCAAGATTACAGATTGTTGCTACGCAGTTTGAAAATTTGAGCATGTTAGAAGAGGAGACGATCACTGAGTTCAATGCAAAATTGTGTGACCTGGCAAATGAAGCACATGCCCTTGGAGAACCTATCCCTGAAGAGAAGCTGATTAGGAAGGTACTCAGATCATTGCCCACAAGATTCGACATGAAAGTGACTGCCATTGAAGAAGCTCAAAATGTCAGACACATGAGGCTGGAAGAATTAGTTGGATCGCTCAAACAGTTTGAGATGAAGTTAGTCAAAGTAGATGCTCCTCACAAAAACACTGATGTTGGATTGAAGGCTGAAACAGGTGAAAAGAAACCCTCAGCTGATGATCAACTGGGTCTGCTGGTAAAAAATCTCGGAAAGCTCTTGAAAAACATGGGAACAAGGTCAGGGCAGACCTCAATTTCTCGAAGACAATCCAGAAGAGGTGGAGGAAATCAGAGAAAGAGCAAAGAATCAGCTGAAGAGGAAGAAGAAAAGAAAGAAAGAAGAAAAGGGTTCCAGTGTTGGAACTGTGAAGGATATGGTCATCGACAAGTCGACTGTACTAGTAAACCACTGAAGAAGGCAAATCAAGAATATGCTCTTTCTGCCAGCGGGAGTGAAGAAGAGACAGATCTGAGTGAAGATGAATGCAACTTGGTCAGATCCAAATCAGTCCGAAAAGGCAGAAAAACTCAAGGTAGGGTGAATCAACTTCTGCTACAGCAATCCCTATATCACCATGTCAAGACACTATTAAAGTGTAAAAGATGCTATAGGTGCGGGCTCAAAGGTCACATTAGGAGGAACTGTCCATCAGCATACCACAGAAAGGGGTCAGCCAGAAGAACACCTTAACTCAACTATGGGAGAACTGAGCATCTTGCTCTTATCAGCACAGCAAGTTCCTCGAACAAGGTTAGCTGGTATTTTGACAGTGGCTGCTCGGGGCATATGACGGGAGAAAGATCCTTCTTGAAGAATATAACCCCTTGCTTAGAACAACAGGTGAAGTTTGGAAATGGCCTGAGGGGAAGAGTTCTGGGAAAGGGAACACTAGCAGTTGAAGGGATGCCCGAAATAAGCAATGTCATGCTGAAGGAAGGGCTGAAGGCGAACCTCATAAGCATTAGCCAGCTATGTGATGGAACTCAACAGGTGAAGTTTACAAAAGATTCGTGCAAAGTCTTCAACAGGAATGGAGAATGTATAATGGAGGGGATCAGATCGAGAAGCAACTGCTATCTTCTCAAGGTAGATAAAAACTCTCATTTACCAAGATGCATGCTAACTAATGCGGAGGAAATGAATCTCTGGCACAGAAGGATGGGTCATGTCAATCTGAGAACTCTGAAGAAGATTGCAACAGAAGGGTTAGTCAGAGGAGTATCACTGATGAAAGGTGAGACAAGTTCCATCTGCGGAAATTGTCAGATTGGGAAACAAAAAAGGGTTTCACATCCAAAAGTTAAAGATGCAAACTCTACCAGACCGCTCCAGCTGATACACATGGACCTGATGGGTCCTATGGAAGTCGAGAGTGTGGGTAAGAAAAGATATGCGTTTGTCTGCGTTGATGACTTTACTCGGTTCACTTGGATTGATTTTATCAAAGAAAAATCAGACACTGTAAAACTGATAGTCTCATTGGTGTCCCGTCTGGAGCAACAGAAAAATCTCAGAATCACTAACATTCGCAGTGATCATGGCAGAGAGTTCGAAAACGAAGCAGTGGGTGAGTTCTGTCACCAAAAGGGGAATCCTGCTGAAGCAAACATCACAGGTACTAAGTGGATATTCAAAAATAAATCATATGAGAAGGGGAACATCATTCGTAATAAAGCGTAGTTGGTGGCAGAGGGGTACACACAGATTGAAGGAATTAGACTGTGATGAAACATTTGCTCCAGTTTCCCGACTTAAGGCAATAAGAGCTAGTAATTTCTTGTCACCTCATATTCAAACTATTTCAGATGAATGTGAAAAGTGCATTCCTCAACAGATGGCTGAATGAAGAAGTATATCTTCCTCAGCACAAGGGGTTTGAAGACCCACATCTCCCAGATCATGTGTATTCTCTCAAAAAGACCTTGTACGAATTAAAACAGGCGCCCAGAGCATGGTATGAACGTCTCACGATGTTTCTCGTTGAACATGGTTATGTGCGAGAGGGAGTAGACATGACTCTATTTGTGAAGCACGTTCAGAAGCAATCCATCATTATGCAAATCTATGTGGATGACATAGTATTTACATATCTATCACAGAAGTTGGTGGATCAGTTTGTTGAACAAATGCAGAGTAACCTCCAGATGAGTATGGTGGGTGAGATGATCTACTTTCTTGGTCAGCAATTATTTAAGAAATCAGATGAAATATTTGTGACATAGAGCACGTATGCGAGGAACGTGGTGAAGAAATTTGGGTTAGAAAATGCAAGTCATAAGCACACTCCTACCGCTACACACGTGAAAATCACAAAACATAAATTTGGAGTCAATGCGGAATAGACTTTGTACAAGAGCATGATTGGCAGCCTACTATATCTCATTGCCAGTCGACCCAACATTTGTTATGTTGCAAACCCCAAAGAAAGTCACTCGGCAAATGTGAAACGAATAATCAGATATGTGAGTGGTACAGTGAACTACGGTCTCTGGTATACCAAGGATACCAGCTCTCACTTAGTTGGGAACAGTGATGCTGATTGGGCAGGCAATGTAGATTATTGAAAAAGCACTTCAAGAGGATGTTTCTTCCTATTTAACAACTTGGTGTCATATGTTAGTCTCATGATTATGTATGACATGTTTTTGTGCAAAGAGTTTTTCAAATAAGTTAGAAATATGTGTAAAGTAGTTAAACGTTAAAACTGCAACACTTAAGTCAGGAGATGCAACGCAAGGTGTTATAGCAAGGGCTGGAGTATGCGCTGCTATAAACCAAAGGTGTATATTCTCAGGAAGCAGCAGATTCTGAGAATCAATAACGCGGAGCATATCTCCGAGATTACTAGGGCCTTGGCTGGATAAAGACCCAGAACATCATCAACTATATTTTTGAAACGCAATCTATTTGTTTAACAACAAGATGAAGATAAAATCAACAAATATTCAAATATTCAAATATATTCTTTTTGAATATTAGTTAAGATATTTGAGGAGATTGACGTATGCCATAAAAAGGAGGGGGAACGAAGTTGAAGGTACTGGCGTTCATGCATCTCTCTTGAGTTATAGTAATATACAAGAAAATTTGAGGTTAAGCGATTGAGTGCACCCATCGGAGATCGGAGCAAAGTTATCACAAAAGCACGAGAACTATGAGAATCTGCTGAAGCTATACGTTTCTCAAATCTTGCTGCAAAACAGATCGGCCCAACTATTTTGCCAGCTATTTTGGAGGAAGCCAGCGATCAGAGAGGCCGTTGAGTGGACGAGCAGCTGTTCGGGAGAATGAAGCTGTTGTGACAAGTCATAGAGAGGGATCTCCACACTGAGGGGAGCTCAGTGCGCATCCAGACGAGTCGGTGGTAGAAGGACTTGAAGAGGGAGTCTTGCAAGTTTGTACTTTGTTGACTGATCGTTATTAGGGGATTGCTGCTTATTGAGGTTAGGAGAAACAGCCCCCCCCCCCACATTACGGACACATTGTCCCGAAGTGGGTTACCAAATCTCTGTGTCTCGTATTTACTTTTCAGTATTTACTTTCAGTCGAAACATTCCTAACCTATTTCCTCAGGAGTTGTTATACCAACTGGGTCAAGTTCTACCATCAATACTAGAACTACATCATGGTTCAGCAAGAAACAAAGCAGCATCTCACTTTCCACTGCTGAGGCGGAATACATTGTGGCTGGAAGCTATTGCGCTTAGATAATATGGATGAAACAGATGCTAGAAGAGTATGGTCTGATACAAGGGGAGATGACTCAATTCTGTGACAACATGAGTGCAATTAACATTTCGAAAAATCCTGTTCAGCATTCCAGGACCAAACACATTTACATCAAGCATGACTACATTCGCGAGTTGGTTGCACAGAAGATCATCGCTCTGAAACATGTATCCACCGATAAACAATTAGCAGACATTTTCACTAAAGCTTTGAACAATGCTCAGTTTGAAACATTTATGTTGAGGTATAGCATCCTTGACAAAATAGCACAAGAAGTTGCTACAGCACTCTCTGAAGATTGAAGCTAGAGCATAATTTGAAGACTAACAAAACAGCAACAAAGTTCAGCGACAAAGCACAAGAAAGTGCACTATCTGGACCACAATAGCTGAGGCAAACTGGGCAACAGACAAATGACAGAATTTGCTATAGCAACTGGTGTTGATTTAAAGTTAGAGCAGAATGGCCGAGTGTCTTGAAGATGCACGGAGAGTTTCCGGAGAGGTGTTGTCGTGTCGCAGAGGCTCAAGAAGCTTTACAAACGTCATCAAGTGATCAGCCAACATCATCACACGGCCGAGAGTGATCCAGAACGATAAGGTTTCTAAATTCATATTTAGGTAACCAAATCCCAACAACTCCGCAAGAATCTAGTGGAAGATTCCAAAAGATGTTGTGCTCCACTATGAATCCTAAGGTTTCTAGGGTATCCATCATTGATCATTGATGAAGCTATAAGAGCAATGTAGAGGCAGAAGAATGTATAAGGAATCGAAGCACAGAATACACACAACGAGAGTTAATAGCAAAAGAACTCATCTGGAGGTGGATCTAGTATTGATCTACGTAACTCAACTAGAGCACGGCTCATTGAAGGATCAATCAGTTGCTTCAGAGAATGGCTACGAACAGAAGGTGTCGCAGGCTGTTTGAGAGCTAAACGTGTCTCCTTGATAATGACCAGTGGGCATTGATCAAGGGGGAGCAATATCTGAGTTGGAAGAATTCAGAGAGAGTCCGTTGGCTTGGCAGAGGGTGCTAGAGAAGCTGTCGACAGAAGTTACAGCAATTCTGATATAGAGATTGCTATAGCATACCATCTACTACACATTGTAATAGGATAGGCTAAGTCTGTCCGTCAACTCTGTAGCTGTTCTAAGAAAGGTGGACTGTCCGGATAAACAAAAATGGAAGACCAAATCCTTCTCAGTCAATTGGAGTGATGATGATATGACCTCAGCGATGATGAATGCAACATTGTCAGATCTAGACCTATCAGAAAATTGGCCAATTACATCGGGAAAGTAGTGCTTGCAAAATTGAACAAGAAGTGGCTACAGGAACCCCTGTACCACCATCAAAGTACTGGAAAAAGTCCGAAAAATATAAATCGAAGATGCTATACTTGTGGACATCAGGGACATATTAAGAGGGTCTGTCCATAGATAGTCGGATACTTGAAACCAGCTACAGTACCCGGACCACAGAGACGAGAAAGTGTTATGCACTATGCACTTGTTAGCACCTCAAGATCATCAAGCGAAGAAAGCTGGTATTTTGGTAACGGGTGCTCAGGACATATGACTGGAGAAAGATCGTTTTTGAAGAATGTGACACAAATTTATATTTATAATCTCCTGTTAACACTTAGCAAGCGGTAAGCAGGGTCGAACTCACGAGAGAGTAATCAGTGATAAAGTTCTACGAATAATTGTCGCACTAAAAGGGGTTGTAGGAAGAATGTTTGGTGTTGTTAAATTCAGAAAAAAGTCAGTTCAGGGATATGCATTGCAACAGGTAATCATCGATTGTAACATGCATCAACTAGTAAACTACTATTCTAATCTAACAATCCTGTTAGGGTAATGTTGACTCTAGTGTTCTACCTACTCTCAACCGCTAAGTTCTCGAATAGGTTTAATAATTACTCGATTAACAACACCGATTAGGTTATACCGCTAGGCTTAGCTAATAGGGAAGTCAATCCAATATCAAGCATTAGATATCAACTCAGTTTCACCGGTAGGCTATGCTAACTTAATAATCAGAGCATGCAATTCAACCGACGAACAGGAATTCTCTAAATTGAATTACGAAACATAAGTATCTCAAACCGTGTGTCGCAATACAAAATCCCCAAACTGAAATTAAGGTTTATCTACTATGATCCATCTAAAGCAATAATGAAAATTAACTGAGTTTAAAAATAATACTAAAACTGTGAACAGTAACTCGAATGATGATGCAGAATGGCAGTGTTTGACAAAACCAGCACACGTGAACAAGATGCTGCTATAGCAGGAGTCCGACTTTTGTGAACAAGACCAGTGAACAAGGAGCAGCTATAGCAGGAGCTTGTTCAGAAGAGCTTTAGCGTCTGTCCGAGCAGCAGCAACATGGGTCTTTAAAAAGAGGGCGTGGCAGTCCGTCTAAGAGCATTAGAAGAGTTTCTAAGTTGCGGCAGAGAATATGCCAGTGGAGATTCCTATCTGAAGAAGGAGATTTGATTGTGGGAGATTTGAATCTCAAATCAAATCTAATCTCCTAAAAATTAGGAGATATTAATATTACTAGGGAAATTGCTAAATTTTGATAATGATGCAAGTGGGTGCTCCTATATAAAGAAGACCCTTCAGAGCAAGGAGCTTGATCGAAGGAGAGTGCAGAGAGCGAGAACACACACAGAATTCCGAGAGAGTATTTTTGGTGTGCGAACGAGATCTTCGATTATCACCGAGAGTAGAGCGTGAGCGCAGAGCTGTGGTGACAGAAGCAGAAGGCGATCAGGACTTGTGTAGTCTGATCCAATCTTGATCTGGAAGCCAATTCAGAGCAGAGAGTGCTTGTTGGTTGATCAAGGGCAGCCGCGGAAGAACTGACGGGTGAGTGACTCGGTCGAGTGTCTGGACGACAGTGCTCGCTAGTGACAGGAGGTCACTGAGTGAGGGGGAGTATTCCAGAGTGTGCAGCGCTCTTGGAATCGTTCGAACGGCTCAGCGGAAGGCTTTGGAGCGACGCTGACAGTTTGTGCATCAGCTGTGTGCTACAGTAGATGCTATAGCAACCCTGCAGAATCTGAGTATTGTCTAGAATAGGCTAAGTTCGAGATGAATAGTAACTCCGATGATGAACAGTAGCTCCGGCGATGAACAGTGTCTCCTCCTCAATTTCCGCGCGTTGCTCACGTTGTCGCCTCTCCTCTCTCTTGCTAAAAGTTGTTATTCTTTTCAGAGTAGCAGGCCTATATTTATAGGTAAATCATGCAGACTTAATTTGATCTTGGGCCATCGGCCCAATGCTGACGTCATTAAATGATGTCCGCTCTAGAAGAAGACATTAGCAAGGCGCCTGATGAAGACATTAAGGCATACTAAAGTGTTTTTCCAATGCGGTTCTCACTGAGATGCACATTTACTTCCTTCAACGCCAATTTCCGCATCGACTCTCTAAAAATGCCATAAATCCCAAAAGCGGTCTAGATACACCTGCAATTAAACAATGGGAATAAATAACTTGATGGATCGTATAAATACGCTCCATCAAATACCCTGCTCAAAACAACTTGTAAAGTTTGGAAAAGGATTGAAGGGAAGAGTTATGGGAAAAGGAACTCTAGAAGTCAAAGGGCTACCCAAGTTAAAAAATGTAATGCTGGTAGATCGATTAAAGCAAATCTCATAAGCATCAGCCAGTTCTGTGACGGCACACATCAGGTAAAATTTACACAAGACTCTTGTTAGGTTTTTAACGAGATTGGAGCGTGTATAATGCAGGGAACCAGATCAAAGAACAACTGCTACTTACTCAAGGTTGGTACAGCAACCCCTTCACCAACGTGCATGTTGACCAACACGGAAGAAATGAATCTCTGGCACAGAAGGATGGGCCACATCAACTTAAGAACTCTGAAGAAAATTGCAACTGAAGGATTAGTTAGAGAAGTTCCTATAATTAAAGGAGAGCTGAGTACCATTTGTGGTGAATGTCAGATAGATAAGCAGAAGAACGCTTCCCACCCCAGAATTATCAACATCAACACCATTAGAGCTCTTCAATTGTTACACATGGACCTGATGGTACCAATGAAAGTTGAAAACTATGGAAGGAAGAGGTACGCATTTGTGTGTGTTGATGATTATACTAGATATCATGGGTTGACTTCATCAGGGAAAAGTCAAACACTGTGAGAGTGATAGTTACCCTAGTATCCGGTTAGAACAAGAGAAGAACCTCATAATTGATGCCATCAGAAGTGATCGTGGAAGAGAATTCGAGAATGAAGTTGTGGACAGCTTCTGTAGTAAACGTGGAATCACTCATCAGTATTCTTCGCCAATTACTCCTCAACAAAATGGTGTGATGGAGCGAAAAAATAGAACAATTCAAGAAATGGCCCGAGTCATTATACATGCCAAGAAAATTCCCTTGAAGTTTTGGGCCGAAGCTATGAACATAGCCTGCTATATCATCAACAGAGTCTCCATACGAAAAGAACAAATCAGATATGCTATGAGCTTTTGAACTAGAAGAAGCCCACAGTCAAATATTTCCACATATTCGGGAGTGACTTTTATATTCTGAGGGATAGGGAGTACAAAAGGAAGCTTGATCCGAAGAGTGAGGCTGGGATATTTTTGGGTTACTCAGTTAACAGCCGAACCTATGGTGTCTACAACAAGCAAACAAAAACGGTGATGGAATCCATAAATATAGTCATTAATGATGTTGAAGAAGAGGCCTCCACCAGCTTGAAAGTTGAAGACTCAGACACAGAAGTCAGCCTTTTGAAATAGAACAGAAGTGAAGAAGAAGTGGTACAAGAGGATGTTATAGCAGACGCTGAAGCAGAACTGCTGGATCAAAACAGTGATAACACTGGCGGATAATAGAGCAGTGAGGGCTCCCATACAACATTAAGGCAACCTCCCAAGAAGATTCAAAGGAACCATCCGTTGTCAAATGTGCTTGGAGATCCTTCAGCAGGAAGACGAACCTGAAGTTCATCTCACTTCAGCATCTGCGATTCTATATGCCATTCCTGCTCTTTGTCCTGTGCAGAGCCAAAGAACTTCAAGGAGGCTATGGGTGACGAATATTGGATACTGGCAATGTAGGAAGAATTGGCAGAACTCAAAAGACATGATGTATGGGATCTGGTGGCCAGACCAAAAGGAGTGAAAATCATAGGAACCAAGTAGATCTTCAAGAACAAGACTGAGTACACCCAGATTGAAGGCTTGGACTTTGATGAAACATTTACACCGGTAGCCCGATTAGAAGCCATCAGACTTCTCCTAGCGTTATCCTGCTACCTCGGATTCAAACTCCACCAGATGGACGTCAAGAGTGCATTCTTGAATGCTGAACTATCTTAGGTGGTATATGTGGCGCAGCCCAAAGGTTTTGAATATCGTCACCATCCGGAGCATGTGTATAAGCTTAAGAAGGCCCTGTATGGATTAATGCAGGCCCTATAGCATGGTATGAGAGGCTAACTATTTTTCTGGAGAAGCACGGATATGAAAGAGGAGGAGATGACAAGACACTCTTTGTAAAAGAACCAGGTCAGATCTGATCATAGCATAGATTTAGTTGATGACATTGTTTTTGGCTCCCGATCTCAGAAGTTGGTGAAGCAGTTCGTGGACCACACGAAGAATGAATTCAAGATGAGCATGGTGGGAGAACTAACCTACTTCCTAGGACTGGAAGTATGAAGTTCTAGCTAGATAAAGCAAGTCACAAACGCACAAGCTGCCACCCATATCACCGGATCACTTTTTGGATCAAACTTTGTCCTGTAGCTCAGGTATACCACGTACTAATTGATCAGCTGCAAGTCTTTTTAACGTCCTCAGATTGAGATATCCCAGCCTTTTATGCCACAGGTTCATTTCTTCAGTTTTAGTTAGCAGGCAGGATGATGAAGAGATTGCTTCAGCATTCTCTAGTAAATAGCAGTTGTTGGCTAACCTTGCACCCTTCATAATGCATCTTCCCTCTGCATCAAACACTTGAAATAATTTTTGTGAGAAATTTACAAAGTGAGTACCGTCACATAACTGAATGATGCTAATGAGATTCGTCGTTAGTCCTTCCACGAGCATCACGTTTTTGAGTTTGGGCAGGCCGTGAACTTTTAGTGCTCCCTTCCCAATGACTCTTCCCTTCAACCCATTTTCAAATTTCACATCTTGTTCTTTTCATGGCTGAATATCTGTTAGATAGGATCCGTTTCCTGTCATGTATCCAAAAGATCCACTGTCAAAATAGCAATTTCCTTTCTTCAAGGATTTTGTTGAGTTGAAGCACGCGTGATTGAGATGATCCACTCCTGATTTCCAGCTCTCGCTGAGTGTGGGACACTACCTACGGATGTGACCAGATTGGTTGCAATGAAAGCAGCATCGTTCGTCCTGTAGAGTTCTGGGTAAGTGATGTACAGTTTACTAAAGCATCTTCTTGCTTTTTCTTCTAGGCTTTTTCTTCAGAGACATTTTTTCTTGCTCATCTGGTGTCTGATTGCTTTGCAATATTGATCCTGTGTTGAGCATCTTTGTTGTCTTTCGAGACAGAAGCACTTCTTCCATTGCTTTATTGTATTTTCTTTCTAGTTGATCAGCATGTTCTTTCAATCTTGAGATAACGCTCAGAAGTTTATTGTTCTCAGCATTTAGCTCAGACACTCTGGCAATCAAACCCTCATTCACATTCACTACTTTTAGACACTTATCAATTAATTGTCTATAGTGTTGAGCCAAATATTCCTCCATGAATCTGTTACTACAGTTATACCCTTTCTGTGACTTGTTTGAACTTCGTCTATTGGCCATTGATGACAGCAACGCTTTCCCGGATCACACTCTGTATGGTGAGCGAACTGCTCTGATACCAACTGAAATTCTGATGCGTTGTTGATGTGAAGTTATAGCTTCTGCTTAAGCACTCTCTGTATCTTTCTGCGGAATTAGTCTACTGCCAGAATAAGAAAGACACATTGTTTGGTCACCCAGTTCGGGAACTTGCCTACATCTGGGGAGGATGCTTTGATCCTCAAGATTCCACTCTCTTAGTTCGAAGTACAAGAAGTCACACCTCTACTTCTCCCCTAGCCAAAATCTAATGCTTAGTCTAATCTCCTAGACTAGCTAGCAATCTGATCACACAGACTGTCTTCGCGGTACCTACACACTCCCTATAACAAATAGCTACGGATCTGACTCACAGACCTAGCCTATTCTATTACAATGTGTGGTGCACGGAATGCTTAAGCACACTCTTCACCAGAGTTGTTGTATCTTCAGTCAGCGACTCTCCTAGCTCTCCTATCTTTAGTCGAACACCCTGAGTTTTTCAAACTCAGCCTCAGCTCCCCCTCAATCAATGACTCACTCCATCACTATTAGGTAGCTTTGATCAATGCTCCGCATCCCGCGACACTGCCTGTCTGCGGCTGATCACCGAGCTTCGATTGTCCCTTCAATGAGCAGCGTTTCAGTTGAACTCCGGACCAATCCTGAATCAAACTCCACGAGTTCTGATTCCTTCTACACACAACACTAGTTTTCAACTCAATGTATAAGCCCTGCTACCGTGGTTGATCTCTGTGTGTTCCTTTTCAAGCGCACTAGCACACCAAAAATGCCAAGGATCATTACCAGAATCTTTTTCTAGATTCTAGCAAGTTTTTTGGAGATTTCAGTGCCAAATTTGGACTTTTGGATCTATATCTTCTTTGACCACGTGTTGTCATTTGCTGAGCTCTTGATGACATTTGCACAACTCTCTGAGCTTTCCGATGACAGACGGATCATGCCGGAGCCTCATCGTGCAACGCCAGGTTGATTGGGCATTCTGCTCTAGCTCTAGATCATCACGGAGTGCTGAATCAGACTCTATCTCTTCATAGTTGTATCTCGCCCATTCTTCAGATAGTGTATCAGCTTCAAATCTTCGAGGACTGCTTAGCAGACTCTGGTTTTTTGTTGTTGTTGTTTTGCCAGTCTTCAGATTGTGCTAGCCACCAATCTTCAGGGAGTGGTTTAGCAGTTTCTTGAGCAGTTTTGTCAAGGATGCCATATCCTTAATAATATGTTACAACCTCCATTTGGTTAAGGAATTTCTGGTAAATATTATTACAGACTATGGAAGAGTAGAGAATACGTTATATGGGGTAAGCTTTTTCAGGAAGCTAAGAGTTGTGATCACTCCGTCGGTGATCAACAAATTTCTAGGAATCAATGAGGACGCCAGCCCACCTGTAGAAGTGAGCTCAGCGACACTTGTTGCGACACTCACTGGTGGATTGTGCAAAAGCATTGATCATGTTGAATCCAGAGTTTATAGGGTTTTGATCAAAGCCTGATCTCACTCGCCCGACATGCCTCATATTCGACTGAAACAATCCACTTTGCTGCACACTGCTAGGTGTAGAAACAGGCAAAGCTGTGGGGATATGGTGGTGGTGATCGAAGCAAGCCAATCGAATGAGGTCAGCATTAGCCGCATCGAGCTCCTTTTGCAAGTGCTCAACTTGTCGCTGAAGGAAAGTGATGGCGCCTATGCAGCCATAGACTGGATCCTTGACTCGAGCTTCTGCTTCATAGGCAAGGGAGTTGACTGCGTCCTCCCGTTGCTGCGGAAGGAGCTCGTTCAGCAGCTTGGTGACGTTGCTCGCACCAAATATCTTGTGGACGTTGGCAAACTTTTGGGGCTCTTCTGGTGGGAAGTATGGGGCAAATATGCAGCCAGGCAGATATTTGCAGCGTAGGAACTTGCAGGCCGCACAAGGGGAGTTGTAAGAGTTGCTGGAAGCCATTTGGTGTGTCTGCACATCCATCATCATCTGTAAGTTTTCTTTGCATGTTCCAAACTTAAATGTTGTTCTTGGATCTTGAATTTGTGCTTCATAAATTCAATGTCTTTCATGCAATATTATGAACGATTTGAGACCTGTTTTAGTTTGTTTGGGAAAGATGAGTAGGAGGTCAAAGTTTTTTAAAAAAGAAAATGAAATTTTTATCTCAACCTAATTCGTTTTAGGTCAAAAACGATGTATCATCTAATTCAAGTGTAAAAGCTTCATGAGGTAGTTGTTGATTGAGTGTATATATCTTGACCTCTCTGTCGAGTACGCTGCAAATCGAAACCCTAGCTAGATTAGTTGGAAAAACAAATCAGTGGCCGGAGGCACAAACAACAGATAAGACATATATATATATATATATGAGTGCATGTCTGCTTTCACATAAATGCATATATGATGTGTTTTAGAGATCTCTGCACAAAGTGTATTTGGGAGCTGCTGATCTAACTACCAAGTACTCAATTCTCAACTCCTTTGTGGTAAGGAATTTGATGCCCAACTCAAACAGGGGAAAGGTGACCAAAGCAATGGGCCAGCTATTGTACAGTATTGGGCAAAAGACAGAAGTCAACCTGGGTCAGATTGTCTTCCATCAAATCGCTTCTCATGCTAACAATCTGAAATCCAACTTGAGCATTGTGAAATTTCGCAGCGCCTCTGAGTTGCATATTGTGTACAAGAAATTGCTATAGCAGACTCTTGTACACTCGGATCTTGTGCAGCAAGATGAAATAATGAACAACGATTTGTTCACCCAGTTCGGCCAACTGCCTATGTTTGGGGAGGCCTGTACTCCAATCCTCAATCCACTAGTCTCGGAGGTCTCTCGTACAACACTGTTCGACTCAACGCAACCTATGCTACTCAACCTTAGCTAGTCAATCACACAATCAGAACAGGCTCTGACTTGTGTCTCACACACCTACACACTCGAATTAATTCAGAATAGCTACTCCTCTGATCTCACAGACTCAGCCTATTCTAATTAAATCAAAGTCCCCGTAGGCTTGCTATAGCACACAGCTGGTGCATTTTCTGTCCGTGTCGCTCCAAAGCCTTCAGCTGAGCCGATCGAACTCTCCACGAGCTCTGCACACTCTGGAACGCTCCCCCTCACTCAGTGACCTCCCGTCACTAGCGAGACCTAGCCTTCTACAGATTTTCCCAGTTCCTCCACTCGACAACTCTGCCGCCGCCTGCCTTGATCAACCAACAAGCACGTCCTGCTCTGAATTGGTCTTCTCTGATCAGACTCTGCAAGTCCTCGATTAGCCTTTGCTCCAACCACTCAGCTTTGCGCTCACGCTCTACTCTCGGTGGTGATCCAATCTCTTCGCTCTAGCACTCTGTATATATCTCTCAGTATATTACTCTATCTTTGTGCTTGGATTCTATCTCGGATGGATGCCTTTGATGCTCTGTCCAGCCTCCTTTAAATAAAAACTCCATGCTCCATCAATATCAAATTTAGGAAATTCCTTAAAGATCTCAACAAGATCTTATCTCCTATTTTGTAGGAGATTAGATTTGTTTGGAGAAACAAATATTTCCACAATCAAATCTTCTCCTGGATACGGGAATCTTTACTGGGATATTCTCTGTGAATATTTAGAAGCTCTTCTAAGATCTCAACAAGATCATATCTCCTATTTTGTAGAAGATTTGATTTCCCAATCAAATCTTCAAGCTTTGGTACCGAATCTTCATTGGGGATATTCTGAGAATATTTGGAAGCCTCCCGTTACACTGCTACATCATATCTGGGCAGATTGTTCTTCGTGCCAATACTGGTACTACAGCTCCCTGCTACAGCTCCTGCTGTAGCAACTGCTTGTTCACTGAGCTTGAAATGCCTTTGTGCGCGCCTTGTAATCGCGCAGTCCCTCATATGCATCCAGGCGCAGCTCTTCTAATTCGCTTAGCTCAAATGCGCGCTCCTTACCAGCCTCGTCTAGGTTCAGGTTGCAAACGCGCAATGCCCAGTATGCTTTGTGTTCCAACTCCACTGGCAGGTGGCACGCTTTTCCATAAACCAACCAAAACGGTGAAGTCCCAATTGGTGTCTTATGTGCAGTTCGGTATGCCCACAGCGCATCGTCAAGGCGCTGGCTCCAGTCTTTGCGCGACGGTCTCACAGTTTTCTCCAGGATGCGCTTGATCTCTCGGTTGGAAACCTCGGCCTGTCCATTCGTCTGAGGGTGGTAAGCGGTGGACGTCTTGTGGCGCACCCCATAATGCTTGAATACCTGCGCCACTATCCTACTGCAAAAATGCGTCCCCTGGTCGCTTATGATTGCCTTAGGCACCCCATACCTGCAAAAAATGTTAGTTCTCAAAAAGTCAGCGACCGTCTTACCATCATCCTTCCAGGTGGCCTTGGCCTCAACCCATTTGGAGACATAATCCACCGCGACCAATATGTACTCATATCCGGAAGATGAGGGAAATGGCCCCATGAAGTCAATCCCCCAAATATCGAATACTTCATCCACTAGAATTGGCGTCTGCGGCATCTCATTGCGCGCTGATATGCCCCCTGTGCGCTGGCACCTGTCACAGTTCCTGCAGTGGTTATACGAGTCACTAAACAAGTGCGGCCAATAAAATCCGCAATCCAGGATCTTTCTGCTCGTGCGCTTTGGACCAAAGTGTCCTCCACATGCGTGCGCATGACAAAACATCAAAACAGAGTTAATTTCATGGTCAGGCACGCAGCGCCTCAAAATCTGATCAGGTCCTATTCTAAGCATATACGGATCATCCCAAATGTAATGCTTGGACTCATGCTTTAATCTCATGCATTGGGTTTTACTGAAATGAGGAGGAAACGTACCTGTGACCAAGTAATTCGCAATGTGCACATACCATGGTACCTTACCTGTCACCGCCATCAGATGCTCGTCAGGGAATGTCTCCGTGATTCTCCCTGGCTCCTCTGCTTTCACGAACCTGCTCAGGTGGTCCGTGACTGTGTTCTCCGTGCCCTTCTTATCTTTGATTTCTAAGTCGAACTCCTGAAGCAGGAGCACCCAGCGCATCAGGGGCGGCTTAGTCTCCTTCTTGGACATTAGGTAACGGATTGCTGCGTGGTCTGTGTAGATGATGACTCTGGCGCCTAGAACATATGCGCGGAACTTCTCCAGCGCAAACACGATTGCCAGAAGTTCCTTCTCCGTGGTGGTGTAGTTCCTCTGCGCAGTGTCCAGTGTGCGCGATGCATAATAAATGGCGTGCGGCTTCTTGTCCACGCGCTGTCCCAGGACTGCACCTACTGCATAGTCGCTTGTGTCGCACATCAGTTCAAACGGCAGGTTCCAGTCTGGCGCGCGCATCACTGGCGCACTGGTCAGCGCCTCCTTCAGCTTATCAAACGCGGCCCTGCACTCATCAGTAAATTCGAAACACACATCCTTTTGCAAGAGGTTAGACAGGGGTATACAAATCTTAGAAAAATCTTTTATGAAACGCCTGTAAAACCCAGCATGCCCAAGGAATGATTTCACATCGCGCACGTTAGTGGAATAGGGCAGATTAGAAATAAGATCTATTTTGGCCTTATCTACCTTGATCCCCTCCTGCGAGATAATATGTCCTAGTACTACACCATGCGATACCATGAAATGACATTTTTCATAATTGAGCACTAGGTTTTTTGAAATGCAGCGCGCTAAGACCTTATCAAGATGAGTTAAGCATGCGTCAAAGGTACCTCCGTACACAGTAAAATCATCCATGAACACTTCTATGCATATACCAATCATATCAGAAAAGATGCTCATGACTAGGCGTTGGAATGTACCTGGCGCGTTACACAGCCCAAATGACATGCGCCGAAACGCAAACGTACCGAATGGGCAGGTAAACGTGGTTTTCTCTTGATCCTCCGCAGCTATGGGTATTCTGATTGTACCCTGAATACCCGTTCAAGAAACAAAAGTAGGGCTTCCCTGCTAATCGATCTAGCATCTGGTCCATGAAGGGTAGCGGGAAATGGTCCTTACGCGTGACTGCGTTAAGCTTTCTGTAGTCGATGCACATGCACCATCCAGTTTGCATGCGCTTGGGAACTAGCTCGCCCTGCGCATTCTCCTCTACTGTGATTCCTCCTTTCTTCGGCACAACGTGCACTGGACTTACCCATTTGCTGTCTGAGATTGGGTAAATGACTCCTGCGTCAAGCAGCCTCAGGATCTCCTTCTGCACCACCTCCATCATATTCTGGTTCAATCTGCGCTGAGGCTCCCTAGATGGTTTGGCACCATCTTCCAATAGAATCCTATGCATGCATACGTCCGGGCTCACTCCGCGCAGGTCAGCAAGTGTCCATCCTATTGCGCGCTGGTTCTTGCGCAGCACCTGCTGTAATCGCGCCTCCTGCTCCTCTTCTAATCCTTTCTTTATGATTACCGGCAGGGTGTCCTCATCTCCCAAGAATATGTACTTGAGGTGCTCTGGGAGTTGCTTCAGCTCGACCTTGGGTGCCTATTCAATAGAGGGCAAGATTTTATTAGCAGTGCAGATATTAACTATGTCGTGTACCTGTCTGGGTACTGGTTCAGCACTGCTCAGCTCATCCTCATGCGCCTCCAACTCTGCTTGTGCCAGTGTTTCAGGCTCTTCTGCTGCGCTCGCACATTGCGCATCTGCAACTAAGTCATCTATGCTGTCCATCGTGTGCACTGTGGCGTCCTCATGAGGGTGCTGCATCCCTTTGAATATGTTAAAATGAATTTCCTCGCCGTCAACTTCCATTAAGAGCGTGCCCCTCCACACGTCTATCTTTGTGCGCGCTGTCATCAGAAATGGTCTGCCCAGTAGGATCTGCGCACTGCCTTTGCTCGACTCTCCCTCCATTTCTAGGACATAGAAATCTGCTGGGAACACCAGCTCTCCTACTCGGACAAGGACATCCTCTATCATGCCCGTAGGTTGCTTGCACGAACGATCTGCTAGCTGAATGGTGAGACCTGCAGGCTTTAGTGGTCCAAGGCGCAATGACGGATATAGGGAATAGGGTAGCACATTTATAGATGCCCCTAAGTCAATCATGCAATTGCTTACTGTGGTCTTACCTAAAGTGCATGGGATGGTGAACGTACCTGGGTCTCGGCATTTAGGTGGTACCTTATGTTGCACGATTGCTGAGGCCTGCGCATTTAGCATTACCTGTGCGCACTCGCCTTTCCTCCTCTTGTTTGTGCACAGCTCGTTTAAGAATTTGGCGTACCTAGGGATCTGCCGAACAGCTTCAATAAGGGGGATGTTTATTTCCACCATACTGAATAACTCGTAGAGCTCCTTTTCAAGAGCTTCCTTCCTAGCTGATGGTGCCTGTACAGGGAAAGGTGCAGGTATGTTAGTACGATTCATGCCTTTGTCCTTTGATTGCATCATACCTGGCGCTTCGCCCTGCTGGTTTGTGGCTGGCGCTTCTGGTTGCGCATCTTGCTCAGCTGGATCTGGAGTTTGCGCAACTGGTTGCGCGGGCGCCTTTGCGGTCTGCTCTGAAATTTCAAGTGTCTCTACTTATGCAGATTTGTGAACTAGCAGTTGCTGCAGCACACTCTTGTTCACTTAAATGAAGGCACAGCAGACAATGAATAGGACACAGATTTGTTCACCCAGTTCGGCCAATCTGCCTACGTCTGGGGAGGACTATTCTCCAGTCCTCAATCCACTCAACCAATGGTTCAAAGCACACTCGGTTACAACGCACGCAACCTATGCTACTTTAACCCCGTGTGGACTACTCAACACAATCAGAACAAACTCTGATTTGTGCCAGCACACCCTCTACAATATGTCAGTCTAGAATAGCTACAATTCTCTCAAAGAACTCAGCCTATTCTATACTACACTACTCAGCAGGGTTGCTGCAGCAACAGCTGTAACACCAGCTGAAGCACTCTGTCCGCGTCGCTCCAAGGCCTCCTGCCGAGCCGATCGAACCACTCCAAGAGCGCTGCACACTCTGAGTAACTCCCCCTCACTCAGTGACCACCTGTCACTAGTGAGTTCTTCCGCACGAACCTCCACCGAGCCTTCCACCCGTCAGTTCTTCCGAGGCTGCCTTTGATCAACCAACAAGCTCCACAGCTCTAAATTGGCTTCCAGATCAATGCACGAATCAGTCTCTGCAAGACCTGATTCTCTTCTACAATACGTACCACAGCTCTGCGCTCAACGCTCTGCCCGTGTGTGTTGATCGAAGAACAACTCTCGTAGCACACCCAGAAAAATCCTCACTCTGAATTTCGTGTCTACTCTCGTGTATCACTCAGCTTCGATGCGCCCTACAGCCCTCAAACCTTCTGCTTAAATACCCTCACCACTTTAAGCAATTTCCAGGTTTTGGCCATAGACCCACAAGATCAATTATCTCCTAAAATCTAGGAGATTAGATTTGATCAATATCTTTAAGCACATCTCCTTCTCTGACTAGTAATCCTTGCTGGAATATGCTCAGCATCATATTAGAAATTCTTCTAAGCACTTTCACACAGCTGCCACACCTTCAAAACTCACCCAGCACAAAACTGCTACTCGGACAGTTGAACTAGCTCTTGAACCAGCACCTGCTGCAGCATCCCCTGCTGCATCTGTTGCTGGTTTACTTCTGCTGGCCTCCTTGATTGATTGAGCTGCAGCAGCTCCTTGTTCACATATGCTGGTTTTGTCAAACACTGCCATCCTTGCATCATCAATCTCCCCCTTGGCATTTTGACAAAACCTTAAGGCAAATGCACTCTTCCGTGAACCAGAAAAAAATACTCTAAGTAAAATTAATAGAGAGTAAGTAAGGCCACACTCGGCCATAGCAAAATGACCACGCAGGGTCAAGAAAACAATGTTCATAATGTTCATCAACAGTAACAGTAGCAGCATATCACCAAGACACTTCTTCTCCCCCTTTTTGTCATAGATGCTCAAGGGGGCTGCTCATCATCTGCTGGGAACTCCAGGTCTCGAAGGAGGCTCCTGATCTGTCCACGCCTGGCATCTCTCCTCTTGGCTTGAGCTTCAAGAATAGCCAGCTCAGACCGGAGGTGGCTCACAATCCTGGCACGAAGAGCAGACTGGATTGTGGCAGCAGGGGGAAGAGATTCCTCCAGGGGAGCTGGAGCTGAAGAACCAACCATGAGAAGATCCTCATAGGCAACATCCACTGCATGTTTTCCCTTGAATAGTTTGTGATCAACAGTAAAGACCTGCAGCTCCTCAGATAAGCCTTCAGTAATCGCTCCAAACTCTGGGTGCTGAGAGACCATAATTCCATAGATGAGGGAGGGCAGCACAATAGGCTTGCTGGAGGAGGCACTCCCGGCATGTGTTGCAAGCTGAGGGAACATCACACTTCCCAGGCTGATCTTCCTCCTCTTTCCAATAGAATAGAGAAGGTTAGCAAAGTCTTTGTTGACCTTCCCTCTGTGAGAACTAGGAATCCAGTTCCTTGCACCAAGATGATACAGCAGAGCATACTTGGAGGTTAGCTTAGCTGCACTGAGATTTGGGCCGCCCCAAGACAGGCACACTCCCGCTGTGAGGATCTTCGCCAATAATTCAGGCTTCACATCAGTGGGAGCCCTTGCATTCTCATGAATCCCAAGGAATGCATCAATAATTTCCGGGGTAATAACCACTTGTTTACCCCTTACCCAGCTTCTCCCATACTCATCAGCTCCTTCTTCTCCAAATTTTTCTTCCATATTCACTATAAATTCTCTAACCAGAATAATATTGAAACGGTGAGGAAAGGTTAGGGACTTGAGCAGATTTACCTCAGTCAGGAGCTCAATCATAGCAGCTGATCTATACTTGTCTTGCACCAGTCGCTTCTCATGCACAATGTGTTTCCTCTCAACAGCACTCCAGGTTTGAGAGACACTTTTTTTCCTGAACCATGTGCCTCCGACAGTGAGAGCAGAGAAATCTTCAGCTGCAGGACCTTTCTCAGAGGGTCCACCAAGAGATCCTGCTTCCTCTTCTTCACTGGATGAGTTTTCACTACTGGAGCCTGGGATCAGGATAGGAGCTTTGCCCTTGTCTGAAGAAGGAGGATGTGCTGCAGCAGGTTCTTGTTCAGGAGACTCAGCAGCTGTTTCAACCCCTTCACCAATAATACCTGGGGACATGACCAGTGATCTGCACTCTTCTCCTGCAGGGACTGCTGCAGCAGTCTCTGCTGCTTGTTCTTCTTCAGAAGCAACTTCAGCCATATCCGCTTCTGGCAGCGCAGCAAAACTGGAGACAGGTTCTCCATCACGTACCAGCCTCCTCCTCTTCTGCGAAGCTCCTTCAGAGGGAGAGGGCTCACTGTGCGACACAGGGAGAGGGTTTGGTTCCCACACAACCACATCCAGCGGCTGAGCAGGGTCTTCGTTGCGTGCCTTGGTCCTTCTCTCAGACCTGTTCTGCCTGTCAGCTGCCAGATTCTTCTTCAGTCCGCGTGTCTTCACCATTGCTGCAGAGATGTGGAAGGAAAGAGGAGCGCACAGAGGATGATCGGCAGAGATTTCTGAGAAGCCCTTTGCTCTTGATCTGTGCCCTAGAAAATATTCACCCGTTATTTTCTTTTTCCTTTTTGAAGTGTAAGTCACGTGCCTCCCATGTGCAAATATTTTCCTTTCCATCCTCAGCAACCAACACATGTGAACAAGCTAATTCGGACAAGGTTGCTGCAGCACATGTGAGCTTGTTCACCTATTCAATTCAGGCTGCATTTTTTGCTCAGAGGATCCTTGAGAGATTCTGATGGAGCCTTCTTCACCCATACTTGGAATACACCAGAGCTTTTCTTCTTCTGATCTTCCAGCCTCCTAACTCTTTGTTTGGGTTTCCATATTTGTACCATCTTTGATTTACCCTTGTTTTTAGCAATCCAATGCCCTTGTGCAGCAACATGAAATGGAGTCTTTGTGCAACATGTGCTGATTCTGGACTTTGCTCCCCCTTTTTCAGCTGAGCAAGTTCTGTGTTGCTGCTTCAGATTGGAGTTGATCTTCTGCTTCCCAACACTTGTACCAGTACTCCACTTGTTCTGAGACTTTTGTTTTGTTTGAGAAAAATGTTGTCCATGATGCTGCAGCATCCTCTTGTTCACATGTCTAGATCCAATTTTCTCTGCCATTTTTGAGGAGGCATCTGAATTCTTCTTCTCGTCTGTCTCACCATCTGAGGCTTTAATGAACACTGTCCCTTTAGAGCTTTCTTCACCAGTATATCCAAGCCCTGTTTTCCCTTTTCCAAGTCTTTGGTAAGATAATATTTCGTCCAGAATATTGCTCTGCGGGTCAGCTGTCTTGGCTGCTGCTGGAGTGGATTCAACAGAGGTCTGTCTTTCTGAATCTTCTCTTTTCAGAATAGTAACTTGATTATCAACTGAGGGTAGACATCTCCTTCGTTCTTCTTCCAAGAGATTTACTCTGTCAGTCAAGGTCTGATTGGTCTGAAGAACTGCCTCACATTGTTTGAGTATCTTCCTCAGAAGATCAGCAAAACTGTCAGATGAGTCTTCGTCATCTTCACTCTCAGAGACTTCAATCCCATAGTGAATTTCTACCTTCTTTAGCTCATTGAGGTGGACATCTGAAACACTTGTCAGCACAACACAGTTTTCTTCATCACTCTCATCCGAATCACTCCATTTTGCTGTCATGGATCTGCTGTTCTTTTTCTCAGAATTCTTGAAGGGTTTGCTTGGACAATCAGCCTCAATGTGTCCATACCCTTCACAATTCCAGCATTGAACTCCCTTTTTCATCTCTTTCTTGTCATCTTCGTCCAGAGCTGGTTCTTTCCCTTTCTTCTTTCTTTCACTGCCCCTTCTGAATTGTCTTCGCGAGGAAGAGCTTCTCTCAGTTCTGGATTCCATGTTTTTCAGAAACTTCCCTAGATTTTTAACAAGCATGCTCAGCTGATCGTCTGGGACTGTCTGCTTGGTTTCTGCTTCAGCCTTCAAACCAACATTCTTGTCCTTGGAAGTGGTGTCTTCTTTGACTAGTTTCATCTCAAATTGTTTGAGAGACCCCATCAGCTCTTCCAACCTCATGAATCTGACATTCTGAGCTTCTTCAATGGCTGTCACCTTCATGTCAAACTTTGTGGGCAGCGATCTGAGAACTTTTCTGATAAGCTTTTCTTCTGGGATGGGCTCACCAAGGGCATGAGCTTCATTTGCAAGATCACAGAGTTTAGCATTAAACTCAGTGACTGTTTCATCATCCAGCATCCTCAGATTCTCAAATTGTGTGGCAATTATCTGGAGTCTTGACAGCTTCACTCTATCCGTTCCCTCATGGGCAGTTTGCAGAATCTCCCACGCTTGCTTGGCCATGTCACAGTTTGAGATCAACCTGAAGTTATTAGCATCAACTGCAGCAAAAATTACATTCAGAGCCTTTGAATTACCAGTTGCTGCAGCACCTTCTTCAGCAGTCCATTGCTCTTCAGGTTTAATTCTTGTCACTCCTTGCTCATCCATGGTGATTGGGGGAGACCACTGAACCACAACAGCTCTCCATGTCTTCTCATCAATAGCCTTGAGGAAAGCTTTCATTCTAGCTTTCCAATAACCATAGTTGCTCTCTTCCAGAAGTGGAGGTCTACTCGTGCTCTGTTCTTCCTTCATTGTCTTGGCTACTTCGGAGACACTGTAGGACCTTTTAACTCTGTGTGTCGAGTTCCCGCTCTGATACCAATTGAAATTTCAAGTGTCTCTACTTATGCAGATTTGTGAACTAGCAGTTGCTGCAGCACACTCTTGTTCACTTAAATGAAGGCACAGCAGACAATGAATAGGACACAGATTTGTTCACCCAGTTCGGCCAATCTGCCTACGTCTGGGGAGGACTATTCTCCAGTCCTCAATCCACTCAACCAATGGTTCAAAGCACACTCGGTTACAACGCACGCAACCTATGCTACTTTAACCCCGTGTGGACTACTCAACACAATCAGAACAAACTCTGATTTGTGCCAGCACACCCTCTACAATATGTCAGTCTAGAATAGCTACAATTCTCTCAAAGAACTCAGCCTATTCTATACTACACTACTCAGCAGGGTTGTTGCAGCAACAGCTGTAACACCAGCTGAAGCACTCTGTCCGCGTCGCTCCAAGGCCTCCTGCCGAGCCGATCGAACCACTCCAAGAGCGCTGCACACTCTGAGTAACTCCCCCTCACTCAGTGACCACCTGTCACTAGTGAGTTCTTCCGCATGAACCTCCACCGAGCCTATTCCTACCGTGCGCCCAGTCCTCAGTGTCACTGCGTTGACTCCTCCCTTGGGATTCTGAATCACTTGCGAAGGCAGGTTGCCATCGCTCTTTTTCAGCTCATACACCGTGGTAGCTATCTGTGACAGCTACTTTTCAATGGACTCGAACCTATGCAGTCCTCTATTATCCCATCCTCCTAGAGCATTGACATCTCCTGATTCCTCGAAAAGTGTGGGACATGCGTCGGTTTTGTGCTCGGTGGAATGGCAGAATTTGCATGCTTTTGGCGCAGCTGGTTGCGCTCCCTGCGCATGCATCAACTTCTGCAGCATGGCCTTCATTTCCTTTATCTCAGCGCTTGTTTCTACCTGATGCACAGAACGAGCACGACTATTTTCAAGTGTTAGCTGATGCCTTACCTGTCCAGTGGAGTCTTCTATCAGCTGCCACGCGTCCTCTGGGTACATCTTGCAAATTTCGCCTCCTGCGCATGCATTCAATAATCTTAGCTCCATGGGTGGCAATCCATTCAGGAAATTCTCTATCAGCCCATTTTGGGGCAGGCCGTGATTGTAGCAGTTGGCCTCCAGCTCCCTGAAACGCTCGTAATACTCTGACAGCGACTCTCCTGCGCCCTGCCTAGGTGCGGCCAGCTCCCTCCTGAGTAGCGCGATCTTGGCTGCGGGATAGAATTTGTCCAAGAACTTCTTCTGCAGCTGCTCCCATGTGTGAATTGATCCTGCTGGTAAGTTCATCATCCAATGCCTGGCTGTGTCACACAATGAAAATGGGAACGCTTTCATCTTCAGCGCTTCGTCGCTCTCCCCTTCGGCCTTCATGTTCTCGCAAATGACTAGGAATTCTCGCACATGTTTGACTGGGTTCTCATTATTCATCCCGTGGAACTTGGGCACGTGATGAATGAGCGAGCTCCTTAGCTCAAAATGACCGTCTGGTGGAAGCACTATGCACCATGGCTGGTTAACCATGATTGGGGCTGACATCTCGCGCACTGTTCTGCGTCGCGCGGCTTGTCGCGCGGGTGGCGCATTATACACTTCAGCGGCCATCCTTGCTTCAACCTCGCGCTGCACTTCCTCTCTGAACAGGGCTGCGCGGTTATGTGCCCTCGCATTCTCTGGGGTTCTGTCCCCTAAGTTGTCTCCAACGACACTGTTATCCTCCATGACCTGTTCTAAATCTCAAAGAAAACGGAATTAAAAGACACTAAGCTGTTGCGTCTGTCAGTGCGCAGCTGGAATCTGCGCAGCGCAACTGTTTCAAGGTTGCGCAGGCTGATGTTGATTGCGCGCTATCAGAAACAACAACAAGAATAAAGCAAACACAAATAACTGACTACTGTAAAAGAAAACTTGAGCTGGTTAAAGCTTATCTGTGTTGCTTCCCCGGCAACGGCGCCAAAATTTGATCGCGCGTCGTTGTACGCGTCAAATTAATCCTTCCTTCTCCACTTAGTATAGCGGCTAAGTCAGGGTCGATCCCACAGGGAGCAAGCAGATTAGCTTTAACTAGTAACCTACACTTATGAAAATTGGGGTGTGAGTGATTGGGTTGCGCAGGTGCGCAAATAAACAATAGTTAACGCAGGAATTGCACTAGACGTGCGCAGGCAGTAGAGATTAAGTACTATGACTATGAAAAGTATCATCGCAGATAATCCTCTATGAATGTGTTCCTTATCATCGACTCTAAACGTCTATAGTTCGGTTTACTGATGTTAGTGTCCGATCAAGGCTTCCTAACACGTGCGCATGTTCCTATCAAAGTTCATGAGCTATTAATTCTTAAGACTAGTCTAAGCAGCTACGAATCCTGTCACCGTAGCAACTGATTATCCTAGTGCGTTACTCCTAGTTGTCACCGTCAAGCTACCAACTAGTTTAACATATAACAAACAAGTAGCAAGAGTAAGATTGCGGTTCAAGGCTTCCCCTACTCATGCAACTAGCTGTCAACCGTGTGCACATAATTAATACAAGCAAACAAACTATGCATTAAGCACAAGTCTCAAAGGAAATACTCATAGAATCATGCCCAACCGATACAAAGCGTTTAGCTAGACATGCTAGTAGTAAACATCATAGAAATAGTAAATAATAGCTAAAGTATCCAAGAAAACAGTAGCAAGCAGGTGCGTGCAGGTTGCAGTGTCTCGGCTGGCGCACTCGGCTAGCGCAGGTCCTCTCAGTAGCTCGTGTGTTTTTCAGTTCTGCCTCTCTCTCGTGTGTTGTGCCCTCTAAGATCGTCCCTTTGTTGTTTTTTTCCAAACCCTAGCCTTCCTCTCTTTATATACTGCTCATGAGGCCCAACCTTGGCAACTTCCAAATCTGATGGTGTCAAGATTTGGAAACACCACTATTCTGCGCATGGCGCACTGCACATATTGGTTAGCGCAATCGTCTGCGCACCGTAGTCAACTTTGCCACTTCCTATCCTGTTTGCGCTTCTTGCTCCGCAGGCTGTGTGTTGCGCTCCTTAAACGCTGCCTGTTAGTGCGCATCTGACTTAGGCCCTCGTTTCGCCCTGGAATACAAAAACACCGGAAACCAGTAATCTTGTACACAAAATAATGCAAACAAGCATAGTGTTAGGATCTAAATAGCGCATATAAATAGGCTCTATCACCCCTCGTTGATATACGAGATCATGATCAGCCAGCACAAGGAGTTGGAAGTAATCTCTGAAGGCTTGTCTGAAGCTCCCTAGCTATTCCTTCTAGATCACAAGGTGTTCAAAGGTATGTGGCATATAATGGATACGACAGAGGGAGAACCAGCCCGGCACCAGCTCAGGAAGATCTAGAAGACTGAAGCACTCCCTGATGCTCAAGCCTCGGCTTTGGATGCTTCTCTACAAGCCAGGATGATCAGCCACCTCAAGCCTGAGCTCGCCTAAAACAACAAAGGCCAAGAAGAACACCATGCGGAGAACCCAGATCAGAAGCCTCCTCCATGACTTGGATCAGAAGCTAGCAGCTCAACCCCAGCAGCTCATGATTCATAAAAGCCCCTATCATTTATGAAAAAGAGGGAGAAGATTGTAATAGCTGAACACTGACTTGCTCCTAAAACTTTTTAGACTTTTGTGGTTTAGTTTTGAGGTATAAACTCAATTGTAATATTTAGAAACAGTTGCCTAGCATAGATAGCAAGTATTATGCCAGATATTTATCATTAGTGTTGTTGTAGTTTTGTCAAAATGCCAAGAGGGTTGTAAGCATCTAGAGGCATAGATTCTGATGTCTGTCTCTCATGTTGGGTGAAGCAGAGTCTGAGGCAAAGCATGTGTGTTAGGTCATGAATGATGTGGCAAATATGTTCTAGATTTTTTGGAAAGTAGAAATCAACAAGATCCGAGAGTCTTTTGAGGGTTCTAATTTTTTGAAATTTGAGTTTGATTTCCTAATTCGCTCCTATATATTCGAAGAGCATCCAAGTGAACTCTTCAAGTGCCAAAAAGGGGCAGAGGGAAGAAGAAGCCCTAGTATAAGCCTCCAGTTCTGAAGTCTGCAGCAGTTAAACCAGAGCCCGCTTCGAAGGTGAGCCCTAATGGTGATTCGTCTGTGGTTGTGCCTATTGTAGAGGCCGATAAGGAAAAGGGTGTTGTGATGGAGATGGAGGTTGGAGTTATTGTAGATGGGAGCAAATCTAGGAAGATCAAGTGGCTGCAGGTTCTGGCAGTCAAGAGGAGTTGCATGCCGAGAGGACTAAGACGACTGAGCGATAGAAGGCGAAGTTGGTCAAAAGGTCTCTGATAGACAAGTGACCCACACCTATTTCAAAGAAGTAAATATGTGAAGACTATCGGTCAGAAGAAGAGGCTGGCCTCAAAATTTGTCAAGTTGTTTGCCCTAGAAGGCTCGAAAGAAGGAGAAGAAAGCAGAATTTGGGTTGGTGAAAGGTTCAAAGAATGCGTTGTCAGGAGAGAGTAAAGATCCTGTTGTTGAGATAGTCTCAATGGAAGGAGTACTTTTGAGCAAGAAGAGCTACCTGATACTCGGGAGATGGTTGAAACTGAGGCTATTTTAGTCAGCTCTTCTCCTAAGACCATTGAATCCTAAGTCTGTCGCTGTCAAGACTGTCTAAGCAAAAAGGGGAAAGGATGTAGTGACCAGTGCTATCTCAAGGACTCTTAACTTGATTAAGGAGGTCAAAGGGCTGTCCCAATCTGATAATGGATTTCCGAACTCAGACAGTGGAGCAAGAAAGCAGAAGAGTGGGGCCACTAAGATAGGGGGAGCGGTGTCAAAGAAGAAGTGTAAGCTTGGTGCCAGGAATTCGGTGAAGGGACCACCCTCTTAGAAATCTGGATCTACTTAGAGTGGAGAGTCTCTGACAAAGGCTGCCACGGTATAAGAAGTATGATTCTACAACAGTGAGGTTGCCAAGAAGTGGAAGGTTGTTCAGGGAAGAGAGTTGTTCAGGAGTGGGTTTTAAAGTCCCTGAGTCTGTCAAGGTCATTGAGGATCTAATTCTGATGATGATTCAGACATGTGATGCAGAGGATGCGAAGACACCCCTGCCTAGGTAATGTCTCTATTTTTTTTTGTTTTAACTCTACTAGCTATCTTTTTCAAGTTTTGGTTGGTCAAATATACTCTTGCCACTTTTGTTAACAAAAAGGAGTAATTTCTTCTGTCACAATTGCTATCGTAAGATACTTAGTTTTTTGAAATAGACTTGTGAAAGTAGATAAGTTTTGCCAAAAAATGACAATGGGGAGATTGTTAAGTCCATGTGTCCAATGGATGTGTCTGGCATGTTTTTGGTAAACAGAGTCTGTATCGGTCAAGTGTCTGTAAGATATAACATGGATGTCGAAGCAGCCCAACAAGGTTAACAAGACTAAGGAACCTCAAGTTTGATTCAGATGGTGAGCCAGAAGTAGCTGAAATAGAGCTGCGCACAATCTGCATTTTGGAAGTATTCACTCAGCAATAATGGTGTGTTCGTGTTTCCTAAATGGCATTAAGAAGATCTCAATGTAGCCGAGATTATCTACATAAAGATAACAGGATTATGTTATCCCAAGATATCGAGATTCTATAAATTAGTTGTACAAGTTTTCGGAAGGGATGATTACCTACAATCTAAAGATAATCATTTGTTGCATAAAAAGGAGCAAATCGATTGTCTTAAGGAGCAAGCAACCGATCCATATAAATAGATGCATTCCGTGGTATCTACATTTATAGAGAATCTCATGATCATAAGGAAAGATCAAAATCGTGGGGAAAAACACATTAGGAGTGAGCTCAATCATCATTGCAGATTGGGCGGAAGTAGAGCTCATTCGAAGTTAACTATAGGTTGTTTCATTATCGAACAGTCTGTAAAAGCAACACTCGGTGAAGTGCTGGTGTTCTTGGGAGGTGAAATTACGATCCGTGGAAGATAGATCAAGGAGCGCTTGAGTTCTCGGGAGGAGAACTTCCTATCTGCGGGAGGCAGATCGAGGTGGACTAGAGAGGGATCTCTGTCTGAGGGAGCCAGACGCATTCACTTTGGTGCAACAACATAGCGGTAACAGAGGGAGTCTGATTACGTAAGATCAATTGTACTTGATCATTTAATAGTGAAGTGCTTTTCACTTGAGGTTGAGAGAAACCCTTCCTGAGTAGACTCGTGGAGCTGAACAGAGTGAACATATTTTGTGTCATTTACATTTCATCGTACAAAATGAGTTGTTAGACTATGTTCTTTTGTACTTATAAAGTACTTATAAGTAAATATAAGTACATATAAGTGAATATAAGTAAATGTAACTATTCATCATATCTTTCACTACCACCACTATTCATCATCTCTTTCATCAACACACCACCACCACTATTCATCATCACCACTATTCACCACCACCAGCACAACCACCATAAAAAAACCACCACCACCACTATTCATCAACACACCACCACCGCTATTCAATATGTTTGGGTGCCTTCTCACGGTGTTCCTCAATAACATACTGACCACATATTTTAGCTTCATTTTTCATGTCATGCTTCTATGGATTTCTAGCTTGAATCTCAAGTCACAGTCTTTAAGTGTGGTAGGCAAATTAAATGCTCTGTTGTTTCTTTTGATGGCCTGCCGACTGAGAGTCATTGTGTGAACATAGTCGGTGTGCATCTCCTCAATACCTATAATATTACCCCACTCGTCGAAATAAATGTTATCCTCAAGGTTGATAGAGGGATAAGTTTTGGTGAAGGACGTGGCACATTTTCAAGGTGATGTTGAGTTGTGGAATTGGCTTTTCGTAGATCACTAGCTGATATGGGGAGTCTAGGATGGTTGTTATGAAAAATGTTTAGCCTCGAGATGGCCAGATCCCCGTATCTGCTCCTCATAATCTAATTTTCTACTTCCATCTTCTTAAAGCTCTTTCTTATCTTCATCCTTTCCTCAAATTAAATTCAACAGTGGATGCCATCAAAAAAACTTGTTGCTTTTTTTAGTTATGTGTATATATGTGTTGACTAGGTTTTATTTGTACATGATGATGTCAATTATCTTTATCATTTTTCTTAGATATTCACGAAATGATTATATTGCTAACTGTGTTCATCTTCTTCTTCTTTTTTCTATTCTATCCAAAACCATACTAGGGTCCCTGTTCTGGCCTCATCAGAAATCGAACTCGAAATTTTTGACGTCTCTTTTATCATTAGACCACGCTTTGATGGGCTAATAACTGTGTTCATCAGTTTGGTCATTATTAAAATATTTATATTGTAATCAAGGGCCAACCCCCTTAATGGAGGATTCTTATTGAAGTTTACACTAATAAACCACAATCAAACAGATGAATAATGTGATTTTTTTTTTTAAATGATGTTCATATATTAGTGGTTTACAACATTCTATGTATATAAGTAGTGTCCATTTAACTGAATTCATTAATCGGATAACATATTAGTTGTTAATGACTCCAAAACATAAAGAAAGTTCATCAAATTGTTGTATATGTTCTTTGGTCGATTTCATTAGTCACATAACATATTTGTTAAAGATGGGACGTGGATCTCCTGTAATCGGGATTTTGGCCATGTTCCTAGAATAGTCTTGCTATATTATTCATCTGGATATCCTTGAACTGATGTCTGCTGTTTGTAAGGGCATCGGAATGGTATCAGAGCCTTGGTAGGGTATATTTATAAGACACAATTTATCACATACTTATTTGTTTCACGACGTTAAATGAAGGCTAAAAGCATGATTAAAAACCATATTAAAGAAGAATATGATAAACTTATTTGGATTTTCTTTATTAGTGGACAATTTCATGAATTGAACCTAGTATTATATACAAATTAGGAACTTTTCAAAAACTAGAACTTAAACAAGTAGTAAGAACTACTGAAGAAATAATTTTTTTTTGCATAATAGTGAAATTATGATTATATTAATTTATAAAAGTGATTTACTTTCTTATATAAAAACTCATAAATTTACATATTGTTTTAGTCCAAATTGTGTTTAAACCTTTAACATTAGAATAATTATCTGAAAGCTTTATAGCAGCTTTAAGAGATGGCAGAAATCTTAATTGGAAACAATCATTGATATTGAATCTAGTCTGACACATGGGCCGTTATATTTTGATGTTTATCCGCCGAATCTACAGCTTTCATTAACAGCTGAAAATATTTTGGATGCATTATCATTAAATGTTAAAATACATGGTTATAATTACAAATCAAGATGAGAGGTTAGAGCTATTTGATGTAGAATATATTTTAAACATTTATTTACACTTAACCCTTAGTGTAAAATGATAAATAAACCACCAAATGAAACAATTCTCATAGAAAGTAATTTTAGTAAATCTAATATTACAACAAAAAGAAAAATTAAATGGGAAGACATTACTTTCCCGGATAAAAGAAGTTGAACCATCTCAGCCAGTTAATAAAACAAACTTATTTAATGTTATACAAACACCTAAAGGACATGTATCCTTTCAGTTTGAAGACCGTAGGGAATCTTCATCATCTATGTCAACTAGACATAATAGGACCATGTTCTTGCACTTTTACAACTCAACCCTAAATTATAAGATAGAATAGCCTTTTTATACCAGCTAGGACATCTACATCTCAATTGAGAAACAAATCAGATTATAATGGACAAATTGAAAGATTAATCATAGACAATGATAACATTGTTAGAGAAATACGGGATAGTGTTCACCACAATGGAGACCCGGATATAATTGAATATGAATGAATTTCTCAATTTAATGAATATAAGACCCTAATTTACTTTTACTCCTGGATCCAAGGTTAGACAAATTATAAAAATGGTGTTACGGATATGGCTTCTGTGACAAAGTGGAAGAAGTTGGTACATGCAAATGAAGACTGACAAAACAAAAGAGCCAGAAGTAGTCATAGCATCATATGATGATTGAAGCTGGTACATATGATCATAATGGATCAAGACAAGAACTAGAAGAGGCTATATCATCCCCTGAAGATTCAAGGCTAAAGCATCAAGATAGCATCTTTGTAACCAATCAATCTGGAGGAGCTCGGAGAATGTCCGGGTGATTGCTGGCGGCGTAGCAACGGTCAGAGAGAGTCCCACTTGATCAGAGATCTTCTGCAAGAGGCTCGGATGAAGGCAAACAAAAATTTATTTCTAAATTCCGATTTAAGAAATAGAATCTCAACAAACTTCCAAGAATCCAGGGGAGGATTCAGATGGTGGCATTATCGTTTGGGACTAAAGTTTCCAAAATTGCTGAGGGGCTGAAGCTATATATGCAAGCAGAGACCGAAGAAACGAGGATCGAATAAAACACACATAGATAGTAGAGATCTGAGTTTGCTGAAGCAGAGAGTGTTGGAGCTTTGGTTGTGTGAGAGCTGAAGAGTGACCAGCACTGAAGAAGTCTGATCCTACATTGATTCGAGGGAGTCGACTGGAGCGGAGCCTCGTTGACAGACTGAAGAGTTGACATTTGTGGAGTGTGTCTCGCGCAGGCTATCTGACCGTCCTCCTGGATAGTGACGTTGATCGAGGGGGGAGCAGCGCAGAGTGTCCGACTGAGTCAGCAACTTGGCGGAAGAAGTTACTACAGCAACATCTGAGTACACTTTGTAATAGGATAGGCTGAGAGTTTTAGAACTTCTAGCTATCTATTATTGAAAGTAGATTACCTGTGAGATCAGATTGAGCGCAGATTCCAGCTATGTTAGAGTAGAGGTTGTTCTAGAGTAGGCTGAGAACAGGATCCTTTGTACTTTAACTATGAATAGTGGAATCTCGAGGACCGAGAGCTTTCCTTCTCAGACGTAGGCTGTTGCCGAACTGGGTGAACAAATCTGGTTGTGTATTTCATATTTGGCCAAAGCGTCAGCAACTTAGTGGAAGAAGTTGCTGAAGCAACCCGAGGTTTCTCGTCAACAGTAAAACTGTGCCAATTCGAAATGGAATTTCGTTGAGCCAGATGGGAACCTTTTAGAAATTATATCTTTTAAACTTTTAGGGCAAAAGAAAAGATTTACTTTCAAGAAGAATTCTATGGATTCTGTAAAAGCCAAAATAAAATAATATTTTTGCACTATGGTTTATAATGACACATGTTGAACAATTTAGCTCTGTTTTAGAAAGAAATTATAAATTTAATAATAGAAGAATATTTAATCAAGTTTATCAACCCCAACAATCTTTTCAAATTGAAAAACAAGGAAACATTACAATTGTACAACTTTCAGAAGTTATTAGAAGATGATACTCTCCATATTAAGAGTAAACAAATAAATAAAATTATAGAAAAAATAATTATACGAATATCCACCTAAATATCTTAGGGGAATAACTTACACTTTTACAAGACAGAACATATTAATAATGCTATTAAAAAAATTAAACCTATGGTAGGAGAAACTTTAAAGGAAGAAATTGAAATAGCAAAACCAATTGTTCAACCACCACTTGGAATAACAGAAAGAAATAGACGATTTTTAGAAGAAAATTTTAGGAATCTAAAGTTATCTGCTTTTGATAAAAAGCTTAGGGACGAATTAATTGAGAACTCGGATTATGAACAAGTTTATGAGGATCAAATTAACAAAATTGCTAAATGCGCAAATAAGTCTATTTCAGGAAAATATTACAATCCTAGACCGACACTGATGGATGTCATAATAGAAGAATCAAATGAAGTAATATCTAACAGTTATAGTGGAAATTATATTTGTGAATGAACATAGATGGCTATGCTCACCAACAAATGCATAGCACGACACATAGAATGTTAATGTACTCAACTATCTATAAAAAATATTAATAGTACAAATAAGAATATTGCAAATGTTATGTCAGGATTCACTGGACAACTTAAAGGATGGCGGGATAATTATTTAACTCCACAAGAAAACCAAGAAATTATGAACATTGTTAAACAGGAGGAGAGGTGATGAAAGAAGAAGCAGTTTACACCCTGGTCATCAATATTATTAAACATTTTATTCGCAGATATTCAGATAATAGTGAAAATACTAGAATCCTACTGCAAAATCTTAGGTTTAAAATACTTACAGATTTTAGATAGTATAAAGATACATTTTTAATCGGGGTAATTGAACTCCTTAATTGTAATAGCACTCATTGAAATCAAAATTTATTGGTCATCATAGTTTATATGCTGAAAAATTAGAAAATCTTAAGACAAAATTATAATTTTATTCCAAACAAAAATCATACTTATGAAAAATGAATCGAAGTCTACATTCAAGAAGGCTTGGCCATTTGCAAATAATTTAGGTTAAATTAACAGATTAAATGCCAAAATTTGGCAGAAAAACAACAATTAGGACCATTTTGCATCAATTTGCAATCGATAAAATTCCATATAATAGTAAAAGCTTAAAAACACAGAAGAATAATCAATCTTTTATAAAAAGAAAAGATATAAATATTTTAAAAGGAATATTGAAGATTAAAACCAACGAAAAAACTTTGGTGAGAAAAGAAAGTGGGACAAAAATAAGTCCAAAATTTGCAAACATTTGACAAATATAGCCACTGGGCAAAGACTTGTTGGGTTAAGAGAAAAAATAATAATCTTGAAACTAGTGAAAATTTTAAAGACATTCTTTCAAAAGTCTTACTAAACTCAAAAAAGGAGTCGGTCTCTGAACTTTCCGAATACACTTCTGATAATAGCAAAGATATCAGTATTCTCGAAAATAAATCTATAATTTCAAAATCTGAATATGAATGTGAGCCTTTCATATTAAGGCATCTTGTATAAATATGAAATGCTTTCACAATTACAAGAATTAAAAATAAATATGTAAGTCATAATAATTTACTAAAGGTATTAAAAACAATTATAGTGAAAATTGACAGCGCTGCTGACGATGAGTCACAGCTTCTGAAGTTATAGCTTCTGCTGAATTTGTTCTTATGTGCTGAATAAGAAAGACACAAATAATTTATTCACCCAAATCGGCAACTTGCCCTTAGTTTGGGGAGGATCACACTCTGATCCTCAAGAGTTCACTATCAAGGTATAAAGTACACATGACTCTAACCTCTACTTCTCACCTAGCTGAGATTTTTATTCGCAATCAGATCACATAGATTCGCTTCGTTCTACCTACACACTTCCAGTAACATATAGCTCCAGACCTGACTCATAGACTTAGCCTATTCTTACAATGTGTAGTAGACGGAATGTTGTAGCACACTCTGCACCAGAGTTGCTATAACATTGGTTGACAACTATTCTAGCATGCTCTGCCAAACGGTCGGTCAGTAATGAATTCTTCAAACTCAAACTTTGCTCCCCCTCTATCAATGACCGTATGTCACTATCAAGTAGCAATGATCAGCTCTTCACAGCCTGTGACAGCACCTGCCCGTGGCTGTTCTTCGAAGCACTGATTGATCCCACCAACGAGCTGCGCTCCAGTTGAAATCTGTGGATTAATTCTAGATCAAACTCCACGAGTTCTGATCTCCTCTGCGCACTACACAACTCTGTGTATTCTCTGCTTCCGGTCTCTTGCTTGATTGATTTCTCCCGTTCGTGTTTGCCACTGATTGATCTGCCTCTACTCTCTTTTTATAAATTTATCAATCACAGCTTTTTAGAAATCCAATCCTTAGACGGCAGGAATCTTCTCCTGGATTCTTGCGAAGTTGTTGACGATTCTGTTTCCTAAACGAAATTTAGAATCCATTTCTTTTTTAGTTCCTCCGACCGCGACGCCTGCAGCACCCCCGAAGTCTCTCCGTGAACCTTCAAGTTGATCTATCATTCTGCTCTATCTTCAAATCAACACGATTCTTTGTAGCAGATTTTGTGCTCTATCTATTGCCCAGTTTGCCTCAGCTTTTGTGGTCCACAGAGTGATAAAGTAGAATCTGGTTCTTTGTTGCTGTTTTGCCAGTCTTCAGATTGTGCTCCAACTCCAAATCTTCAGGGATTGCTGTAGCAGAATCTTGTACTATTTTGTCAAAGGATGTCATACCTTAACATATAGACTCATATATAAGAAATAAATTGATTGATCAAATAGTAAGTACTCCTAGTACTTTAAAAAAAAGTCAGTAACAATTCAGAACCATATATGATGTTTGAAGTCTATAAAAGAATTAAACAAAAAAAGATTGTGGAGAATCCCACTTCCACATATGAATAGTGAAGCTGATCTAAACGTAATACAAGAAGGGTTAATCCCACCTAGATATTTTTATAAATTATAAAACAGCACATACATTGTCACATGATGGAGGTAATACTCTACAAATATATTATAAATATAAAGCTAATGTTTGTATAAAGAAAAATTACATACAAACAACTTTTCTACTTGCTAAGAATATTACCAATCAAGTCATACTTGGGACCCCATTTTTAACAAAATTGTATCTCTTGAAAAGAATAGATGAAAAGGGTATTGTAGGAACATTTAATGAGAATGATATTTTCCTAGAATTCATAGTTGTACCAATGAAAAAAATGTTGCACCAAATTTACCAGATAATTGGTCTAAAAGGAAACCAATTACGTTTTCTGAAACAAGAATTAAATGATATGATAGTTAACAAAAACTCCAAAATAGTAAATTACAAGAAAAGATTAAGAAGTTAGCTAGTCATTTCTCATTTGATATTTGTAATGACTTTCCCAATGTTTTTTGGGATAAAAAGAAACATATAGTTCAAATGAACTCAGAATATCTAGACTTATCCAAAAAAAAATAGAATCTCTATTGCAAAACGGTTTAACAGAATCTTCTAGGTCTTCATGGTCTTGCACAGCTTTCTGTGTTATTAAAAAAGTGAACATGAACGAGGAGTTCCTAGATTAGTTATTAATTATAAACCCCTTAATAAGGTATCAAAATGGATTAGATATCCAATTCAAAA